>LUCM01006186.1:0-38701 GCA_008360955.1 Fasciolopsis buskii
GCCCGAGAGAGATGAGGATGAGATTATATGTGGTAATATAAGTAATCTGTATCTCATAGAATGTAAGACTCACCAATATTTAATCCAAGTAACAACTCATCGCCATTTTGCGTTCTTTCTAACCTTCAGAATTCGTTTTTACACTATTTCCATGGTGCGGTACTTTTCGTCTAATTAGCCCAAAAAATCAAGTAATAAGCACCTCTCCGTTTACATTGTCATTTGGTATGACATGGTTTTTGTTATTATATAACCGATAGGTAAACTACTGGCCGATCAGTAACGCGTTTCAACATCGTTTTGAACGATGTACGAAAAATACCGAAATGTTAACCAGGCGATTCGTGGTGGTGAAAACCGAACATACGGAAATAAGATTATCTTTGCGAAATTTTAGTGGGTTGGTTTCAATCATTAATCAAAAAATCTGTGAACTGAAAACAGCCTTGTGATCAAATGGAACTTCTCACTTGGTTGTTCCTCATAATGATGTTTTACGCTATGAACAGTAAGTGAAAATAACACACGGTCCTGGATAGATCCCAAAATATATTATGAAGTATGTGAGCGAAATATTTTTGAGAATCACTGGTGCGATACCTCACTATCCAACCATTTTGAAGCTAGCATTATTTCCCAAAACGTAGGTTTTTATCAATGCGGAGCACTGTTCTGAGACGACCAAAATGGCTTTTGACAGTCCTTCTGACACACCCTCTTTCCATAATTCACAGCATGACCAGAAAAACACTATTATAGAAATTACTGCTCAGAATAAAACAATTTTCCTTCCTCCCTTCTGATAAGATATCTAAGTGGCCGAAAAATATTCTTGGCATTTTCCCGTTTTTACGAAGTGTCAGTTCTACAAATACTGCACACTTGAAAACTAAAGGTGAAAGGTCAGATTGACGCCTGTGAACAAAAATTCGTGTTGTGTCTGGTACATCAAATACAATTCGCCGCATATTACGGCTTGTGCAGCTTGGATCTCCGGGATTCGGTGATACAGATGTTGGTCAGGATTGTGATTTTGAGCAAAACGAGTGAGGTGGCCAACTCCCAATATACTTTTTAAAAGTATTCTTATTAACTGTACTCTTTGCTTCTGAAAATACTGCCTACTTGAATTCGTTTCCTTCTGTTCGCCTATTTTCTCTCTTCGAAAAATTGACTTTTGTATCACGTATTGAACCTCATTACACACTACCATAACAATATTCCTTTTGTTTATTGCGAAGTTCAAAATCAGAGTCCAATCAAATCGCACAATCTGACCATTGGAAACACTTCGACGAATCCGCCTAAAGTGGGCACCAGTGATCATAGTCTTCATACGGGCCGAATATTGATTCAGACAGGCTTTCGCAACCATTAAAATTGCAACAGTGCTGCGGTTTTGGGGTTACTTCTCGTAAGGCACCGTCAAATTCCAATAGTCTGAGAGAGAGAACTGCGCGCGAAACAAATAGCGAAAGATCGCCTAACAAGCTAAACAATTACAAGGTCTGTATACAAAAGGGAAGCTTATTAATGCAATAACGCCAATGACTGGAGCATTTGGCTACATAATTCACCGTTTTCATTTAGGGGGACGCGTAGACTGCAAACAGCAACAGCAACCACCCTGACCAATTCGATGTTTAATCATCGAAGGTGGTCAAAATGTTTTGTCATTCGCCAATAACCGGTCATCTCTTTCCATCTTCCAAAGAACACCTGACATGAAGAACAGACTAAATTAAAACCGAGCTCGGAGAAAACCTGGTCAAAATTTCCAAAAAATATAATAAATAAGATTAAATGCAAATGTTCTGAATCCTCGGGTTTTGACATGGACTATTGACAATTCTTGATTGTTTTCGTAAAATGCTGACTAGTAGGCGTTATAAATCGCTTTTGAGATCAAAGCTAAAAAGGCTAAGGAGGGTGCCAGGTTGTCATGTATGTAGATAAATACCATTTCGATTTTTGACCGATTATTAGTGACTAGTAAATGCAGCATTTGCATGGACAGCCAGTTGGCTATCAAATAAGAGCTAAAGTTTACAGTTACTGGTTGATCCTTTATTCATTCTTCATCGTGAGCTCCTACCGCGTAATGCGTTGTAAAATTTGTTTTCTTTAGATAGAATTACCACAATTGATGTTGATGGATTGAGATAAATCTGTGCTGTCACAAATGAATGTTGTATGCATGAAACCACCCTGCTGATCCCCTCCCCATTGGATGACATAAAACGTGGCTACTCAGATGTTGAAAACAATATGTATTGCCATTCCATTAATGTGAACAACCTTCACTCAGTGACAAAAACGATTGCATTAGATTGGAAAAGTTGGGAAACCTCTAATTTGGAAATAACAACCGAGTACAGAATCAACTTTAAATAATTGATTATTTGAAATTTGGTCACATTGCTGCCATCACCAACACATTCAACGTAAAATATGTGTACTCATATAAATTCGCATTAGGCCAGTAATCGACTAGGGAAAGCGGTCAACATGTCACTGAATTGCGTAATGTCTTCTGTAATTGTATCAATGCACTTCCTCTACTTGCTTAACAAATAAAACGGGAGAAAATACAGACAATTCACCAAAAGAAATTGTACAGCAATGGACAGCTCTCGTACACAAAGTCGATGCTTGCACAATTGGGGGGAAAAAAAAAATACCATCAATTATCCCTTCCCCAATTCTGCATCGTAAATTTTCTACCCGGAAACCCAGTTCTACTCTCACAGAAAGGAGAAATTACTTATCAAACCTAGAGCTGAAAACGGGAACCCTTTTGTTTGAAATGGACCATAATCGATGCAGAACAATCTCCGTCACTTAATTAACATTGCATTTTACAATTGTACTGCACCTCACCAAGAAACTGATGAGGAGTCCAATGACATTCAGTGGACTTGATTGCCAGTACTCTTGAAGAGTAATCGCGGACGTGTTCATCCGAATAAACGATGCAGTTGGTTTTAGGTTATTATATATTTTTGCGTTGCATTTAAAATAAACCCCAATTTTATTGCTCAGACTGAAGACTCAATCTCTGGTACGACATCGATCTTCTCCGCCAAGCCTTCACATTTGGATTTATCATATTTCAGTTTCACATGTGATGCGGTGTCTAAGACCGAGTGTTCCAGTGTATGATTTTCCTGCCTTGCTTATAGTCTACTAGTGGATTGCCGTTTATATGCACTTCATATACGTATACATATACACGGAGATTCCCGAGGAGAAATGTCGAAATCTAATTTGTCGATTTTATTGGTCGTTTTGCTTTGGATTCGGTGCGTGCAATTCACACATTTGAGGACAACACAGTCAAATTAGAACAGAATTAATACAAACGCATTGGAGACCACAGATTTTAGACGAACATCATAATTTATTAGAAAAACGATTTGCCGCATGTCCTTTAACGGATATATTGAGGAGAAAATCGGTGAACAAGTGAACGAGTGCTAACCTGCAAAGCAAAAGCAGATTTCCAACAATATTCAACCTTATTTCGCAAGTCAACCAGTAAATTATTATAACTCTCCGGCACATGGTTAGGTCAAGGTACGTGAGGGTAACATAGACCATTTAAATTCATAATGGCCTTATCTTAGTGATTTGCCCAAATGGTATTAATAGTTAAACATCCCCTTGTAAAGGTTCACCATGGACTGCGCAAGTGAGGTGAACATGTCTACGGTTTCATCTGCGCGTGAAAATGATGAAAGGCATTACTACTAGAATAGTCCTTCGGTTTACATAACGCAAATGGTTTAGGGCTCCCGAAAGAAAACAACGGAACAATCGGAGGCGGTCAAATGGATCACGCGTCTGTCACCGAAAGGATCAAAGTTCGAATAACAGATCGGTGGGTCACTTGGTGGTAGTCGGCAATTTCTTGTCGCTCGGCTTGATACCAATCCTGACCGAATAAGACAGTATGTGATTATATGCAACTCCAAATTTCACAGTCAAGGTTTCAGATGCCCCGCGGTGTAGTAGTGGTTGTGACGTGTCTCTTCCACTGCATTCATACTTCAGGCATATCATGAAATAAAGCCAAACATATTTTAGGACAACCTCAGTCTGCATAACTATAAATTAAAAGTTATCGCTGGATGGCTCGGTGTTCGCACAGTTCTTTCAATAAAAAGTTAGTCGCAATTCACAAAACACACTAAGGATACTAAAAATACAACTATTACGAGAGACTGAGCACAAGAAAGTGGTCGATTAGGGTTCCTTTAATTTCTTTGACCATTTTACAATTGTTTAAGTTTTGCTCTCTGAATCCGTTTGAATTGTATTTCTAACACTTTTTGGGTAAATAATTTACAAACAATTCGACGGGTAACGAAACAGACCTGTTCATACAACAATTTATAGCCGCTTTTCCCAAAATCCGTGAGTTCTGTCGTTTATGTAGCAAACAAAATGTCTATCAATCTAAACAAAATACAGCTTAGGTCAAAATTGCTAAGCAAGAATGATTTCGAGATAATTCGGTCCAAAGAAAAGGTTCTTACATCTTCGGGAAATTGCTCTTCTTGAATGAATAGCCCTGATGGAACGAATATTACGTCGTGAGAACTCTTATCTTTCTAATTTTGGAACACGTGCCGTTCCATTGGTTGTACATAGAGAAGAATTCTATTAATCTGTTAGTTTCCTAACATTCTGTGAAATCCATGAGGTTGTGTTTTTGTAGGGTTTGCACGCATAAACGGTGGCTGGTTTAAGTAACCAAATCATGGGTTACAAAATGGAGTTAGTAAAAAATGGTTCGTTCAAAACTTGTAGTTGCGAAATTTGCACAAATTGTTGTCAGCCGGTTCGATCTTAAACCTTGACTAACACATGGACATTACCTTGACCATGTTGATCCGGAATGGAGCGGGACAATTGTATAATATATGTAAGCTGCCAACCGGAAACGTTCAGAATATTATCCTGTACATTGGGACTTGTTTACTTTACAATAGATCGTAGAGTGGTTTGGGAGTGCTGGAATAATGGACGACTGTATGTGAAGCATTATGGTGTTATTTTTAAACAAAAGTCCAGAAATGAAATCGAGAAGCAAATCTGATATGGTTATTTTATTCTTAGTATTTTGGTTCATCATTTGTGCTGGTTTGTTCTTTCGAGCGAAATTCAATCCGTGCTCCAATAGAGAATGTCATTTATATAAAATGATTAGCATAAAGAGGTAGACAACAATCGTAAGACGCGGTTAATTCCGCTGGCGCACTTCCCATTCGAAAAAGGCGCACATCGATCGGAGGGATAACGATCAAAGAATATGTTCGGTTTTGTTCACTCCGCTGTTGGACATAATACTAATCCTGTGTAATTTTATCCTAAAGTGGCAGTGACTATTATTATCGACACTCGTAGATATGTCGGTCACTAAAATGGAGCGGCATCCAGGCCTTCATGTTTCGGAGATTACAAGTAATCGAGGAAGAATAATTTGGCAATAATCAAGAGCCTAACATTTCGAATCCAAAAGGTCCTCTCTGTGGCTGCGTCCACTGAACCCCTTTTTATTCTACTGATCCACAGGCTGACAAATTTACGATAAAATTTCATAAGATTGACTATTGAAAGCAGACAAAAATAATGAAATTTATTAGATATCATATTGATTTGTGTTCACATGTGAATAATCAGCTTGCAACCTCAGCGGCTTCGAAGGCTGTACTGAGCAGTTGTTTTCTTCACCTCTGATAATTGCGGTCATTTGGTCACTCCAGGTCTCAATTCAACTTTTTGTAGGCTTTCGAGTGAACGGCTACGTTGATGGATCCACGTTTCACTTTGTGCGTTCTTCTGTCTGATGTCCAGTGACACGCACCGGTCTTGCTTGTGTGGCAACTTACTCTTGTCCAAAGTGTTCACGATCAATCTTTGATGTTCCACAAGAGTGGGACAAATCTAGTACCAGGGTTTCGTCATTTTTTTGAATCTTATAGTATTTCTGACTTGATTTCTAGGGATTTCAACTTAAGTGAAACATCCGAAAATTTATTTAAGCATGACCGCTGGTCTTCTAATAAAACAATTGTCATTGTTTTATCCGTGGTTGATTATTTCTCTCGATGTGCCCCCAAAGTCGGAGTTAGCATGTTGTCAAATCGCAGATGATGGGTTGGGACAGCGTCAAGGTTGAAAATTTTAGGCATTCGGACAACACAAAACTCATCCGGTTTGATAAAACATTTTTGGTAGTTTCATGGAGTCGCGTATTTACTCACTAATTTCCATCTGGACCTGTAGTTTTACTCTTCTCCTTGCTCAACCAGTCAGCCTCATGACAAAAATATTAGTCTCACTACAGACGTCAAGATTCCTGGGCCACTTTCGATATGGTTATTCTGTGCTCATTGAAGTTGCCCACATATTTATCCAAGTAACAACTCATCGCCATTTTGCGTTCTTTCTAACCTTCAGAATTCGTTTTTACACTATTTCCATGGTGCGGTACTTTCGTTAATTACCCCAAAATCACGCATAAGCACCTCTCCGTTTACACTTTGTTCATTTGGTATACATTGTTTTTGTTATTATATAACCGATAGGTAAACTACTGGCCGATCAGTAACGCGTTTCAACACGTTTGAACTATGTACGAAAATACGAATGTTAACACGATTCGTGGTGAAAACCGAACAACGGAAATAAGATTATTTTGCGAATTTTAGTGGGTTGGTTTCAATCATTAATCAAAAAATCTGTGAACTGAAAACAGCCTTGTGATCAAATGGAACTTCTCAATTGGTTGTTCCTCATAATGATGTTTTACGCTATGAACAGTAAGTGAAAATAACACACGGTCCTGGATAGATCCCAAAATATATATGAAGTATGTGAGCAAATATTTTTGAGAATCCACTGTGCCGATACCTCAGCTTATCACATTTTGAAGCTAGCATTATTTCTCCAAAGTAGGTTTTTATCAACGAGCACTGTTTGAGGACGATCAAATTGGCTTTTGAGCAGTCTGCTGACACAACTCTTTCCATAATTTCACAGCAGACAGAAAACACTAAAAAATTACTGCTCAGAATAAAACAATTTTCCTTCCTCCCTTCTGATAAGATATCTAAGTGGCCGAAAAATATTCTTGGCATTTTCCCGTTTTTACGAAGTGTCAGTTCTACAAATACTGCACACTTGAAAACTAAAGGTGAAAGGTCAGATTGACGCCTGTGAACAAAAATTCGTGTTGTGTCTGGTACATCAAATACAATTCGCCGCATATTACGTGCTTTGTGGCAGCTTGGATCTCCGGGATTCGGTGATACAATGTTGGTCAGGATTGTGATTTTGAGCAAACGATGAGGTGGGCCAAATCCCAAATACTTTTTAAAGTATTCTTATAACTGTACTTTTGCTTCTGAAAATACTTGCCTACTTGAATTGTGTTCCTTCCTGTTCGCCTCATTTTCTCTCTTCGAAAAATTGACTTTTGTATCACGTATTGAACCTCAATTACACACTACCATAACATATTCTTTTTATTGGAAGTCCAAAATCAGAGTCAATCATATCGCACAATGACCATTTGGAAACACTTTCGACGAAATCGCCTAAAGTGGGCACCAGTGATCATAGTCTTCATACGGGCCGAATATTGATTCAGACAGGCTTTCGCAACCATTAAAATTGCAACAGTGCTGCGGTTTTGGTTACTTCCTCGTAGCACCGTCAAATCCAATAGGCTGAGAGAGAGAACGCGCGCAACAAATAGCGAAAGATCGACTACAAGCTAAACAATTACAAGTCTGTATACAAAAGGGAAGCTTATTAATGCAATAATGCCAATGACTGGAGCATTAGGCTACATAATTCTCCATTTTCGTTCGATACACTTAGGTTTTGTGCGCTTGCAAATATATCCCCATATAAGACGGCAGTGCTTATCGCTCTTCCATTTCTGAGTGTCAGCCCCACAAAGCGCATTTGTTTGCATCAGTCGACCATCCAGATGCAGTGTAAGTTTCTCTCTTATCAAGTTTTCTAACTTAATGTACATCAATGATTTGGCCGTTACCAAGCAAGCTCTTCTTTTTCGGAACAGCGGCAATATGCGCAGCTGAATCCACATTTTCATTCAGCTACAAATTTCAGAAAATTTGTATATGTTATATTGGTCCGATGTTCATCTCGACTGATTATGATCAGTAAGTTGAAATATAATTTGAATATTCTTATTCTAAATCACCTCTCCTTTGTGCTCCAAACTTATTAGAATAAACAGAGATTGATTTTGTTCATCCTGTGATATTGTGGTCAGTTTAACATTGAGTAAACAAGCAATTACCGTGCGGTGTTTTGCTCCTTTTTAGGAATCTCAATTCGGGCTCGACAATTATGGATTGTTTTTTCACCTCCAAAATAAAGTCATTTTGCAATTCTTCCACAGTTTCTTAGAGTTAATGTGAATTTTGATATCACATGATGATCTCTTTCATGAAGCAACGTAATATCTAACCACTAACACACAGGCGACTGCCTGGAATCAATAATCTTTAGCACTCCACCGATGTTCCCAAATTGGAACTTTTACCCGGAACCTAGGAAAAATAAACCTTAAGAAATTAGGATGTGATCAATTTTCCCGGACCTTTTGTTAGCACCGTGCGACTTGATCTATCAGCACCATCGCATTTTTCTCCCATAAGCTGAATGTTGTATTTGTCTTGGTTTGAAGTGGATCCACAATATGAAATTCCGATGGTTCAGATTTTCTTGTTGTGAATAATTTCAACTGACATTTCTTTGCCGAAAAAATAGAATTAATGGATTTTTTCAGATTGCACGTTTTTATAAAATGTTTACTAACTTGCCAATCGATTTCACAACTCAAATTGAGAAAAATGTCATTTTATCTCAGTTGTCATTTCCGCATGCAGCGAAATTTCTTATACGTTTGTCAGCATAGGTTTCGAAATCACATGGTGACTGTTGGGTTCATCTAGCAAGTATTCAGTTTCCTCCACCCTTTGCTTGGACTGAAACGATAGTTTTCATATGGGTGGGATCTTGTCCATAACATAAATTAAGTCGTAGATTGTTTCAACATCATCACAAATGGTCAAATAATCTCAAATTGTGATGAAATGCCTCCGAAATTTCCGGCATCATATAAGTGCGAATTAGATCAATTAAATGCTTGTTCTGCTACTACGTGATGCTCTAATTATTATGATTGGAAAATGTGTTGGCTGTTGCTTGATGGCGGTGATTGTAACTTCTTCGACTTGCAACTATCCTAGACATTAAGTCGTGCTGCAATGTCCAAACTTTACGCATTGATAAATATAGCATTGATTTGATGTCCACCGCATAACTTTGAGAAATACTAATAGAACTTTTGTCTAAACCTAGGGCCGACGGATTGCCCCATCCTCAGTAAAATGTTGGATTCGCAATTTAAAATTTCCAAAGGCCATAACGATTTGCAGCATCCACTCACATGCCAAGCTCAGTCTCATTGTATCGTTTGCGTTGAGCCTGCAATCTGGAACCTCTGTCAATTGCCAGGACATATTGCATTTCGCACGAGTGAACAAATGTTCCAGTGAGCAATAAGAACTAGGGCTTCCCGAGAATTCACACAGTAAATTGGGCAACCGTGTTTAGCATATCTGCCCAGTAAACAACTCTAGACTTAGCTCAGTCAGACGCAAATCAATATGAAACTTGCTCGCATGCAATGAGTTGAATTTTCAACTTATACGCTGCAAACTCCAGTTCTATTATCTAAGTTCTAAAAATCAGATTTACCACGGACTAATAAAACAGAATGAAAGTGATTATTCATTTTACGCGAACTTCCCCAAAGCATGCTAGGCAACCCAGATGATGACTTAACTAGTGTGGATTGAGGCCCTTAAAAATTAGGTGAAGCTTGTCTCAGAAGTGGCAGGTAGATGAAAGATTCAAATTAATTTAGATTTTTCCATTGTATTAGAACGGGTTTATCAGCAAGATAACCCAGATTGAGTAGAAATGTTCCACCAAGAACAACCCCCATTTACCTCAATCGACGTATAACTAAGCATTCAAACGAGAAGGGAAATGAGGCCGTGAAACTAAGACAAACGCTGCAGTCGGACAGAATAGGCACCTAACCGGTTCACTGTATTCCGGTGGTAGCGACGTTTTTTATGCGGATTACCTGACCTGCCTAGGTTTTGAAGGCATCATGTCCAAGTGTAAACAATATAATATAACTGCGCTGTTACCTTACTTTTGCAACCCCTGTCATTGTCGTGTAGTCAAACAACTGTCCCGGGACTCGTTTTCTTTCTTCCCCCAAATCAACAAAAGTTTTGTAATTATAAATTCGACAAAAAGCACAGCAAGAATGGTGTATTTGAAAATCATCAGCCCCAAAAATTGTTAACACAAACCACTCGTACGTTCGCATTTTTAGTTTTTCAACAGCTTTTGGTTGCAGGTTCCGTGATTGTCATTTCGTTATCTTTGCTCACTTTGGCTGTGAAACAAACTCTGTCGTTCAGTTTAAACTGGAATAGGAAAATAAAATGTTTGAAATCTCTTTTCGATTAGGCTTTGTAAGAGTTAATTGTTTATTTCGATTTACCGTGATAGTATCAAAGTTTGCTCCAGTAGTCACCGAGGACACTGTAACACTCTCAGTGAGACTAACCAGTCCCATGCTTTTCATTACTGAACAAAACTTCAAGTTGAGCTAGAAAAACAAGGTTTGAATGCTTTATTGGCTGCCTTATAAATTCAAAACTCGGATTTAAATTGTCATGGCTATAAACTCACGTTGTTCTGGTGAGCTAGCTTCGCATCATCTGGCCGAACTTTTGAGAACAAGGTAATAGACACAATAAGCACCACTTGCAGACAGTACATTTTTTATGTCTCACTCGGATATTTTTCTACTCAGTTGATGTGCCTTTATAGGATAGCAACTTGACAGACAGCCACTTGAAACCGATTGGACAATTCAAAATGGTGACCACGTTGTTGGTGATTTGATTACGCTGAGTAGAATGCGGGCTGACAGCTACCATGAGCAAACCAAAATATTCCACTAGTTGCCTGAGAGGTTAGAATAATAGAAATTAGTAACAGAAAGTCAGGTATTTTTCAGTAAAGCCTGCGAACGAATGATTTGACATGATTAATTTCACCAATTTTCTTATCGGTTACACATCGACATAATTGGTCAATTAATAACGGCTTAACAGTGAACATCACTGCCCTATTTTAATGAGGTAAAAACGAAGTTGAGACATATCATTGGAAAAAACTGCACGGCCGACTGGGCTTTTCTTCCACCATAATGCACCGTCACTGGTGCTGATTGACTTCAGTACGTAATTTTGTTGAGCCCGTCACAATGCATTTCTTGCTAAACCGATTCTAGTGGTGGCAAAGTGATATGGCCGATCAATGTCATTGATTCTGTGCCCCAACGAACACTTGTAGGAATTATCCCAACGCAGTCCATGTTTTCTCTCTCTTCTGGATAGTACTGATCGAAAAGTTATGGATCCCGTCTTTTCTCTAGATGCTCTGAATCATCTAAGAAATTTTATAAATCAATAAAATGCTCAACTGCTGTTTTGAATATATAAATTAATTTATCAAGACCAAATGATGTAAGATGTTCATTGAAAAAATCGATGCGTCGTGTATTGGTTATTAATTGTGAATGATATAAGGTTAATAACACAGCGTTTTTGGTAGATGTAATGCTTAAACGTTTCGACTACCGTGGGTAGTCTTTCTCGAGGCGAATTTCACAACCAAATGCATTTGATTGCAAAACTTGCCTTAAGAAAGTCTACCCACGGTAGTAGAAACGTCGGCGCATTACATCTACCATCAATGCTGTATTATAAACTTTATATCATTCCCAAATAAATTGATTCAGCCAATATGACCCAAGTGGGAGGATATTTACGGTTTTCCAATAAATTATTAAAATACGCCTGTCTATGAAGCCAATATTATCCATACCGCGACGAATGTACAATTATAATCCCACTTATAAGCAAAAATGAAACGTTGTCTTCCTGGGAAATGCTTGCATTAGTTGCTTGCGCTATGCGACAGCATTTTGAGGGAACCTGACCACCAGAAACCATTTTTTTGATAACTCCCAAATGCAGCTTTCGGGATGCAATAAGACTGTCTGAGATGTACCTGAAAATGATTGAAAAAATATGGTGTGAGCCACCTTTTCAGTCTGTTAGTTCCGAATCCTGTACTTCTCTTATCAACGGCCGAAAAACAATATGATCAGTCCGCCGGTCCAACCGACCAAATTTCTTTATGGTTGGATGTGCTTGCGGTTTGGACAGACCTGGGACACTAGAGAAATCTTGGCCAGAAAAACGACGACATTTTTAATTTGGTCTATACTGACGCAGACTTTGATCTTTACCTCCTAATTGCTAGGCTACATAACGTTGTATTCATTTATTCGAATAACTTGACACCAGCCTAATGTTCTTTGCGAAACATACGAGTGAATAAGTTTTTCGTTGTTTGGGAAGAAATTCATTGGAAGTTTCTTATCGTCCTTCTTCGTTGAATTCAATGCACATTGTCAGACCCCATAGGAGTCCAGGTTAGACGCACCCAGTGATTGAGTTATTTTCAGTTACAGGCTTTTAGCTTTCCTAGCTTACATTATAGTCATCTGATGCATACAGTCAAATTCATTCAGATAGTGCCTATGCCTTTATAATTCCAGTGAAGGGATACAAGGACAAGGTGAGTCACGTTTATTTGCTAAAAATGTTTTTGCACTCTCGGGTGACCAATTTCTTGAGAGATTCTTATTTGCTCTTGTTGGATGAATTTCTTCCATGTTCTTAGCGATCTATTAGCTGAGTTCCCGTGCATTTAGGTTGATGCATTTCATCGGATGACCGTATTTACTACTGTTCACATGCAATTTCTCAACTTTCTTTTTTCTTTGTTCGAATTGTGGTTCTGTGGCTGCGGATAATGTAAAACAGTTTCCGCGTGCCTCCTATTTTTGGCTCTTTGATTGGTTATTTCAAGCATATTTTATTTGCAATACGACTGTTTCCGTCATAATGATAGCTCTCACGTTCCACATATTCTGTTGTTCATATGAACAGGCATGGCAATTTTTCTCACTTTTTCAATTCCTTGGTTGTTTCTTATGCGTAACTTCTTATTGAGGCGCCTGCCAAATACAAACGTCGTCTACTTATTTAATCAAAAGTCCGATCGAATATTTTTCACTTTCGCATTTCAAACATTACTACTTACGATAGGGTGAAATTAATACTCTGGATGTTAATTTTATTTATTTCAGCACATGGCCATGCAATTTGAAGCCCATTTGTTGTCTCGCATCCAACAACTTATATGTTTCTGTGCGGGAATATGTTTCCTCAACACATTTTTCGTGTTCATTGCTTTCAAGATGATGTTTCTGTAGACTTGAGCAACCTTTTGCTTATTATGTTACATTAGGAACATCCCAGGAAGGTTCAGTAATTTCCTCTGTATTATCTTTGCTACTGCGTTTGGGTCACCGGCAGGGACAGAGCAGGAATCTACGTTATTTATTACCATGCACAGTTGTTGAATTTTTAAGTGTGATGCGTTGTCTTGAAAATAAGGTTGATTATCCGCAAGCCGAACACTTTGGTGTTCGTTATTTGTCCAAGTTCATATTGAATCTTTTCCTGAAAATCGGAATAACAAGAGGGCGTATTTCAGGTATACAGGTAATAATTCATTAAGAGTTCTTCAGATTGGACTACAAAGCAGTTTCTAGTTGATACTTTTGCGAAACATCGGACTAACGATTCACAGCTTTTCAACATCCAACTCCTGGTGGTTTGTTACCTCTTCTACATTCTAAGTTGATATCAACTGTTTATTGATTATCCGATGGCAGCTCAAGATTATCATGAAATCGACTTGGCAGCTTTGAATTTTCATGTGTTCAGTAATTGCTTCCTAGCACCTTGGACGGCAGCAATGCCCACCCGCATTTTTGAAGTGATCAGACTAGCACGTATTAAGGTTTAGACTCAAACTAAACAAGCAACAAAACGTTCAACCTGCTGTGAGTGAATGCAAAAGCCATTTAGCTCACTGGGCAGCTGAGAAGCTCAATTAGTTATGGAAGTTTCAGATACCACGAAGCACCTTTCTCAACTCCCAGATAATTACATTAATAGAACTTAACTCAACGGGAGTGTATTATCTATTATGAGAATAAATTTGTTTCGTGCAATGCAACCCAAACTAACTGTGTTGAGCTTTCATATATGACTGTTTCGGAGAAGGCAATTTTTCTAAGTGTATATGGACGGAAACGATGTTCCTCTGACATCTACTGATGAATTGCAAGCATTTCGGTCGAGACTTGCTAACTTTGGTTGGCGCTCTGGCGGCGTGAATTCATTCCACTGACGTGCTCTTAGCCCGAGCCCAATGGTCAAGATCCGTGGATTAGTTACTTTTACGTTTGATAGTAGGCAGCTGAGGAAAGGTAAAAATAAACTGGGAACGGAATTATATTTCTCGCTGAAGTTTCTCGCGAGTTTTCGGCGCACTTATTATGCGTTTAAAAACGAAATCTCATACTGTACGTGGAAGCTAATGCAATGCTTAGTCCCCATTGCATGAATAATCTTTCATATGTGTCTGCCCGGCTTGTTTATCAGTTTTATGTAATCTCACTAACATCGGGGTGTGATGTTGTTCGGCGCTGCAACCAGCGTTCACCAAATAGTATTTCGGCTTTGATGTTAGAACATACAATGCACCAGTTATCAGCCAAAGCCTTGCCGCATTTGAATCAGCCGAACTTCGATCAAGGCACTAAATTACATTTAGTAACTAATAATTAGATGCAGTGTTGCCTCTAGGGAAATTCTGCCCTGAAGGTGGAGTTACGAAATGGTCGCTGCGAAGGACGTTATTAGCTTATCGAACCATTCGACACATCAGGTTGACCTGAAAGTATATCCACAGGTTCCCTGTATAACATCGTCATGATGCGATTGAGATTTGCCTTGCCAATTTTGCAAAAACCTAGATGTTTAATAGCTTTAAAAAATGTAGCAGTTAATACCAACCTGAATTGCTGGAGGTAAACCTTTTATGCAAGATGGTGATTATCTTTCAACACTGGGATCCGCTTCTTGGACCCCCAGGCTGCACTCAGCCTGCCCTGTCACAAGAAACTGAACCGCAGTTCCTGTCAGACATGTTGTCACCATAACGTGTACAAAGTGCCAGAATACCTGGACCCGTTAAGGCAAAGCTCATATAAGATTGGAAATTAGTAAAATTAGTAAAGTTATAAAAGACGTGGAACATCATAAGACAAATATTTTTAATCTCCTAATTTGTAAACGGAGCTTTTGGCAATAACGTCTAAGTGACTTAAAGTACAGAAAGCTGAATTCAGATTGCTGTTAAGAAATTTTCCGAAATTGTCTCTAATGTTATTTTTTTTCTCAGGATTTCCCCGATGCTTCAAATCGGAGCATTTAGCTTAATGACGAAACAGACCGCTTATTCAACAATGTTGCTTCCGTTATGCCCTACGCATTCTGCAATCCAACCCTCGGTACAAACACACAGTGCGTTGCACCAAAGGTAGACTAAGCGAAGGATAGGAATGCAAGATTTACAAAGACTATCGATGGAGTTGACCTATGGTGTGTAGGTAACAGTACCAATTTTGTTCACTAAATACCTGTTGAAGTAATTGTAGCGTTCCTTCCAACTGCTAGTTGAGAAAATCAGGGAATGTTTTGGATTCTTCACTAGTCCCATTCAGCTGCTACCTGGTGACGGTAGGCATTTCAAAAGTGAGGATTCCTGGTTTTGTCATCTTATGCGCGATGATGCGAAAAAACAAATAAGCATTGGCCACTCCTAAAGTAACAAACTTCGATTCGCATGCAAATATTTCCTTTCCTTATTCTGCCAAAGAAGACAGCATCCAATTACTTGCAGGTTCTTCATTTTACTAAAAACTTCCACGTGTTTCTTGGTTCTCAGGCAGACCAGATTTCTTTCCGGACAATTATCCAAGTAAAACTGGTATTTTATATCTCCGACAGGCAGTTGTTTCCTGTTTTATGACCAATGGTCTGTTCCTGTGGAGTAGACATTGCTTTCAGCCTATTAAACTGCCTTGGTTGAGCACTTGGGGAGCGTTCATTTCTGGCCACATCAAGAATATGACTTCCTATACTGTTTACCTTCGTATCGTGTAGATCAATCCAGTATAAACAAACGGGTGTCCTCAAAATTGTTTACCTCCAGTTTGAATCCCATTTCAGAATAGAAGCATGCGCACTGATGATCTTTACCAAAGACGTAGGCAGTTTCTGAAGTTTATCAAGTGGTAACTGGTATATCGGTGGTTTGTATGAATTATTCACAAACTGGTTTATATCTACGATCAATAAAACTAGTATGTAAACATGAAAGAATTCACCACATGCATACTACCACATACCAGCATCCACGCTCTGCAGGTCATCTCCAAAGCCTTCGTCGTACTTAGGCTACCTGCAGAGAAGTCATCTATCAGTAGGGGTCGACAGCTTTGCGCCAGCAGCCCGAGCCCGTGTAATCCTAGGAAGATGGCCAAGCGGAAAAAGTCGTGTCGTTTAAACCCAAAGGCCACGGGTTCGAGTCCTATAACCGCCGGCCAAATTCCCCAGTTAGAAGCCCTCTGTTGGCTGAGACTCCCTATCTGAAAAAGATGTACACTCGTTTTATAAATAAAGGAAGTAAAAAGCTAAAAGATAAAATATAGTCTGTTGAAGTTCAAAAAACCGCTGAGAGCCTACCCGATAGCGTTCGTCCCGGGTTCGAGTTCCAGTTAGGGCGGGGTAGATGCGCACGTTTGATGATCCCTAACAAGGATAAAGCAGCTATACCGTGCGCCCATGGGAAATGAAGCGATGAAATCACATGGTGAGTTGCTTTGCAAAACATAACGTCCTAGTATTAGCAGATAACAAATAGTTTGTAAATTTGTGGTTGAATTTCCATCAGTTGGTTAAATACAAACACCAATTTTTCCGTCATCATTTCAGCTCCAGTAAGTTAGATCAGCCCAAATGATCGAGCACACGATATCCCTAAAGTTTGCCCGTCGTTCCATATTTGCACGTTAAGCTCTTTCGTGCTTTTACAAACAATATAAAGCTGTTGGGCTTGATACTTTGCAGCATTATGGAGATATGAAATACTGTGGTTTTTAATTCAATATTATATACGGAAAGTGTTAAACCGGTATGTTTGCGCAATATTACCAATTTCTAGGGAACAGAACCATTTTACGAGCACATTAAATGCGTTTCACAGGAAACACAAGCCTCTAATAAACTGAAAAGGCTGTAAAGTTTGTTACCAGCAACTTTGTGAGAATGTGTTTGAAAATAATTCAAAATATTTCGGGTCCTTTTTACAGTTTGTGTCAATAAAAATATTTAGGGTTCAAGGAGGAAACGGCGGGAGTATGATTTTTAGAGCCCACATTACATCAGTTGGTGTTTGCAAATAGGCAGGTTATTTTGTTCCAAAAGGATTAGTACCGGTGCATTTGACGAACTGCAGTTATGGGAAAGTCAGATTTACTACGAATTTTTCCCCACTGCGTTTTCTCATCGGTCGAACGATTACGAAATTTCAAGGGACGGAGACAATCGTTATAGCCAGTTCACATCCAAGCAAATGGATCCAGTTTTTTTTCAAATCGCAGGAATATACGTGATTTCAACAAGAATATGGGAATCAGTGATTATCATAGTGATAGTCCTACAACCATCCTTTGATCAAAACCCTTTTTTCCTTCGATTTATAGCAGGCGTTTGCCAAGTAAGGTTTATTAATAAGGCGAATTCGTTTTAAGGCAACTCACTGCAAGCGGTATGAAGATGTTGCGCATATCTGCTTATACTACTATAGAATTTAGGAGAATCTCTATGAAGCTGTTTGGAATCAAAACGATCTGATATCGTACTTAATGCAGAGGACTCCACAGGCGAATATTCGCATAAACATGTTTTGTTCACGCACATATTTCACGGCTAGCCTTTTACAGTTCCTGATTATGTCAACCTTTGTCAGTGTTACAAATACAACTTAACATTAGCTGATTTCCGACGTGAACAACCTGACGTGACCACCTTGGTTGATACTCAGAGGCTCTTCAACGAAAATTTTCTGTAGCCTAAAGCTACCTCGAAAAGATTACAAGTTTCAGATCTTGACAGACCAGAGGACCATATGAAGCTTTCCAACAGCAGTTACGTAAATGTGCTATTGAATTATTCATGAAAAACACTTTCAGGTGGGCACTCTAAATGTTACTCAAGGATTTTAGTCACAAAAGAATCTAAAATCCCAAAGTTGTATAAGCTTGAGTTTTATTTGAGCAGTATGTCTACTGCGGAAGTTAGGATGATAGGACTGACAAGCAAACTGCAGACTCGCAATAATTGCAGCCGGAAAATAGTCACATAACATATCATCATTTTCTTAGCAAGTTATCTCCCAATCATTTTGAATGCCGGAATTCACATGTCAGAGATTATAACCACATCTGGTCCCGCGGTTTATTTTGTCTCAGTCTGATTGACAAAGTTCAAACTTCCAAAAGAAGGCATTTCGGTTTTAGATTTCTCGTTCGCCAACTGATCAAAAATTGCTACTTTTTCTTTGAGCATTATTTTAGATCCAAACAAATTACCTCAGCTAACATGTAAAATAGTTGCGCTCCCTTCAAGCTTCAGTTATTGTCGATTGTTTTGATCTCTATTCTATAGTTCTTAACCGCAGTGTAGCTTAGTTCCCTCACTTTGGTTTGCATATTACCAACCCATCACCGAACGAAAGAACTATTTATGACTGTCAGTGCCTAGTGAGTATCGTATTCATTCTCCTGAGGGCAACCCAAGCCTTATCAACAGTTCGCTCCAAACCAATCGCCATCAATGCTACCGATCTACAAATTGTGCACTTTGATTAACGGCATCTTCATACCTGCCCTACTATACCGGGCCATTTTCATTAAGCAGCCAATAAACAAAATCGTTACGTGGAAGATTTTGCTTCTGTTTCGTTTTATTCTTGTGCCATTCTTGTGCTGATGGAGTGATGCAAATGCATCCTTTTATTCTTGATAAATTCATTCATCTTTAGATCCGTTATCCTTTCTTTTTTCCAGGAAAGTAGTATTCATTCAAATGCCCCCCCGTCATTTTCATGGTTAAACTACCAATTCTTGCGTCCTCAAAGTCAAATTGGGATGAAGGTAATCAAAAACTCAAACCGACAGGTCCTGTATGCTGTAATGAATTTTCTAGCGTTCTTTCCGGTTACATAATATTTCTGGCTTGTGTTTCTATCTTATCTATCCGTTCAATTATGCCGATGACATTTCTATTTGCCTTTTTAACTAGTCAGAATAACACCCTAAAACAATACCCTTCTCAGGTCGTCACATATTACTCGTTACCAAGTCTAAGATGTTCAACTCGGAAGAGGTATTGAATACTTTCACAGTTACCGTCCACAAATTGTACCTTAAAAAGAAAACCAGTGGGTGAAGACAAACATGCGGTACTTAGGCTCCACTATCCAAAATACATACTTGATGATCATTGCATACCCAGGACGTTGTCTGCAAGTGGCAGAGCCTTTGTACTAGGCATTGGGAAATTTCCGCCATCCTTTACTCACCAAAGTCCGACATCCAATTTCGTCTTCCCTATTTCCTCTAACTATTGTCTTCAATTTTTTCACGGGTCTTCCGGGACTGAATTTAACATGATAAGGTGTTGCTTCAACGCAAACAGCCAGGTTGCCTAAATTCCTTTGTCTGTTCTAACTTGCAGCAGTCGCGACCAAACACACTGATGTGTACGACCACATGAAACAGTTTGTAATTTGATTGCCAGAACAGGATAACCCTGTGAATCAACCAGCTTAGACCAGTTGGAGTTCTTTCGGAGCACAATTGATGACACATTTTGGTTTGAGAGTTTAGACAATTGTTCAATCGATCCAAGTGTAGTTTGGGCGGGTGACCATCTATCATTAGGGGGAATGTCTAAACGTGATTCGGCGTAAACTCGCAGCTTAGCTTGTAGAGCACCGGCGATGCACTTGCATGGGTTTGAATCCAGCCCAGTTCGACTACTTTTCACAATCCGGTCTATTATACACAAGTGTTTGTTTGAAATCCCGATGGCAAACAGCCACCTGACCTACCTTTGTCTGCATACGAATACTTTCACTCCATCCGCTCCGCATATCGTTTTATCGCCTGCTCGCGTGTATTCACGTAGGAATTCATTGATACTATGCCTGATTCGAATTCCGACGCGAACTGTAATGATTTACGAGAAAATATCAACAACATCTCGTAAATGAACTACATTTTTGTATCTTCCACGGTTTTGACAATTCTTTTGCCGACGTTTTAAAGACTGTTTTTATTTCCTTAAATGAAAGCTTGTAGGCAACGTGCCAGGGCTGAAATACAAGTGTGAGCGCGAATGTAAACAGAATTATAAGTCCAGATGCAACCTTCGCGTCGTTTACTTCGAACCGACCTCTCCATCCCTTTGTGAGATTCAATAGTTTGTTACATTGTGAGGATCGACTGAAAGGGAATAAAACTGAATTGGCTAAAATCCCCTGGAAAGCCACACTGCAACAAGACGAGAACACACTGGTACGTTGTGTACGGTGTGTGCGAATGAGAGACACGGAAGATTTAGATATGCTGGAATCTATTTTTGGTTCGAATCAAGTGACCCAAATGTCATCAAATCATTATCTCATACAAACATCCCGATCTCGGCTAGGAGCGAATAGATATTTTCAATGCATTTTATTTGATTAAGATAGGTTGATTCGAACTGCGTGCGTCTTCGGTGGCCTTTATGTTTGATTTTGTTCCATTTCACAAATCCTACTTGTCTCCGATTGCACGTAAAGTGAACAATATATTTTTTTTTCACGCCACGAACTTTGCACATGTCAACCAATAATGTGCTGTACGTGTCACCTAAATGCGCATTCCCTTATGTGCTACTGCGTCCGTATGGCCGTGTATTGATTAGATGGCAATTGATTCCAGGAAGATTATTCGGCCTCGATCGTGGTGTCCGGTAAGTACCCTCAAGGGGTTCTTGTTGTCGTGCTCCAAGATAGTACGATGTTAATAAGAATATCGCGTACAAATTTAAAAAGCTGCCTATTATGACCTATTGTATATCCCTGTGGTCTAAATCAGCAAGCGATCGGGGAATTCTGTGACTCATGTGGTTTCCAACATCCACGAGGGAAACTGTGGCTTCGGAATGCTTTCTTCCATCGGCTTCAATGTTTTACTTAATCGTTCACCCTCGAAAATAGCATGATTTGAATAAAGAATAGCTGTAGGCATCGATGAACACATTTTCTCTGAAGTTTGGTCTTGGTGGCAACTTGGAGTCATATCTGAGCCCGTCGGTACGGTCGCACATTTAGTTAGAGAGGCATCGGTAATGATTAGGTGTGGCTAATTTTAACTTCTCCTATTTTGGAAGATGAAATATTGGTAACCTTTTATTGTCAATATGATTAGATGAAAGTGCAGTTTTTGGCATGGAGTAACCTGGCCGGTGACTTAATAAGTTTCATTTTTCTAGTTTTTGTGCTGTTGTATCCAGCTTGATTTAGCAACTATTTTATGACCCGACTTTGTGAGGGTGTCCACATGGTGCTGAAACTCCAACGTCGAGTTGGTTAAAATTATACTTGCCTATTTGTTGGCTTATTTGATCAAGATTGCATTCTCCGAGATTATCGGATTCCAAGTTCCCATTTGGGTCCGCCGTGGACTCTTGGTCCAGAATCTAGAAGTCATTCAGCATGAAACAAATTCTTTCTTGGTCCACATAAAAGGAAATAAGAGTAAGTGAGTAGCTCGTAGTGATCAGTAGTGTATTCTTGTGAAACGCTACTTCGTTGATCTTTATTAAACTGCGTGCAACGCTTCTGAGATCGAAGCTTGCTTATCTTCGGCTTTGAGCTTCACCCTGGATTTGAAATGTTTTACCAATATTTTAGTGTTCGTTGGCTAATCCATTGCTTTTTCTTTCTCTTACGGTTTTCCATTTAAACAAACCAAATTTATTGCTTCAGCTGCCATATATTCGTCCCAAGCACGGCAGTTTATGATTATAAAATAATAGTCTAATGACTTTAGTGAACTGATCTCTCTTTCGCAAAACATGTCTACGGATAGCTGAATTATCTAATGTCAAGTTTCTTTATGTCAGATTTATTAACATTGACTAACATGACAACATCTGCATGAGTTGTTAGATCGTGAAATTTCGTTGCACTTTGTTTCTGCATTTATCTTCTTTAAGAAAATGGTTTTTTCATTCAGCTGTCTTTTTAGTATTCACTAATGAAAGCCTGTAAAATTTGAAACGGAAAGCCCATTTTACCCAAATACATTGCCAATGTTACGTATTCAATGAAGTGGACTGATATTTGTGGCTGACCATTTCTGTAAGGGAGAACTACCAGGAACTCCCATTGCTGTTTTGTCGTGTGGACCACTGAACTCATATGAGTTGTCGAGACCGTTTATCTCAGAGGAGCACAGATTGGCGATGCTGGATACATGTTACCCAGCACGAGTAGATCTCACAGTTGCGATTTCGAAGATGTCTGCAACTTAATGAGGTCCCGCGTGATGAAGGTACTTCGAAGAATGTGATTCAGTGTCATCGGTTCGTCTGATAACATGGAGTTTATCAAAGATAAACGAGATGAATAAATTTGAGACCGGTTATGTGATTCACATACGAGAGATGGGAATCAAACATGGCTTCAAAATTTGTGTGAACTTGCATTTTTGTTTTACGTTAATATTCTTGAATGTACTTGCAATGACCGTGACAAATCATTGGCTTGCATAAGCCAATCACTCACAGGGATATCTTGAGGGAACACTGAACGATGTCAGTTGCGTACCGAAATGTTTACGATTCATCAGCAGCATTCTATTCTTATCCTTGGAACTTCATGAGTTCAAATTGAGATGGTTTTAACTGTGACAAGACGGGTCGGTCAGTGCCACAATACAGTTCGGTCATTGATGAAACATCAGACCAGTTGGTGGTACATCGTGGGCAAAAGGTCTTTGATACAGAAAGAGAACGCTGTAGGCTATCTCGCCCATAACTGACTTACACACTATGGTGATAGCAGTATGGCCTTCCATAGCAGGTGGTACGAATTTTGAGGGCAAGATTCGTGACGAGGGAAGTCTACCTCTCTTGAATTTCTGCGGCATTAATGGGTCATTGAATAATTTTCGTTAGGTGGCACTGACTTGGTAGAGAACAGCAAATAAGCACCTGCGAAGTCGACTGTTCTATTCTAGCTCACGATGTCTCCATTCGAAAGTTTGGCCCACATGTTTATTACGTTGGTCCGAAAACTAGCATTGCTTACGGTTCCGAATGTTGGGCTTTGTTAGATTCTGATCGCTGAGTCTTTTGCTTGCGTTCATTAACGTTATCAGCACCCGAGCGAATCTTCGTGCTGACGATATCGATTAGATTTCGCATGCACCTAAAACTCAGTTTTCTGAAACTTATTGAAACCCAATCGAATTTTCCTTGTTCTTTTCGCCGTGCGTTTGGGCGTGCATACATGTTGAACTGTCCTGTTGGTTCTGAAATGAATGAGCACTCGACGAAAGGCTGATGCATGAAAGGGAAGATGGTATTGTGGAACCAGTTCCGTTAACCAGGGGGCACGTTTGTGTTCCCTGTGATGTAAAATCAGCTTAACTGGTGTGGATATCTCTAGAATGACTGCTAGACTTCAACCACGCAAACAATGTACGCTTATCAGTTCTAAACAAAATCTAACATCTTCAGTCGAAGTCTAGGTGAATTTACGACAGGATTGAGATCTTTGAATTGCAAAAAGTTGCTGCAGGACTATTATTGTCAGGAGTGATTCCTTAGGCCGGTTGTAGAATTATTTGTCCAAGTGGTTTAGGTTTTGAATAGCTCGCTTGCACCTCTTTAAGTGATGCACCAAAATGTTCTGCAATCCAGGCTATAGTTTAATCATTTAAAAAAGTGACGCCATTGAATAGAAAGCACCCAATCCGCTGGTGTAACGAGTCGTATTTTCGACTCCGAAAACATTTGCGATTTGCTGGGTAACCTGGCCGGTAGGTAGGTAAGGAAACGCTAGTTTTTCTGTCAGTGCGCATGTATCTCGCAACTTGGACAGCTTCACCAATACGAAAAAAATCCGATATTTATCATTCTAGTAGCTGTTCATTATAAATATATTTACTGGACTGACTGATCGAATTAATTATAATTATACTGGGGAAAAATGGCAAACAAAGTAAAAGACTCTCTTCTACAAGATTTTATTGGGTACAGTGTAAAGTGGGTTGTCCGGGTTCTGGAACCAAATGAAAGGAAAACCTAATAGGCCTCAATCGAAATGAACGACGAAATAGTGCATGCATTATGGAAAGCACGGATCAGTTTGAAGTAGGTTGTCCACTTGGTCAGAGCTTAGCGCTCTCCTCTAAGATGACCACGAAACTTCAGCCGACCCGATGAGTAGCACCGACCATTGAGATTGTTCCCGTTATCAACTAAGAACGCCTGTAACTTAAAAAAGTGGTGTCTGCTTGAATGAGTACTATTTTAGACGCGTAATAATTTCGAAGCACGTTGAGAGGCTTTCAGACAATTAAGCTATCTCAAAGTGTAAAGACAACCACTCTCGGTCATATTTAAGCATTCTGCAGCTCTCCTATACGGGGAATATTTTTAAAAAATCCTTACTGGCAGCTGCATTAAAGGCTATAAATTATTTTGCTCTTGACATCGAATTACTATGTTTTAAAATGTTACATGTTTGATTGGCTGTGAATTTTGGATTGCACACTTCCAAGGTCAAGCACTCGAAAACCACCAGAACTGATAATTCGTTGTCAACGTAATAATTTGTACTATGTAGAAAATCGTCTTCCTTTAACACTTTAATGGATAACGTTCCCACGTAGCAGCCAAACGCAAAACTTGTCAGTTCGAAGTTAATTTCAGAAATTTCCATTGTTTCTGCTCCTATGATGTGGGTGTTTAATCTCGGAGTCACTTCGTGCATTCTTCCCTTGATTAGTGACACTTTAGTGAAGCATTCGCTTGGCTACTTGCAGCATCCAACCCAAACAGAGTTTCAAACAACCCTTTCATGGCACAGACACACCCTTTGAAAAGAGCACGTTTGAAGACTTGATACAAGCTCCGTTTTCTGTTGCACGAAGAAGCACATTATGCATTATAAAACTAGGAACGTGGTTAAAACATTAGTTCTCGAGACAAGCCATAACCTGGTGAATTTTTGAAGCTGATATTTCTTGCTGACATCATTGGCTGCGAACCATTGGTCAAAGAAATTCAAGTTGAACTCACCCCTACGTTTTTGCGTAACAATTTGCCCAGGGCAATGGGAGATTCTATTCCAGGAACCTGTTTTAAACAATGATGACTGCCAATTCACGGTGACATAGAAATCGAAAAGAGGGAAACTTGAACGATTTCATCAGCAGCACACTTCAACCTGATAGATAGTTTATAAGACTTTTGTGTCATGTAATGTTCAGTGGACGTCATTTATGAAAATCTGCTGATGAGATGCATGAAACTGCAAAATGTATCTGGGAACGTAAATTAGAGAAGACATCTGCTCTAATTCGACCATAATTTTCCAGTCGATTCATTTTCTTGACCGACACTCGTCGGTTCCACCAACTTTAATGGATCAAACCAAGCCAAACAGATGCGAAAATTTGTCACACTTACCACTGTCGAGCTCTAATGATGTTTTCTTCTACATCTCTCTTTGCTTGCTCTCCTTTCATCAATTTAGATAAGCTTGACAATTTCACTTTCGTATGGTTTGAAGATGTTTTCAGGAACGGTACTTGATGGGAACGGAAGGTTTTCGAAACCAGGATAAAGACATGGGCATACTGACTGGAAATGAAATCAGATGTGGTCACAAGGCATTTTAGGAAAAACAGCTGATTCAACGAGTTTTTCTGCTCAGAGTAAAATGCTTTTGAACCATCGTTTCATCTGGGAATTCCGCGGTAAACAGGTGTCCTCATTTCAGTCAAAATCGTTGCATTCGCCAACTTATCAGAATACAGAGCTGGGGATAGCGTAGCGAATAATAAACATTTGAAGTCCACGGGCCATTTTGTAGATTGTGTAGTCCCATGGTATCTCTTTGTTTCAAAGGGTAAACTGTAGCAAATTCTGGCTCCAGCTTGTTTCTTGAGTCAACGCAGAAATCGTAAATCCGCAACTCTAATCAGTTCCTCTGACAACAAAATTTGAAAAACTTTAAAGAGAAGGAGAAAAGGTTTGTCCTGGTTTCCTCTAGTCAGTCGATCATATACAGAGTTAGGAATGTCTTGGTGTTTTCAAAATCTGTTCCGGTTAACATCCATGTCTGTCTGGCGATTCACAGTAGCCTCAAAATATAATTGGTTATTACAACATTTTCTTCCGGTTTTGCCCGGAACCGGGTAACCCAGACTGAGTATCTCCGTTGAAACTCAAGTCTCTTCAATTGAACACTTAAAATCGGGTTGTAATACTTTCCGGACTCAAACACCTTTTCGTACAACCTCTTGCTTCGGCAGAATATACGGACCAATTTCTGACTGCATTTTTCGCTAAATTTTTGTTCAAGCATTAATTTAAATATTCAACATCTTTTGATTTGCTGAATTCGAATAGTTCAGCTTATCACTGTTCACAATTCAAACTCTGAGATGTTCATCGTTTGCACTTCTTTTGGTTGCATTATGAGTGGTTGGTGTTCGATGGCGAAACAAGTTCGTTTCTCACTGTAATACCCTACTTTAAGGCAAGACAATGGTTCCACACGAAAGTATATTCATCCCCGGTTAAGCCAACACGTACGTTTGTTCCCTTAACGAAAACAGTTGAATGGTGATGCGACTGTTGCCTAACGATAATGCGAATGGGGATGCTGAAGATTTATCGTTAACAATAAAGCCGGCCATTGCGTTGATCAACCTGTCATCGACTTGACATTTAACTATCGATCATATGTTTCGGGTATGTGGCTGCTGGAGGCGAGAATCGTCCACCTTGACCTTGAGGCTGAGGTGGCATAGGACCACTTGAGGTCTGATTAGGACAAATGTGGTATCGGGCAACGGCAAATTGCCATCTACATTAATCGGTGGATCTAGGACTTCACCCAGAGACTGTTGAGATGAAAGTAGCTTTGTCTACTTAGCCATCACCGGCGTTTTGTCACTGGGGCTCATATTTTAGAAGAAACTTGAATAGTTTAGGGCACTTTTTGCTTCTGCTGCGAACGAATGTATTCCACTTGCGTCAATGTACGCTGTTTTTCGAAAACGACGTTGGTGGGAAGGTGTGTCGAGGTGGTTATCCCAAGATTAGGCAAGCAGGTATGAAAATATTAATCAGTCTACTGGCTCTCACTGAGCCAGTTTGGCACTGATGTTGCAGTCCACGATATTCCTTCGCGCAAAGGATAGATAGTACAGACAATATGGTTCATTGCCGTTTTCACTGAGATATGCACATTCAAAATCCTTCTTGAACATAGTCTTTTTTACATACTATCGTACTGTTGCTCTTTCACTGTCCATCTCTGCTGCGAGCAGAGTATGCTTTGAGGGTTATTCAAAACTAGAACACAATGCATTTGCGTTACTGGTCGATGAGAATGGAATTTTGCTGGACCAAACTAATTAGACTAAACCGTAACAGGGGATAACTGGGTAAACAACATAACCGTCTGTCAGGGGACGAGTATTGGTTCAGACGCCAGTTGGTCACTACCGTAAACTCATTTCATCCTGAAAATAGGTAATCTGGAGTAAGATGCCCATGCTAAGTGACGTGCTGATTTTCTTTGATGTTTCCGAATGAGAACACTGGTGGTTTTACCTATACTAAAGCGATTTTTTGCTCCGTAGTAATTTCAATACAAAAGATGAAATTGTTTTGTCATTCTGAGCTAAAACAATACTGCCGAACACTTGCTTGCTGATTTTCCACGTCCAAATTTCTGGTACTCGGTGGCCATGACCAGTTAGCGCAGAGGTTACTGTTGATGACTCCGGCTATCGACTCATTTTTATATCAAAAGCATGACCAAAGGGGACGACATTTCATTTAATATTTTATCAAAACGATCCATAAACCCCGCGACATTATTCCGTACCTTCACGTTTCTTTATATCTGCTTTGTATCGACCTAAATTCACCCTTTTCGTAGATGATACTCAAACACTAGCAAGATAATTCATCACTACTGATTCTCGATTCACAGATTTTAGGAAATTCTTGGGCCAAATTTTATTTATCACCGTAGTCTTATTTGAATTAATGAGAGTTTAAAAACGACGAGGCCTTTAGGTAGTTAAATGGTGGTTCATCTTAGACAGACTAGTCGCCCATGTGCATCCGTAATCATTCAACTGAGGTACTGGTGTCAACCTAAAAACAAATGTGCGAGTATGGTGAGCACCAATAATTGTAACAGCGATGGCATGCCTGCACGGAATGTCTTCTTTGATCTGTTTCATCATCATACACGGCTGGCAACCAAACTCGTACTTCGGAATCTCGGCTGTTTTTATAAATATTGAACCTAAGTAACCGGATAATCACCATCGGGTTCTAAAATGAATTCATCATTTAGCATGCACTTAATCATTTAAATCAGATCTTTGATTCAATCTAAAAAGGGGTACATGCAAGGTTAAGACTGGGCATAAGTGTACAGGGTGCGCATTCCTGACAACCGGGAATAACTGCGAAACCAGCCATGTGCCTCCAGGGGAATTTCAACCACACATCCGTGAGCGGAATATTCTGCTTACTTCAAACCTCAGTTTCATACAGATGGTCATCGAGTGACTTGAACGCTTAACTCGCAATTGGTAAACTGTGGAAGCACTGTATAACGGTTTCATTTATGCTAAAAATCATCGACGCAGTATCATTTACTCACTAATTAGGACATGAACCGTGGATGAATGATTGTGAATGAATCCCTTGGCTATCATATCACGATGCAAGCTCTCAACGGTTTGTTGAACTCTGTTACATGATATCGTACGTATAAGTTATTTATGTTCAAGACAGCACGCCATGAGCCATATAATCTTCTACCACCAACCGTGACCAGGCAGGCTAGCTCCATAGGTCGTGTTCGAAAATTTCATCTCGTACACAGTCGTTCGCCCGTGGTTCGCGTCATGGTTCGGGAGTTGTGAATACATGAGTTTATGACTTCTAACAAGAATTAATCAACCATGAACTACGGCCACAATTTCCTAGCAGAGATTTGAACGTTGACTTTATCTGGCGAATAATTGCATGTAACGTCGAATCTCTTATAGTTTTCCCTAAGAATAAGCGTTGGCGAGAATTAGAAAGCAGAATAGAATGCAAAACCATAATTTTCAAAACATCCGTAATAAAACAGCTGCGATTTTCGTTGGACATACGAACATCTAAGGGATTTTAAACACCTGGAGCAGTCGATTGCAAACGCCCCGTTCAACTAGCTCTTGCCCAATTATTTTGGGGAACAGACTTCTTATCTGCATAAGAAAATCGTGAATTTTTCTTATTTTATCCTCACGTTGACGTAGATTTATAGTACTTTTGGTTTGCTTATGCTAGCCTGGATAGGATTATTATCATCATTAATGTTCACGTGATACAGACTATTTCTAGCGCAATGGCATAAATTTCTCATCTTCTATGTGTCGCTTTATTGGAGGGCATGTTTGGTATATTTGTTTCACGCCATCTCTTTTGCTCAGTATCTTGTAAGAGAACTGAGCAATGAGTTCCAGGTAAATTCAGAAGACCGCTTAAATTTCATTGGCGGCTTGGTTCATTTGTGGCTGCTTTACAGACAGGTGCCCCATCTATGTTATTGCGTTTTACTAAAACCATTCTTACTGATCGGAATTGACCTACAACAGCCTATTGCTTGGCCTCAATGTTGAATATGATGCACTTGTGCGCACGCATGTCGTTTCAAACATTTAACACTCAAATTTGTTCTGTGTATCCATTTCACGACAGTTCACTTATCCCGGAGCACAATCGTTGCTGGTTGCTCCTTCGTCGAATTCAACGCCTGCTGGAACTGGGGCTTGTCAAGGACGCGCAAACTGAGTTTCCCTCCCTAAATTTGCTTGTGGATTAACATCTGTACCCGAGATTCGCCTGTCCAAATGCGAAATACTATCGGACCTTCTTAAGCGAATGAATGATTTCCGTACTTACTGCGGCAGTTTCGAGGACTTACTTGTCCCACCGTGCGAACAAGCCAAGCGCAAGCTTATTAGACCAAGAAAACTTTCAGAGTTCAAAGAATCGGAACCCTTTAAAATCAGTTATGTCGGAGAAAGTCTCGGTCGGTAATTGGTTGAGACTCGCGATATCAAAACACCCTTGAAATTACTTATCCTCGGATTTTACTTGGATCAAGGATGACCAACGAAACAACTGTTATATCGGTTACTGAAAACTGTCGGCTGGCTCCGATTCCCCCGTCAGTTTATTTTTTCGAAGCGCTGCGATAACTGACTTTTTACATAACTATTTAACTGCACCAGGATAATAGGGGTAACACATACTTGAAGCTTGAGTGCTGCAGAAAGGCCATGACCGTACCGACGGGAAAAGGGGCAACCGACACCCGTGACCATGAAACTTGCCGCGGTACAGAATCATATAGGATCTTATTAAGTCACTTGTGTTACTAGTTGGACAACAGTGAGTTGTCGCCTACCAAGTGATCGGTGGATCCCTGGATTTGAACCTGTGACCATTTTGGTGATAAATGTTTAGGCCATTCGACGAACGCCAGTCATTCTGATAGTTCGTCGCACGGTACCGACATCCAACTTGTCATTGTTAAATACGTAACTACTGTCCAGCTGCCCCATCATCAATAAGGATAAGCCGCAGGGTATGGCTGTTGCGCCGGACGCCGAAAACGCAGCTAAGACGACGACATCCTCTAACTTTCCAGTGTGTGACTAACGTATTACGCGGAAAGGATTGTGTAACAATCAGACGGAAATATCCAAGAAAGCCAAATAACAACGATATTTAAGGGTTGACTGATAGAAATGGATTGGTGTTTTCTTACAAACAGCTGTTCATTTGTTAGTCTCGACCTCACCACATCTAAGGCGCACCAAGATTGATGGTGATGCACACAACACGTGATGTGCCTAGACCACGAACAGCAGTCACGTGATAGTTAGCGTTATTCGATAAATATGGGAAGAACATGAAAGAACCGAGAGGCAACTGATGTATTCTAACAGACTCCGAGGAGGCGAATAAGCATAAACAAGGTGGACTAGCTAGCAACAGTTTCGTCAAAGTATTGAAACCTGTGCAAACAACGAATTTGGCCCCTCAAGATGGCAACGCACCTTGTTGATTTCAGGCACAGTAAGGTATGGAGAAAAAGAATCCGTGTAAACAAATCGTCTCAGCTGGAAAATTCAAATCCTGAGACTAAGCTCCGATTATTCATTAGTGGCATTAATAGCTTGCGATAGACTTGTACCACTTAAAATTTGTAACGCTTTGCAAAATAAGATGAATTCATTCATTTTACAATTGGATTATGCGTTGTCGTATGATAGAAGATGGAATTTCGGTTCATTATCAGCTAGCTGATTGTTTCTTTTTAGTTTTCCAATGAGCAACATGAAGCATTTTGAAATTAGTGGTATTCGTTTATGCAACCACACCTACCGGTTTCTGCAACATGGGTTTAAACGAAGGCTGATCAAGAAACATCGGATTAACTAGGCCTAGTTAGGAGTCAGCTAGACAGGCTAGTTCATACTTCTGTCCAAGCTTTATTCGAATCCTCGAACGGACAACGGGACTTCAGCAATCAGAATAAGGATATGTAGGCAAATAGGGGTTTAAGCCTTCATTGGCTAGAGGATGTGGCTAAATCCTTCTTAAATCTAGACTGAGCGGCCGGAAGATGTCAGCTGGCATTACGAAATGATGTTTCTGCCTACAAAACGAAATGTATTCACACCACATCCTGAAGTAACACAGGCATTGAGTTGTTACGTAGAGCGCATTTCCAAACAATTCAGTGTGCACTTGAATAGCACTTGGATTTGGTTCAGCAATAAAGTTCTTTCATTTGGAAAGTCACCAAACAGATTGACCCTCTCAAGAAAACCCTAGTTGAAGTTTGGACACTTGGTAAGTGGTAGGGTACAGAGCAAACGTTTGCTCACTCGATTCCGAGTTCGAGTGTCACCCAATTGACGCGTACTTGAGCGACTGTTTATTGTTCGACTGCGTGTCGGACTTTAAATTACAATAAAGAAATTGAGATTCTCATTATGTACATAGAAAAATATCGCTACAAGCTTGTGATGAATGTTCAGATGTCCCCTACGTAGGCCACCGAGTGAAAGCAGCTTGTACGTTTATCGTTAAAGTCTGCAGGATGTCGAACAAGAGGCTTTGTGGTTAGCATTTATCAATAAATAATCATGCCTACCGTTCTGGCGATATCCTATTCGTACCATTCGCTCTCACTCGACAGGGGAATTAGTCATAGTGCATGCGCATACGGCGGCAGACAGTGTGCGCTATCGCTGGGAACCAATAGGTCGTACTTCATTTTTCACGAAGTTTTCGGAATCATTTAATTCAACACACTGAAGTAGTTCGATTTATCGTTTTTCAGATTCGTGATATACTATTATTTTCACTGTTACGTTCTGTCTAGGTGGTCTATTGGAGAGCCCACTTTACAGTACCAGACAGATTTAGGTAATGTTCTGAAGAAGACTGACAAAAACAACCAAATAAGGTGGGAATTAAAGTGAAACCTTTTCCACAAGCATGCGAGCAATTCGTCCTGAAGCTAACCTTACCACCGAAATGATCGGCACAGTTGCTGTGTGAACCCACATGCTAATTTATTTTGAAAAGTTTACATTGCAGAAGAAACTTCGAGTGAATTCGGGGAAATACGCTCTGTTCTAAGCCATCGCACAAAGTAGGGGAAAAGAAATACTATTCACGCCATTCCAATAGCCGTGAACTCTGCCTCTTCCGGAGTGCAGTTGAACGTGGAGAGATATGAATAAGCAGCAGTGATACCATTATGCCACTGGAAAAAAATATTTAGCAGTATAAGACTAAGTAAGAAGCAGAAAAATTCCCGATCCATTAGTATACTAATAATCTTCTGCCAATGGGTCTAACCATTTTAATGTGTGAACAATCTTACTGATGTGACAACCCCATACTAATTTTCATGACTGCGTTTTGCCAGCAAGTCTGTTTGAGTGAAATGTTTTTCATATGCCGCAAGTACTCTTAGATTCGAACATTTGTCTAGCTCCAAGATCAGATTTTTGACTTCCATAAGTTTCTGACCCATTAGTTCGGAGTTTAGCACCCAATCGTTTTGTCACAAGGCCGCCTGACATGCTCCGCGTGTGCGCACATTCAGCAGTAGCAACGATTTTATTTATGCAAGAGACAGTAATTTTGTTTTTTAAGATAGCTACTCGTTTTCTACATGCCATGATGTTTAGTCATATCGATGATCGACCAGCCGACTTGGTGATTTTAGCCGTTGCGCCAAGGAAATGTTTGATTTTACCAGGCTCAGTTTTGGTTTGAGCAAATTCATCTGCAACAGATATCCATCTCTCTTTTATATACAGAGCTCACTACTACTTGTGAATAACGCATGGGATTGATGTATCCTACTTTTCCTGACTGCCTTTCGGACTCCAGTTCTCACACACTAACCTCAGGCTATCCCAATAGCCCTACACAAGAGTTTTGCTGATAATAGAGCTCCTCAGTGGTGCACAAGCTCCACCGCAAGTAGGGTCTGAATTCGGGTTTCACCACTGGAAGTTGTGTTATAATTGTCACCAGCCCCCTTCCAGTCTAACCAGAATTGTCAAGTTAAGCTTGCTCGACCGGAGGTAACGGGACATGTAACAAGTCCCTATTCGAGGCAATCAAATACTGGCGGCTTTCATCGAATAGGAACTGCGAACAAACTCAATCTGGTAATTCTCATTAGTTTGGCCGAGAGATGGTGGCAAAGTGGAGACCCACACAATTTCCCTTGGTGATTCCTGGGTTTAAACCCAGGTTGCGGTGGTGGATATGCACATCTGTCTTGCTCAAATGAGCACGACGTTCGAGGCCGAATGACCATCTCTGATTCTTACTCTCTGCATTTTTAGATAGATATTTTGTGCAATTATAGAGCCACACTGTTCCACGCATATTGTTTAGCTCCGTTGTACTTGGTCAGTGTTAAGCAGCGTCGTCGTGCGGTTTTGGATAAGCTTGCCACGTGATTCGGAGCGGTTTTCAAATACACTGCCTGTTATTATCAAAACGCTTGTAGTCATCCGATCTGATATGAGCGCAATACCTAGACAATCGCAATTCCCTCGTTTAGCGTGATTCAGAAGAGAATTCGTTAAGCTTAATAGTAATACTGGAAACTGATCATATTTGATAGTCAGGATTTGCTTTTGTGTCAGTAACTATCGAGATCAGCTGCGTCTGACGTGAAATTTGATCAAAGCTCAGATACGTTACGATAAATTTGTCCATTTCTTTGCTACACTGCTGTCACGCTAACTATGTCACCATCATAATTAATCGATGTATTTCGGTAAAAATAATCTCCCTGATTTCATTTATTGATGCAGAGTAGTTAAGTCTAACAATATTTACGTGTAAATACATGGTCCTGAATTGTTGAATGGAGCAATGAAGCACATTACAAAAGGCTCCCTATGAAAAAGTTTAGCGAACTAAATTCACTCATCACAAAAAATGTTAACTTTGATTCTGTTTCTTCCCATTTTCCTCATTTATTCTTCCTTTCTACCCTTAATTGAGGCATGTACGACGACTGGTCTGATAGGAGATTTCTTAGTCCAGCAAATCACGTGTTCAGCAATGACCATTCCGTTCCACGCGCATGCAGTTGTCCCACAATGCTGAATGTTTGTTTATCTTACGGGTTTGTTTGTTTGTTTGTTTGTTCACGGCTATTTACAAGTTACTATCGGAAATTCCGTTGAAATTGTTAATTAACTCTTTCCGCGATATTTTGTGCGCACCCGGAATAGCGGCTGAGAAACGTGAAGATGATTTTCTAATTGGATTATTAGTGCAATTTCCGTCAGCCCGAACTGCTTCTTATTTCTGTTGAATAGGAGAATTAGAAAAATACTTCAGCTGATATCCTTCGATGTGCGGGAGGAATATCAGTGTAGAAAAGCTCAGTAGTGAGAGAAGAAACAATGTAGATAGGCTAGATGAATTGGAATGATTCTAGGATAATTTAGAGACCGAACAGCGGGTGTAAGGTGAATAATAGGAGGGCAAACTCAGTTACGTTATGCGGATTCACTAGTGTGGGGGAGAAGTGAATTTATTGTTTGAATTTGTAACCTAACGGGCTTTCATAACTATCTAGTTATACGGGAAAAAGGTGAACGGGATATATGCAGAAGATATGAGTTAGACGGGTAGCTTTAGATTCATTGCAGTACACATTTTACCGAACGCCCGACCAGTTCTCACGAGTGGAAATGAACAGCTCAGAAGTAATGTCGGGCACATCATTAGACTTAATTTACTTGACGTCAGTTTTCACCAAGCCATGCGATTCAGTCTACCAATTGGCTGAAGATCTATTGTGGTCACTACCAAATTCTCCAACGTCCTGGAGCACAACGCCTACCGAACTGACTTTAGTGGATGCAAAACGCCGCACAGCGTACTTATTAATTTAATCAATTCAATTGTTTACTGCTGTGAAATAGTTTTGTGGAGTAGTAATGGAGTGGTTTAGACTTTCGTCTGAACTGCATCGATATGAATATACCGTTGTTGTTTGTCACGAATGAACTACGCTATCTAGTTGGCTATTACTTTAAAGTCTTTTTCAGATGACCAGCTCAGTTCCTTATAAATTTTCTTATGATACTTCCAGGGGGGCTAATCCTATTCGAGAAGCCTTATCCAATGATTGGTCAAGGTGAGACGGGGATCACACAGTGCGCCAACTGTTAACGAATATCGTTCAACCGGGTTCATTGTTCCAATTGTTCCTCGGTGAGTTGTATACCTTACAGTAATTTTGGAAGCTGTCAAACTCAGACAGCTTTTTATATAATGAAACACTTTTCCAGAGTGCCCTTACAATTGTGACCGTCTAAACGATATTCATATATGAATAACGTCTGGGACGGTTTGAGCCTTTAGACTTGTTTGGTGACATTCACAAAGGCGGGAGAAACTAAGCAGTGCCGTTGGTATCTTCGCCACATCGTTTAGATCCCAACATTTTGTCTATACAGTACAGTGGAACTAGTGTAGTAACGCCTATTTCCAGTCACAACCGAGGACACAAGCAACTGAATAGTTCAAAATTTAAGTAAGCGTTTAATGCAAAGATCACTGCCATCGAAGCTCAAGATGTAATATTCAGCCTAGGGTATTAATGATTCTGCAAAATATCAAATCAAATAATGATTCTAATCAAAATACCCAATGTGACGGAACATTAGCGGTGCACCGAATTGTCCAGTAGGTTTAATCCGTAGCAAGGATTTTTGGAAAGTACCGTGGAAAAGGCAGTACACAAACGCTTATAGTACCTATACGGTGACCATACCTCATAAAACATTACAAAAAGGTTAACCTCAACAGCCCGATATTTATGCCCAGATAACAAAGTGGAAGCAAAACTGCAAAAGATTCACACCATTCCATCAGCTAAAGGCTGCCCACGTGGATTTGTTAATGATAGAACGAATTGCCCACAGATCACATAGAGTACCAGAAGTGACTAAGAAATCTCTCCTCATTAGTCTTCTTTTTAAAGTCAATGCCGCAGCAGAAAGGATGCGCAGAGTGTTACGTATTGCGGTCAGGCCACATTCAACGCCCATTATCAAATATGAAAACAAGGATTAATGGACTCTGTTGACCACCTCATTAGTTATCTATCAAGTCAAGCGCACCAGCTGTCTCCAAAATATGGGTCAAACGGTGGATATTTTATCTACAGGCATGAAAGAGCATCAGCCACGCTGGCTTCAACGTGGAGAGAATGGGTCTCTCTCCATCTTGATCACGGCCCGCGATATGCGTTAAGGCTGTATAATGGGTTTCGTGTTACGTACAGGGTGTCACGTCACCAATCGACAGCAATGAGATCCCGAACGCTGCAGACAGCTGAAGCAACCACTATACATCTCCTCAAGCCAGAGCCGTGTGCACAAGATAAGCTGGCCCATGGCCTAGATAAATGCTGGTTCAATAAGACGACGTCACTTCCAACCACTTTATCGATCCATGCTACCTATTGTCCAGTGGTGGCACTCTTAACTTAATTGGCTGTCTAGTGGCTGCACTTGTAAATTTCTACTATCTGCTCTGTATTGACCAATCGACTGGTTCAATAAGCAACCGAATAACGAACCAACTGAATAATCACAAACTGTTTCCCTTAATCGCAGTTTATGTCAATAAATACGGTCGTAACAGTTTGAGAATGAATGGTCGTAAATATATGTCCGTCAACACTACGTGTTCTGATTTTTGGGATTCGGTGAAGATCCAGTTTGCATATTTCTAGGCTCAGTAGCCCGGAGATTACAAAAAAGTCCGTAGAAAGCCACCTCTGGGGGCTTGCAAAACAGATAAATTGTGCTCCGCAGCTGATGACTTATCCGTGCATTCCAAAGAAATTCGGCATCAGACCATGTAATCAAAACGGAAATATTCGAAGAGAACACAAATGTACACCAAGATAGAGAGAACAAATGCAATTTTGTCGGACCGATAATGAAAATTGTGTTCATGTCCACGAAGGTTGTCTTGTATCTGAATTTTAAGTTAAGTTTGGCTAAAGGACATCCAGGCAGAAGCACGGGAGAGTTAAGAGCAAATGCAAAAACTTGGTGACTTATAAATGAATTCATCGAATCAAATGATGTTTCGGTTATTAATGTCTAAGATTGACAGCTGATATATCGGAAGCATTGTGGGAGAGTTTTGTGATCGCCAGGATGATTGATGATCCAGGAAGATGTCACTTGAGTTGACTTGCCAGTTTACTTCGGGACTAACGTTTCATCCTAAATCTCGACTGAGTTATTGGAAGACATGATGCTGCTGTCAGACCATTTTCAGCAAAGGAATATGAAACTTCGCGCTTATCTATACCTAGTTTCACATGACTTCTCAGGTTGTAACAATATCACTAGGGGCCATTGAGCATTTGAGAAAAATCGAAGTCGAAACTTGACAGCTTGTTTAACATTGACAAAAGAAAGAAAGTAGACAATCCTCGATATTTGCAAAAAAATTCACTCAGACGAGTCAACAAAGTGTGTGTTGAACGGAGTTCTGATTGGCGACACAATATTAAAAACCAGAACCCGTTGCTAAAGGTGAATGAATGATTATATATATATATA
>LUCM01006187.1:0-90555 GCA_008360955.1 Fasciolopsis buskii
GAACAGTTTCACTGCGATGCTTTCTATTCTAATTCTTCTGTGGTCTTCACATGAAACCTACCACCTTTCTTGTAAATCGGTACGGTCAGCGATTCATATGGTCCTTGGGAATCTCTTCCCTTGTCCAGATTAGTTGCAGGAGTTTTGTTGATTCCCATATGAACTGGGGATTCGCACTGAGGATCTCGTTTCGACGGATGACAAACGGTTTGCAATCTAAATTCCTAGTTAATCGCTTGAGACAGTCTATTCCTGATCCAACTGTTTGCCCCGTTGGTAAGTCTCAGATCAACTAGAGACTATTGCGTTCGTTTTCCATGCTATATTGGTTAACCACCTTGAGAACTGTTTATAAAGGCAGTAACTGCTTTCACACCAGGTACTTTCATAATTTTAATTTGTACAAGCTGGAGGTTCATCGGTATGCCATAAAAGAACTATTTACCTGATTTTACTTGTTATCTACAATAAACAAAAGGATATTGTAGCAATATTGAAGGATGAATAGTCATATCCATTATCCTGATCATGAGTCAGCCCAGTTGCAGCGATATCGCTTTGGTTACCTCAGTCGATCAACTGAGTAAGAAGCCACAGGCTAAGGTCGATAATACTTTTGGTTCAAATTGGCCAGCGAACTGGTCGACCACTGAGCGTTGACCAAATAAAACGAGTATCAAAGAATGGTTTTCGGTCCAACGAACGAACTTTGCTTTTGTTTGACTTAATTTTTCTCCCTAGACTAAGTGGGAGCGAGACACAGGATCGATTGATTTTGGAGAGGGAGCCAGAGCAGACGCCTTCTTCCCCTTGGTATGCTCCAAACCGGGTAGATTTTTAATTTGCTGGATGTAGATTTTGACCAAAACTTTGCAGCTGTTGAATCCAGGTATGGTGAGCAAAAGCGCTGAGCGCGCTATCATTTTTCACAGTAGAATTTCCATTTAGCTTTGATTCGACTAACTTACAAACTCATCTTAAAGATTGGCTTACTTGGGTGACTCTGGGAATATGATTTTATGTAATCGAATATCGAGTAACAAGTTAAAGGTTTAATATTAGGCATTTTACTTGAGTTTTTGAGTTTTCGTTTCGGTTGTTTGTGCTCAAACTTCAATCTGTATACCGTACTGTGATATCATTTCGCTTTACTGAACAGTTGCGATATCTTACTAAATCGTTGATAAAACTGATGCCCAGTATCTGAACGCTATACGGTCCAGTGGGCTGGAACGTCTTCATTGGACCCAATCAATTGGTCTGAAAAGTACTTCATGACGTTTTTATGCCTCTGTCGGGGACGCTGCGTCCCGTTATAGTTGCATAACGCAAAAGACGGTGCTGCTTTGGCGAGAGCAGCAACCACACCTGTTTTTTCTGCTCGAAGTGGAGTGTCCGGTTTGTAATTAAATCTGACAGATGATTTAGAGTTGTTAACAGTTCATCGGAAACACCTATGAGATAAATAAATCCGGTGTGCGCATATCTGGTACGAATTGAAAAAATGTTTAGTAGGTTGGGAAATAAGGAGAAATAGGTTATTATCTGTCCAAGCTGTCTGCCTACAATATTGTTTTCAGTAACGGTTTCCATTTGAGTTTGCCTGAGCTATGAAAAACTGTCCCCAATAAACTTCCCATCGTGTTAGCCAACCAGTTACTGGACAGATCCTCAAACAGCGCTAAGTTCTCTTGGTTAGATGCACGATGCAATCCAATAGCATTCAGTCTAACCGGATAGAATATATGAATGAACAAACCTACATTTTAAATCACATTAAAGTGAAAACCCTTTTTCTGCCATTCCCTGTCATGCCAGGGCAGATAATTTTTATACGACAAATGCCAAATGAGAACGGTGAGAACTGTGTTGCTATGAGGTGCATCGAAAAACCCAGATAGAAAGGTGAGCTTTACACGTGATGCTCAGACTACTTTCTAGACGAATGGCAAGTGAAACTGGTATTTTCTGTCTGGTTATTAGTTATTTGATCTGTTTAGGTGTGACATACAGATCAAGCGAGCATTAATTTCTGCGAGAATCACTTTGAATGTGTAAGAATAAATCATACAGAAGTCATGGAAATCCACTTCACTAATGGTAACACTCTAGTAGAAATTTCCCAACTGATTTGGATCCGTTGTTTAAATTTAAGAAATGTTTAAAGAAAGCAAAAGATAAGCACAATTTTCTTAATGTCAGTACGCACATTTCCAGAGATACGGTTGGGGATATAAGTCCAAATTGATATCCCAGTGCAGCACCGTTTACTCAGGATTTCAATGCCGAATGAAATATGAAAAAGATGGGAATTTCACGGCGGCCGATAGCTTGTGATGAATAACATTCGTTTCCACTTCCTGGATGGAAGACCAGTAAGGAATATATATATATATATTTCTCACCAGAATCGAATCTGTAGCAACAGGAGTGTGCATGGAAGCATCCAGATACTACCTCCTGCTTATATATATATATATATATATATATATAGCTTAGCTTTACGACTCGCAGATATGGAACCACTGTGCACAAACAGGCCATGAGGTCAACATCAACAACGCAAAGGTAGTCAGCCGGGCAAGCAGAAAGGGGAAGCGACTGATTCTTGAAGCCCTCCACTCGAATAACCGGTTCAATCGGCATGTCGAGGTTGACAAACATTACTTCATCTTAGCAAGACCCCGATGCAAAATAGAGAGACAAACAGAAGGACAGTGCACAAAAAAGAACGGAACTAGCGATTCGATTCAATCACTCAATCACGTTTGACAACGAGTCCTAGTTTGGGTCGAAATGTCACGATAGACGCATTAACCTAGTGTACGCCTTCTCAACTCTAAAAATATATATATATACATATATGCATGTACATATATACCTTTTCCATACGCTAAGCTTTGGCTTAGTGATAAGCGACTAATCACTTGTTTGAGAAGGTTTCCGTCTTTCTGCTAATATTCGCTTAAGTGTGAGAGTGGAGGTTAGCTTGGAATTCAAATATAGCTGTTACACCGAAAGTTAGCGCACTGGGTGCCATAGGATCATTAGTCAGAATGTGACGTTGTACGCCCCATAAAACTGGGCTAACTGATAGGTTCTGTAATGAATTCACCAGCAGTTTTAGACGGAAAAGGAAATACATTTAAAATGCACTTTGCTGTCAACGTTAGATAATTGTTGATTATTGCAAACAGCATAACCATTAGGTTTCACTTTGATCCAAAGCCAGAAACCAATTACTAACATAACTATGAAGGTTGAGAGTGATAAGTTAACTGTGGGCTACTATCTAAGCATAAATAAACGTGTTGGGATTGTTAAGAGGAGGCAGATACGTATTTTGGGAGTAGCATATAGGAGGATGGTTTCTGATTGAACGTTTGCACATAAATAATGAAATACAAGAACCACCTGTCAGTAACGTACGTATTATTCAATAAAGGACGTGAAATATCATCCGAGTATAATGTATTTTGATATTGTTACTGGAACTGTTGCCACGTCAAAACGCAGTCTAAAATAACATGGAATGCAACTTAACCCACGCAATATACAAAGCGTCTGAACAAATTCCCCCAAAACCCTTGGTGATTTGTAACGCAATACATGAAAATAGCTATATTAAGCGCATGGTGGCACAAAAACACCCATATTGGGACCACGTAAATTCTGATTAACCAAGAGATATTTCAGTAATTTTTTTCAAAAGACTGCGTGATCGTTATTATTGTAAAATCATTGATGATTGCTGACCAGTATGAAACCCCTGTAGAGCGGTTCCATCCTCTCTTAGTGATAAGTTTGGCTTTGATTCGGAAGATGTAATAAAAACCTAACTAATGACAACTCGAAATATTTAATTTTGAATGAAGACAGTCAGGCTTCTCCGATGGTTGCGAACAAACTATGGTTGCAGTTGGATGCCTTGAAGACCACTGGGCAACGGACGATAGATAAGTAACGGGTTCCGAACCTGGACAATCACTTCAAGATTTAGAATCGGTTGTAAGACATGTATGAATAACAAACTATCTGTGATGATCATCAAATCAAGAACTCGAAGAGAAAACTGGGTTGTAACAGATCATCGTTGTACTATAGAATCATTAGGGATGAAATGGGGTACGTCACCCCGGAGTTTAGTAGACGGAGTTTTGTCGTTAAAATTTTTTCGCACCAGCAATGATGAGCTTTGAGTTAGGAAAGAATCCTGCAGTGCAGATGGCAGTTTCGATCATTCTCCGCTGTTGGAAACAGCGACGAATCAAGAAAATATACGTGTAAGTTTTCCAGGTGCGGTCGCGTACACATAATAGTCAAGTTAATTCTAAGTTAGATAAAGTGAGCGAAATACGAAGCGTTAGACCCGTGTAGCTTTCCGATACTTTAGGATTGGAAAGATATGTTTTTCAAGTACTTTCCATTGAACGGGTCCGTGAATTATCCCGTGCATCCCGATGGACTGAACTAAAACATTGGTAATTTGGTTGGTAGTGCTGTTTCTTAACATCACCTTGTCATTTCCAAATGAAACTTGCAAAATAACGTTTGTGGTGGTACAACAAAGTGTCCAATGTTTGTTGCTGAACGCATATTTAGTAGAGTTTATTTTTAGTGGTTCTGAATATTTGGATTGTTTTATTTTTCTTAGCGGACTAGATTACCAGAGTCAAACAGAAAGAAATTAAGAGTTTTGTTGTGTCCAGGGAGTCTCAATTCTTTGGAGAAACTAGGTTTTCATCATCCTAATAGTAAAACTTACAACTTATTGCGGTTGCGATCGAGGATCCAGCTAGTCTGCAGCGACATGTGGATGCAGCTAGGTCGGCGAATTGCGTCTCCTGCTTCCAACTCTTAAGAGTGTTCAGTGATTCGTTAGCTCCACTCAGTGGCACTGGTGGAAGCAAAACATATTGGACCGTCATCAGAACACTATAACTTCGTTGCATCCATTATTGATGCGTCAGTCATTTTTGTCCATAAATTTTACATTCAAACACGACTTACTCCTGCTATCTGAGCTTCTCTTGATCATCAACGGCCATCTGAATTATTATCTATGAGTACTCACCTACGTTAACTTGATTTTGCATTTCCCCTTAAGTACTGTCTTTTCATGGCACTGTATCTTACATCAATCTCTGTGCCCACTTTCGTTGCTTCACAGTCATCCATTTACACTGTTCTAGTCTTTTGAATAATCCATTTGAACTGATCTGCTCTGGCGTTTGCGCAAGTTTCTGGTATCCTCAGAAATAACCGCCACATTGTTATGAACTATTCTGCTATCGGCAAAACTCACGATTTCCTCCTTCTTTCAGGCTGGGTTATCTTTAAGGATGTAGTGAAAATGGCTGCTGCTTGTGTGATTCACGTATACTCTCCTATAAAAACATTGGAATCTTGTACATTCCGATCACTAGGCTTGACATTTGGATCAAGATGAAATATCCCTCGCTAGCATACAACTCTGCCGAATGATATCGCAGTCAATTCGTATGTGATAACACATATCGACCCCACAACCCCTTAACTGCCCACCGCACTACTGCCAGGACGTGAGTTTATACGAACCCATGGGAACTGCAAATCCTGCAACACATTATCATTGAGAGGAATTTGTGTTCCAATGAACTACGGACTTACGAAATGGTGCAAGTTTTAGATAATGAGGGAAATTCGTACCAAGGTAACATTTCGGATACCGCAGTACAACCCCGAGAGTGAGATTAGATGCATGTTTTAGACTTTTTCGATCAAGCGGCTAACAAACAAGTTAAAAAGCGTATGGTCAGGGAAAATTGAGAATCCCTTACTTTTTATTTCGATCTACTTCAGTAGAGATGTCACGTTGGTTATTCCAAATTTAAGGTCGGCAACGGTTTTTTGTCTCGATCTAATTTCAGTCTGATATATTCACTTTTCCATTACGCTGCTCAGATTTCCCATTAGAAAACCTTGGCGAAAACTGTGTGAGATGGTGAGATTTACTGATAGGGCGCAGTTTGTCTCGTTGCGACCCAAGTCCTCTTTTTATCTGTGGCTGGACTAACCGTGAAAGTTCACTTGTCTCTACGTTGGTTAGGGGTTTTCATAGAAACATCTATGACTAACCTGGTAAGACCTACTGTGCTTACTGTTTTATGTGAAATGGCTAGCAGCTATTTTTCTGTACTATTTTCGATCATTGGCTCCATTTACAGGTTCTTTTTCATTTTTGCCATTTTCTGATGGATAAGGGCTAAGGCTTGCTGTCAGGGAGATGACCATCCTGAGTACATATTATTACTGTTGAATAGTAACGTGGAAATCTGTAGCTCTTGATAATTCAGCCTGATTTTGGGTCAAGGATCACTTTGGTAGTCTTTTGTTGCCATTTAGTATGGTGGACAACTATTATTCCATAGATCTGGCTCTGAACTCCGAGGCAGAAACAGTACTTTTGTAATCGTTAAAGGAAGTGAATGCTGGTGTAATAAAAATAATTTGTTAAGAAAGTGCAGACACTGCTGATCTGTTAAGCATGTGGTGAATTTAAAGGACTGCTGAGATATCAGGACCAAATGATGCAAGGAGTTTATTGAAAAATCGATGCGCTATGTATTGGTTTTAATTGTGAATGATATAATGTTAATAACACAGCGTTGTTGGCAGATGTAATATGCTCCCACGTTTCGACTTCCGTGGGTAGTCTTTCTCAAGGCAAGTTTTAAAATCAAATGAAATAAGCACAAAGTGTAATTTTTTTGCTACAAAACCTTTCCAAACTCTGTAAATCAGAAGGCAGCTCGGAAATATCCTGAAGATGGCAAGTATTACGAGAACATATATTCAAACAATATCACAATTTGTTACATTAAACCCCTGGTATAAATAATAATGATTAGTGTGGGATTTCTGTTAACACACAAGAATGCAATGAGTGATGAAACAGAACAGATGTTTTTACAATGAACAACTGTGACTGCATTTATCACAACGGCGGAGGTCCGTGCGGGTAGATCAGAGCCGAATTCACGTAGTCCTGGAAATGAATTTTTATCCAGTTTGATGAACTGTCGAAAGCTCGAGATTTTTCAGCTACAACTCCAATTTTGTACCCAAATCCTCGAGAACAGAGACCAACGAACACCAGAACACAAAATAACCCAAGTAAGCTGAACATCCAGCCTTTCGATTTATTCATCCGTTTCTGTATGAATGGTCTCAAACATTCTTCCCATACGGTTAGTATGACTTTCAAACGACGAGGAAACCCGTCGAGTAGCAAAAGCGTCTCCGGATTAAAATTAATCCTACGGTGAACAAGAAGCGAACAAAAAGTGAAATGCCTTAGAAAAATGATATTATCTAGTTGGACCCTTCGTTTGTGAAATTTCAAATTTCATTAACCTAAAGACCAATCTTATGTGAATTGTGCTTACACTTACCCGATTCGAGATCAAATAAGACCGGACAATGATCAGAGAAATTAGCGGTTTACTTTATCTGCATCCTGTTTTGTAATTATTACTCATTCATACTTATTTACGTGCGCGATTGACGCAAAAATCAGTTTTGTGGTTGGATCATAATAGATGAAGCTGAGAAACTAACAAAACAGCGCGCGCAGTGCCTCATCAAAAATGGGTGACCGTTAATCCACTAAGCACCAAAGACCAGAGATCAGTCAAGTCCTACACCCAATTTCCGTGTTAAGCGACAATCCCCTAGTGTTTTACTGAGCAGTCGCTGAGGGCTAGGCCCGGGTGTGAATAGGAAGAGTAAGCTGTACCACTATGTGAAAAAACCTAGATTATTTCAGCAGAACCAAAGAAAATTCCATTGAATTTATCTGACTGGTATAAAATCGTTTTGAAGGTAAACGAATTCCGTAATATTAATGGGAAGAATTTTCCATCAGTAGTCCCTGTTAACCAAACATATCAGAAACAAGGGAATCGCAACAAAAGAATATTACATGACAAGATGCCACGTGCTCCAGTTCACTGCTTGTAAACCATACCGAAATAATACTCCGGAATTTGGGACCCTGCCTTATGTAAGGCTTATAATTAAAACGGGATCAGGCTATGGGTGCAATTTCGTAAAACTCAGTAGTACGGTATTTGCGCTAAGGACAGGAAAATTATCTGCCCTTCCGGCTACCGCGTTTATCTTTTTCGGGGCAGGAATTTTTATCAAATAACCCTGAGTACTAAGTATAAACTAAACTGTTATCACAAGATTGTGTGTGTGTGTGTGTATGCGTGGGTGGGCTTGTTTACTTTCTATAAGAAATGGCCAGCTGATTTAGTTGGACAGACCTGTAGACAGCTAAAGGGTAGGATCGCAGAGGGCAAGGGAAAAGAAAATTCCTTACCAGATGACAGGAATGTTTTGTCAAAACTAGAACGTGATTCAACAATCGCAGTCCATGGTACGGCTGAGGGCCACACAATAGAATGCGACTGACGTTTGAAAACTAACCTGTGGGAAAACACCACGAGGCTTCGTTCTTTCGATTAGTTCAACTAACCAGGGATGAAACTACCTTTACTTACAATCGGAAATGGAGAATTCTTAAGTGTTGCTTCCTCTTACAATCCAGCCAGCACAAAGAGAGGAAGTTGAAAATAGTGTAACGAAAGATGGCGGTGAAAAACTCACTTCTTGGCTATTTCTTTTGTTTGAAGAGGCTGACGAAATGCGGCGAAAATGATAAAGTTCATTTTTAATAATACTGCACTGAGATCAGTTGTAGATAATTGATCTGCAGCTATCAGTTCTAATTTCTTGGTAAATTATGCGGTTGTAGAGCATCAACAGAAAGCTTCAAAAATGTGGAAATGGCTTCCTCGGCCTAAAATTGCTTTTACTATTTTTCCATTGTTGGTAGTGAGAGATTACGTGGTTCGCGAAATTATTCGTTCGGCTGAGCTCATCATTAAAAATCACGGGACCACTGCACAACTGTTGAACACCTTAGCTCGGTCATTCCTGACCGGGAGGAGACGGGTATTTAGAGCTTCCTTGAGGTCTTATCAACGAATTGGGCGGCAACGCTGCATGATGAACAATTTTCCACTATTGTTCGACATAATATAAAATGCCCAGACAAAGTGGTAACATATTTGCCCACAGGAAACTTCTGATATACAAGTTTGGAATTCCCACTCATTCGTCCCACAGAACTAATATTTGGGAAAATGACAGTGTTAGGAGTAGACATTCTGGGCAAATTATGAACCCCTTTGCAGACTCTAAACTCTGTGCCTAGAGGTGAGTTACAAGAACACAATGAAGGATGTTCGGTTATAGAATCCTCCTCTGTGAATTTGGCTGCTCACCTCAGGATTCCTTTATTTAAAGGAAACTGGTTGTTACTTTGGCAAATTCCATTCCAGTCCGTCGAATTACAAATACTATTCGCTTTGATCACAATACTTAGGTGATTAGACACAGGCTAGATTAGCATTTGAATTACTTCCGCAACTGAGTTCAGATTCTATTTGGGCAATAAATTTCATCATTTATACACATTCTACACAAACACGTCTACCAAAATTACTCGACAGATTGCTTATCACTTGTAAATTACTGACCACTGGCTTTGAGGCCACTCACTTACCCCCGTTTCAATTTTTCCATTTATTTCTGAGATTCTGCGAATTGCGAATTATGGAAAGGCATGGAAAATACCGTGTAAAAATAATTATATAAACAGAATAATTATATAATAGTTTCTTCAAGAAAATCAAGTATAGCATGAACCCAGTTACCGAAAACACAGGACCAGAACCGACTGATACACCGTAGATGACACAGTAATTCGATAGAGACCGTTCACCGAACGAGAGTGCTAACACCCATGCGCAGACGCTTACCAAAAAACTTTGAATCACGAGTGGAAAACATACAAATTTTTGCTTCTCACTAGGAATTGATAGGCGACAGACATCGCATAAGTAACGGCTGATTATTGTGAAAATATGGATAACAGAGGGAAGCTTTTTCGTAGTAGCACTGCTATGGAATAAACCATCCAGGGTTGTCGCGGTGGTCAAGTACGGGAGAAGCGAAACTCACATTCTTTCAATCTTGGATGGAGATATTGCACGGATGGTGATTCTGTTACAGGGATGAAACAACCGTTCAGTTAGTTCATAACTTCCCACGGAGATGAGCTTCGATACTGTACGAAGAATCATTTCCGTATCAGGTCATACTTCCATTTATGAAGACAAATATTCCAATTCTGTTTGTTTTTGTTCGTTGTTCCTTAATTTACTCTTGTTTTACAGTAATTCATCAACAACAGGTTGTTAACAGTAACATTTACACGAAATTCTTAACATTAGGTTATTTAATATTCTTAACGTAGGAGTGAGATTATAGTCTGTAATTAAAAAAATGATAAAATGAGTCAGTTGTCTTCCCTTCTGGTGAGCATAAAATATCAGATTTAGTTGCTTTCATCATCCTTGATAATATCCACCCATTTCCCATGCCGTGGGGCTTGTGTTGGATACAACTGGGACACAATCTGAACCAAATTCATAATGAGAGTGTATTCGCCAGGCCCTAAGTCTTCATTATGGTATGAGTACAGGCAAAAATGGAATTGAGTTGGAGTTTTCGATAACTTCTCAACTGCTTCAAAGAAAGTTAGTGGATCACCGTAACGGGAATTTCAAGTTACTTACCGTTGGTCTGAAACACCCATAAGAATTTTCACGTTTTGTTTCATGATTCTGATTATGCACCGGCTAAGATGTTTATCCTTTTCGCAGTTAGAATGATTAAGGAATTTCCATCAAACACTGCTTACCAGTGCAGCTAGAGTTTGCAGAATGTTGAGCTGTCAAAAGACGATAATAAACAAAGATTTAGAGGCTCAATATTAATTGCAATTGGATGAATGACTTTTAATGTAGGAGTTTTCCGTCAATGACATCTGTGATTATTACCACAATGGAAATGGATTAGCTACTAGGAATCAGCGGAAAAATAAGAAAAAGCAGTTAAGCATACGTTCCTGTTAAATTGGCATGATGAAATCAAAACTTGTCTCACTTGCTGATAGCTTTTCAATCGACTGAGTTTCTCCTTAGAGGTCAAAGATAGAACCAAAATGGAAATGTGCCTCAGAAGTTGATCCAAGCGGAAAATGTGCTCTCTGGGGTCGAGAGGTATCACAGTTGCCGAAGCATTCTCAGGATTTGGTTCAATAAAGGGGATTACGTTTGCATCATTTGTTATTAAATGTGAATATGATGATGCGAGAAACGAAACAGCGCTCAGTTCCTGTTTGCGCAAAAAAGAGAAGTAGAAACATTGTGAGTAGTAAATTTATGTGAGCATAAACAGCTAGAGCAGAGTATTCCGGCAGTTATATATTTTTAATATGAAGCCAAGACTTATCCATTTTAACATCTACTTTGCTCACGTTCCAACATGCGATCATTGGTTCTGAGTGCGTTGACATTTACTTGTATGAATCCATTTTGTAATCAAAAAAGAGATATGGCTAACATAAAACTTGTAGATACCTGTTCACGTTCCCATGTTTACATTTGGGCCCACAACTGCACTAGACTAAGGAAGCTAACACGAAACTGCGTCAAAAACATATAAAGCGTAAAATGAAAGTAAAGTGGTTTCGTCTGTTTCCGTCATTTTGTGACCCTCATTATATTGCCTTACAGTCGCGTTTTCACTAATGTTAGATGCGCCTGCTGGATGGTTAAAATGTCCTTGGAATCATAAAACTGCCGTGGCAAATGCTGATGCTTATTATGCTTGGGTTATTGGTGTTCATCTCTTCAGTCATTCCATCCTGAGCATTATGAATTTGTGAATGCCAGTAGCCGATCGGTTAAAATCCGGTCGTTTTAACCTGAAGGTCGAAGGTTTAAATCCTACTTACTTACCTTGCTTGCAGCCTGCAGCTGGCCGCAAACTCCATGAGTACGATGCGCATTGGTTTTCGTTTTTTTCAAAATATTAAATGGCAAAAGATGGAAAAGAATTTAAAGTGTCTAATGTTAGGGACAAGGAAGTGAGTCACTATTTATGCAAGCTTATGTAAGTGGATGACAAATGAGTAAATGTAGGGCAATAGTGATGCTCCATTGTGAGAAATTCCCATAAGTCATAAAATGTAGTCTGTTAGAACCAACGACTTTTTCTAAGTACGTTACGACAAGATCATTCTCAAATGGAACCCCTGACGCTAGATGGACGTTTTGGTTGGAATTATCACTTTTACATTCTGCTCCAGGTAGTTGGTTAGGGCTTCACTGACTCATATCATGCATCTGTCACTAAGATATTGAATTCAGTCTGCTAGCCAAGACTACTAGCCATTTCCATTCGTGTCGGCTAAGCTTCAATGCCATTTTAAATTCAGTCGAAGACTTTTCCATTTTGGGGATTTCTTTCTTTCAGCAAGTCTCCAGAGATGTAAACAAATACAAACTCACTGATGTTAAATTAAAACAAAGTAAGTTTGGGCTTCATAGAGAGGAATGAATCTCCCTGGTTTTACAAATTTGAAGTAAAAAAACTGAGTGATGCTCATACTGACGTATTTAACTCTAAACTGGATAAATCTTTCCAAGATTTTTCCTTTTTGGCGAGCCCTTCACCAGTTCTATTTTTTAACCAACTATATGGTTTATCCTATCAACAGAACCACCAATAAATTGACATCAAGGGCCCAGGAAAGCAGTTGCAAAACTCGTCGCTAGCAAGGCCAGTACGATTCTTATTACAGACTGGGTGCTTTGCAAGTGGCTTCGTTCATCTTAGTCAATGACTCTTTGTTGTCAGTTTGGATTTATTGTGCCCTAACAAGTTTTGGAAAGGTATCTGTGCGACACCATCGTACATACCGTATTAACAAGATAATTATAACAGGAATTTTCTTGTAATTCACTGCTTCCGGGACCTATTAGTTTTATCTCTTTTCAAAACTGATAAAGTGTCGTCTTTGTGCAACTGGTTATGATCATCAATGAGGATATAGTAATCAGTTTGTTAAACAGATCTTGGCAAGTAAAACTGTTCTGTATATATATGACTGGAAACTAGACATTTATTTAATTTCGTTACTTGAATCAGATTCCTATTCACGGATGTCTTTAACATGAGTACGTTGTTTTCCAGAAAATGCCATAGGATTCAGACGACTGGAGATATTGGTTCTCGAATGCGGAGGTGGAAAGTCGAACAACACACGCACTAGGCCAACTGGTTTCGTTGCGAGGTGTCGTTACTCGTGAGCAGACATATGAATCGGCTTAAGTTCAAACAGCTTCAATTAGTATATAATTGGCTTTGTTGCTATGACCGAGTTTCCACTTTTATTACGGCAATTAAATTTAATTTTAGGTTTCCGGTCAATCAAACTGTACGAAGTTACAACTTTCCAAGTTCAGTTGAATATTAGTCATGTACAGGATAAGTTTAATTACCAACAACTGTGAGGGATTCAACTCACTTCGGCTAACACTTTCAGTTGTTTCATTTCTACATTGGTCACCAGTTCAATTTCAGTGGCAAAGTACTCTTCCTTTTCGAATCCTAAAGTGCCCCTGTATGAGTTCAACGGCAAGCGTTCCAAATTAGTTTCACTTGAGTAAGGGAGTACGTTTACATCTGTTTGAGTAGTATTTTCTCTCCTGAATTGGTAACTGGTGAAATTCTTGTAGAGTTTACCTTTTTGTTATCCAAAAAGTGTCATCAACGAATGTATGTGCCGTGGCCTGACCGACGTTGTCATATGATACCGCGTGCCTTTTCTCGTGCATTTTGTTTTGGACACTAGATGGGACGCCGGATAACGACGCCCATCGTTTCACTTCAATCTGATGTTTGCCTGAAAATATGTATAAGTTGTTTCAGTTTAATTCTTGGTCAGACCATCAGGTAATGATGATAAAAATGTTCAGTCGGCCAGTCGAATTGGGATAAACAGGTTGACGTTGGTGTAAATCCGATCGACGTTAACCTAACAACTAGTGACTTCAACCAATTCGCTTATGGAATAAACTTCCTTATTGTTGTACACTGCTCATTTTTTCAGATTTACTTCAAGTATGTCTATGCAAATATGTGACTGATATTAATAAAGTTTGTCGAAAGATGATTGTTATCCCGACGTCATCAATTGCGTCTAACGATTCATACAGAAACTTCTGCTAGTCAAAACACATTTGTTTAGAACCTGACTATAATTCATTCCCACTATTTGCTTCATTAAAAGACGTCAGAGGTATAAGTTAAAATGTCCCAATATTATTTTGAAAGTATACTTTGAATCCAAGCTCAGTTAACTCATTCAGATTAGTCGCCTAATAATGACTTTGAAAGCATGGCTAATAAAAACTCGTCCCATCGAAAACTGCCCCCTTTTTAGACTTGTAGAAGAAAATTCTATGTGAGCAGATGCGTAGAAGAATATCTTAGGCCTTCAGCTTAAAACGAGCAGACTATTCAAAGCGAGTTGAGGTCCAAATTAACAACTTCTCTAGTAGAGCAGAATCAAAAAGACGACATATTTTGCTGGAGCAATAGACAAATTTTTGTTACTTTATACTTTCATTATATACGGCTATGAATAAATCGAAACCAAAATGGCACGGATTAAAACATTGAGCTATAGAACAACAGTCGTGTGTACGTTGCCGAAGTAGATGCTTTTTAATGAGATTCACATTTGAAAGTTATATAGAATAATAAAACACAGTCTTATTCCAGGAAATAACTTCAAATAATCTAATGTACAATAACTAAATTGCTTAGCTGGGTATATTTGGCAAGGATTATCCTGATTTAGTTCCGGCTGGGTGGAATCAACTATTCTCTGTTCAAATCCACACTACTGACAATTTCAAGCATTCTTCGGTAAAAAAATGCTGTATGGAAATAACTCTTATTTGAAACAGAAATTTCCCTTGACATTTTAGTTCCCAATGATATTAGGGTGTTCTATTTGAGATATGTATGCAAGTTCCGAATAGCGTTCTTTGCCCAAATTCACTGAAAAATAGACGTTATGACAGGTACATACTCCTCTATTGTTCTACATTTTATAACAATTGAATTTACTCTGCTCATATTCCATGTTGAAGGTGCACGTTCCTAGAGTCAAAAAAAGATTATAAAGGCGTTACTAACTAACTAAGCTCAATTGGTTTGGGTTATGAAATTTCTGAATAGATCATTCCTCATTCAGGGAAGTAAATGATCCACGGATACTAGTATAAACAGTAACGGCATAGAAATTTCGGGACACCAAATTTCAAAATTGAATACCGTTAGTGTTAGATGAATAGTTTCACTCTAAGTGACAAAACCCTAGGAGGAATCTGTGCAATGTTCCAGTGAGCCGCGAATCGCGGTTTGTAATGCTTCACAAGTTCTGGTCCATTGAGGAATATGATAAATTTGGAACTAACTAAATTCATTCAGTAAAAACTACCAAACATTTATGCGGGGTCAGCACTCCTGATATACTTTAACAAACCAGAACCCACGTGAGCTCATATATTCGTCGAACTTACAGAGTCCATTCGGGAAACTTGGTGACAGTTCATTCAGGGTAGCGTAATCTCCAAAGCTTAGGCTGCGAACAATCTGAAATAAGGAAGGGAAACGTTTGGGAAATGTTTGGCGTGCAATACGGCAGTCGGGGAAAAATATTTACTATTGACTTAGAAGAGTCTCATTATGGCATACGAAGGGTTTAGCGCTAAAAACACCCAGTGACCAAATTGAAAAAACGTGTCGGCCACGGTAAATAAAGACGTACGTTATATAATGGCAAATGAAAAATCGCCAAGGAATAGTGAAAATGGAATTTCGTACAAGTAAGCAAAGATAGAATGTTTCCATGTAATAATTCACCATGTGATGTCATCGACCAAGTCACCATTAAGAATTTGTGCAAGCACTGTACAGCTGTTTCATCCTTGTTACTATTTGTCATCGGTGCGTATCTCTCATGTGGTTTAGTTCAACAAAGCGTCTGATTCGAAATCCTTTGTGCTGGGTTCGCGTCGTATTTCGACTGCGGTGCACAAGTGCTGGTTATGATTCCTGACAAGGTTGAAACAGCTGTACAGTTCTTCCATTGTTTCTTAGTGGTAACTTGAGCGATGATGTCACACGATGAATTATTTCATGAAAAATGGAATTTGTCTAAATGAAAAGCAATACTCGATAAAATAATAAGTATAATAGAGTAACACTATACTGACTTGATCTGTGTAGGAGCTCACATGTATTGCCGTGGTGTTTGCCTTTTTTGCATTCGGTTCGCAACAGATTCTGAAAATGCAATTGGAAAGTTTTGATTATGAGATACTTTTTGGAGCCTGGCACGTAAGTTTCTGCATTCACTTTGCAGTATTACAAAATCGCATAGCTTCCTTGTGATTTAAAGAGCGTTGATACTGTATGGAGTGGAAATATCAGCCGCATTATGCCATGTATTGTCAAGCGTTGGCTTTGATAGTAGCAACTGGCTTGCCAAACAGTCGGGTATTTCATCCGAGGCACGTGGTGCTCATAAACATGTCAGGCTCAGATTGGGTGACGAGTAAATTACACCGCGCTTAGGCTTGGCGATGGAAAACAGTAGGATTTTGAGATTCACTAAGGTAAAAGGAGCTGCGTGAAACCAGATCCAATTGTATATTAGATTTTATCAGTAACTAAAAAAGCCTCGTTCTTATACGAACTTGGTTCACCAGTGATCTGACACTTGACTCAGGGAGACTACTTATGTAATTTTAAGGAACTTCCTGTACGAAGTATAAGAAACTGAAATTTCAATAGCATAAAACGCAAAAGAGACTGTGAACAATTAAAACTTCACAATGTTGCACGCACTGTAATTTTAAATGGGATTATATCGAAATACGATTAGTGGCAAACTGGAGCTTTTTGTTGGGTGGAATCTGGAACTGTGCCTTATGACACGATAGATTCTGGTAACTAGGCCATCATGTGTTATCAAACATCGCAAGTAAATCATGTTCAATACCATTCATTAGTGAACTAATACGTTGGTTGTTTGTGATCAGAGTTTTCCTAGTCTTAATTGGAATTATCTGTTCGCTTGGTTGCCATGTGGCTTTTCCTTATCGATACCGCGATGAACATGCATGGTTTCAGCCATCACATTCCGCTTTGCATATGATGTACTAGTTCAACTGTAGTTGGAAGAAAATGCGTATTAGCGAAACAAACCAAAGACAATCAAAACCAATATCAGACCATATTTCTAAGTTTATGGTTTCATTTCTGTAGCAAAACATTGTACAGTTATCCAGTTCGCAAACTTGAAGCCACCAATTCCGATCTATTTGATGTCAACCGATTATAATTTTGAATACAACGCAATCAACTACAAACATTAAAAACAGGCATACTCAAGATTTATGAAATAGACCTCATTTGATAAATTCATTTTCTTATTGCCAACAGCTGTTTTTTTACCTAGAATAGCAACTCAAAACTTGGGGGAAACTGCTTCCTTAGAAAAAGTTCCATGAAAAATCTCTCGGAAATCTGAATGTCTAAGACTAAACATTAAATAAGAAAGCTATAAGTTAAGAAAGCTGACCATCTAGAATCATGTTTAGATATGTCGGATCGGTGGTGATTAGACGAAGAATGTCGTGGTATTTTGATGTGAAGCCGTGTGTTCGAGTTTCTCTGTAGCACCATCAGTCACTTCTCCCTCCGATGGCTTTTCTACAGTGATGCCCCCGAAAAATGATACATAGTTCTTGAATCTTAAATGTAGTAGATGAAAAGCCGAGTGTTGTTTTATTAGATGTACCTGAATAAAAAAGTACTTTAAAAGCTTACTTTGAAAGTTGTTCCACAAACGAGTTTGTTAGCTTCAAAACTGATTCACTTGACAATTTTCGAGCACCACCCACAGTCTCGGAGGAATGTGATCGAAGAAGGGTGCTTGGTTCAATTTTTTCAGGACAAAGGTCAGAAATCCTGGTGATTAGTTTTTTAAAGATATCGGTCTGCAAAGAAAAACAATTATGAAATCAAAACCTATTGTTCTACAAACAATTTTGACAACATCTAATCTTCATTTTGTAGGAATATTAACAGGAAACTAGCATACTCATCCATTGCTAGGAAAATATATATGGAAGCTATTACACGAAGGTTACTGATATTGCTATCCACGCATGCCTCAGCCGTAAAGCAGGGTTCGTGAGATGCATATTTATTTATGTTGTTCACAAATTTAAACTGGTAAATGGGTCGCAGTCGTTTTAATAGTCCCTTTTTTAGCCCAAACTTAAATCAGAGTCATACTTTCTAAAAAGACACTCTATCGTTTTGAAAATGTCCATGTGCCCACAAAATTTGATCTGTTGGTTATCTTTCCTGCTAGCTTTGTACAGTTGCCGTGTTCGGTCCTTAGCACTGCACCCTCACGTTGTCTGCTAAGGTTACTGCTGTGGTGATTGCATTTGACGGTTGGGCTCTAATTTCCTGTTGGGAACTGTTTCTTATGTACTTGTTACAATTTCCTCTCCCGAATGACTTTAATTCGTCGAAGTGGCTGATTCAGTGTTCTCTCCTGTTTTAGCGATAGTCTGAGATACAACATACTACAGAACCGAGCGGAAGTTTGATGTCTTGACAACAATTGAGAATCTCAACATGCCCCAAGGTTGAGGTGAGGACAAAGTTTCTACACTTCCAAAGAAGCATTCACACTCACCCCTCATTTACTGCGGGACTCAGAGCAAAACGGTTTTTATGAGTAAATTTGCTCAGCATCCAAAAGCCTTAATCAAACAACATTTACCACCAGAATTAGGGATTTTGTTTCATAGGTTAAACGTTTTTGTACTTGAACTAAAATTTGTTGAATGAGCATTTCTATCAGTTTCGAAAATTGCTACAAAAGCCCTGAGACAATTTAAGCGACCCTCATGTATTTCCCGACCGGATCGGTCAAGATTTCTAACCATACAGGAGCAGTATAACTGACAATTTAGAGACTACCATTGGCACTTTGACAAAGCTATGCGACACTCGAGTTCGATGAGGCTAAAAATGAAATGGTTGTATTTTTTGGGTGCAAAATCGCCTAAATCACCAAAATCTTCAAACTCACCTACTGTCCTATAAATAATATCATTTTTTTCTGAACTGGAAACAGAATAACAACCGATCACAACGCTGAAAACTCATTAGGATAACTCAATCCAAAATGATGGGCATAATTTGAATGTCTTATTCGATGCCTACGGTTTCAGCAGTGTTCACCAAGCAAGTGAATCAAAGAGCAGGAGTAGGTGAAATAAATGAGCGGATGTGAATTTTTAATAATTTTTGGAATGAAGCTGCAATGTCTTTTCGTTTGGAATTAGTTCAAACCGGAGAAATCAGAATTCAGAAAGTTGCTGACCGTAGTTATTTCGTATGCGACTGACATTTTTTCTCTTTCGATTTGACTGCGCAAGTCGTATTTTCATGAAGCAATTCACACGCATACAGTGTGACTGTCACGTGAGACAAGATGGTGAACACTGTCAGATACCATTCGTCGTATTGGACGAAGCACGGCTTAGATGGATCAGGAGCCATTAATGAGACATCTGGACAGATAATGGAAGTTGCCAAGTCCGAACAATCCGTGGAGAGAACCTCAGGAAGTAATTAGCGAAATGAACGGGGACATGAGACGGTAATATAATCAAAGACCAAGTAGAGTATAGCGGGTTATCGCTCACCGGTATCAGAGCACACATGTTAGATCAACAGGCGGATCAGCAGGCAAAGTTCGACAAAGCCAGAATAAAATTACTGCATGAAGAAAACCCTAGAATATTGCAGCATTTAATAGTTGAATCACAGTGGAATAACACGTTAAAGTTCGTCACAAATTCTACGGTGCTGTGAAAATTTGTCTGATGACCATACGGTCAAAATACTTTTTTGAGGCCTACTGATGAACAAACATGACAAAAGGTTTACCAGGTAACGCGAAAACACTGTCCGTACATAGTGTTCTTTCTCCTTATCGGTGTTAATAGTAATTCTAAACTTGCATTAAAAGTTGATCTCTGAGAACATCCTGATAGTAAAACCGTTCTAACCAACTATTACGTCAGGATTTTGGCCAGGAACCTCTCTCGTTGCCAGTGAATTTGCCTCTCCAGTCGAGTTCTAAAGTACTGCCTCTAATTACAATCCAAAAGACAAAACGGTTAGATAGAACTTTCAAAGACGGGCTAAAATTCGGAAGACAGAAACAGTAAGATAAAGATCCCATAGTTGAGCACAGTTTTACGGTCAAAAGTGTGAAATCACAAGGTGAGTTTCAACTCGGGATGTGGCTCCCGATTGACTACTGGTTTGCAAAGAGACGATATGACCGTATCTAGTGATGAAACATTCAGAACCTGAGCACCAAGCTCAGAGAGTGCAAAGAACTGGAAATCCGTAAACTATATTATATTCGAGTTAGGTAATAGCTGAGTCAAAAAACTGATACGTTTTTCGACATATTACATGAAGTATGTCCACTAAAAATAACATTCATGGCGGAAATAATAATGATCCGACGCCCCGATCACCATCAGCAATCTTTCTCAGAAAGTTCTTGATCGAAAATCTTCAATCTAAGCTGTGAAACACCGTTACTGAGGGCCGTTGAAAATGTAAGGCAGCTTATTCACTCCTGATGAATGAAAAACCAAAATTTGACCTATTTAGTAATTTCCGGAGAAAGGAAGATGGGTTATTTCTGGTGTCGGAGGTTTGCACTCTAGTCGATGCATATATATATATATATATATATATATATATATATATATATATATATATATATATATATATATAACCACAAATTAGTGCTGTCAAAACCACGACAAAGGAAGATAATGCAGAGAAAACAAAAAATCTAATGCTGTTTTCCGATGTCCTTCAGCGTATTGCGTTTTGCAGCTGCCTATAACGAAGCAGCGAGTTGCTCTAGAAAGCTTTTTAAATAACATTTTGTTAGTAACCAGGTCAGTGAGATAGGAGGACACAAACACTTGTTTGCAAGTCATTGGGGATCTACTACTGGTATTTCAAATCGTATGGATTACCACTAATTCAAACCAGATACCGAACGCATTCCAGAGATTCCAGTATAGCGGGTGACCAATAAACTCACCAATAATCTCACGTGACTGTGGTAGATTACATCATCTCGACGGAGAACAAGGGGCTACTCATTGCTAGATCACGCTTTCCGCAAAAAGGTTCCGACGGCAAAGTCCTTCACTGTGGGGGTTGAAAAATTACCACACAAAATCCCAGGAAATCCGAGACGCTGCCACTGTTTGTCACCAGCAGCAAGTTCAATAATGTTCCCCCATTTTACTCACGAGTGACCAAATATTTGGTAGCCGCATTTCTCTATGCAGCCTGGGAAGGCTCCGGATAGTCTCTCGTAACAAACGGGAATTACAGCCTCCAATCCAAATAAAATATTAGCTCTTCCAATATTCACTAAAAGGAAGGCGAAATCTTGCAGAAAACAAAACTATTGTGCGGCGTACACGAATAGACATTTTACCGAGTTGCTCTTTATACCCTGGAGGTCTTGGTTTTTTACTACCTATCTTAGTATTGTAACTGGGATTTATTGGGTATATGCAACCGCAATTCGAATCGGCAAGAAAAATTAGCCTACCACTTTTTTCTTCCAGTTTCGATCACATTGGAGTGGGTTTGCCGGCATTAGTGAATCCGTTTGCGCATGGGCATTCAAAGTCTCCACTAAATGATCACGTTTTACCAATAGTACGCTGTTTTGCAGTTCACTGTCGACTTCGATGAGTTCATCTGCCAAGCTTTTCTGATGCATAGATGGTGCGGAAGAATGTGTTTGCAACCACGGTTCACGACAGTTGCACTCGCCGACCATTGGTCTGTCATTATTACAGTTGTTCATGTTATCCAGTAGACTGTCAGTTTGAAAAAATAATAAATGTCAGATCCTATTCAAACAAAATTTATGCTAGGCAGGAAGAAAAAGAAGTGCAATGGAATAAGTTAACCTGACCATCGTCAATATTACTCTGCTGAACTATATTGAAGCTGTCCCAACTGCAGCACCGAATGAAAAGAAATGCTCGCATGTACTAGAGGATGAATCAAAACAGCTGCAGTCAGAATACAAGCGGAATCCATAAATCTGTGCAACTGAAGGTCATATATTCATATCGTTTTTCAAGTAGTAGCCTGCAGGAAAAGGAAAGCTGTGATCAGCAAACAGAAATCTATGAATAAGTAGTTCATGAACAGTAATCACAACTTATGATTGGATCAACTAGACAAGATTTGAATGCTTTCAGTTTGACAGCTTTACAAAAGTTTCCTTGTTTAACCCAGCTAGCACTGATGTGCTCCAGTTTTGGCTACATTGTCTAGTCATGAAGGAGTCGAACAGACGTCTAATGAGCAAGTACAAGTAGAAAAGTAACTCGAAATTATATGAATGAAAAAATGTCAGATAAACGTATGCTAGTGACTGAGATACTAAATCCTATCAATTAGTTCTCGATCGTTTCATTGAAGTTCGTGAATCAAATAGGACTTACACGAGCACTATTCTGGTGTTTCCATGCCTCCACAAATAATAGTATGCTCTTTCCTTTCCAGAACCACCGGATGCATCGGCGTACGGAAAACCTATTTATTTATCCATTGACACGTGTAACGCTTGTACAAAACACCATGATTTATTCCGATTCCGTGGATTCCCAAATGATTGTGCTTTATGATTGTGTATGCAAAGCCTAGCTTCAGGATTACTGATATAGTTTTCCCACCATATTCTACCACTAACAATGCACAAGACATTTGTACTCAAGCAGTAATGTTTTTCAAATAACTGCCTTTGGAAGAGTCACGCTTCTAAGCTAAATGGGAGACTTATCTCACAGTTCCAATGTACACAACCGTTGAGAGCTAATCGATAGCCTCTCAAAAGACAACTCTTACAGTGCTGGTTAATTTCGAAGACTTTTGATAAGAACGTATAAAAACATTAATGTGGTCAGTTTCACGATAGAAATAGTTTTCAATGCGCTGATTTCACTGTTTTGGGAATCGCAACGGCCTATAGTAACCCCAGGTGCGGAGTATCGGATTATGTTTGCGAAATAAAGTATCCAAGAAACTTGTTCTTCGCTTATTATCTTTGGTATGTTCATTTACGTTCCACAAGAATGATTTCCTTAATCAGTATTTAAAAGCTCATTTGCTCTTCTTCACAGCAAAATATTCAGTTCCTTTTGGAGCTGAAATTGAAACTGGCACTCGAATCTACAGTCTATCTTCAAAAATACATGCAATTATATTGAAATCTTATTTTCATGAAGTGGCAAAGTGTTGCTTCTCTTTCTGACGATATCCCTGACTGATGCAGAGCTCAGACAAGTAAAAAATTTGGCATTTATCCAAATAATTGATAATGGATGCAATTCTATTGCGAAATAGTTTGTCATTCTGCATCAAAAATTAAGACTGCAGTGAGTACTATGGCGACCTGGGATTTCACTCCGCTTGGCAAATAATTAAATTCAACACCTTGTATTTGAAATTCATCTATCACAACGGGGTTGAGCACTGCATATTGAGGTGTTGAGTCATATTAGGAATAGTCACGGCCATCGAGGTTCACTCGCTATCCACCATCATGAATGAGTATTTGCAGAACATGAATGGACAACAAATTAAAAACGACTCAGAGAACGATTTACTGCGAAGGGAACCTGAATCAGGACATCTGGTTTTCTATGTGCTTGTTTTCACTTCAGAACTTTCAGATCAAGAGCAGAAGCCATAAAATGAAACAAGTGAAAAAATAACACCCCTTGAGCACGTGAATGTCAAGACCTACGCCGTTAGTGATACCAGAAGTCAGGAATGTACAGGTGCCGCCGATTGTGATACTTTCAAAATTTTCCACTGTTACTATTCTTAAGGCGCTAGTACTTTTTAGGTGTAAAGAAGCATAAACAAATGTCGTGAAATTTTTCACAGGTTTTTTTAAATTATACCTGCTTCTAGACTGAAGTAGGGCCAGTTAAACATGAGTGACCTTGATTGTCAAAGTAAACTCGTCCGAACATGAAACTCTTCGGAAGCACGAAAGTTGTATAAACGTTGTAGAAAGGGTCATAGGTTTTATCCTAATTTGAATTCATAGATGACAACAAATTCGCTTGTCCAAAAAGGCACTTATTTAATCGAGCATTCTACTGACGATTACGCCTGCATTTTTAGAATAATGATAATTATTTGTTAGTCGGGGTATTTTGCTTTAACTGAGATCTGATAATCACGATCGATTACAAACAGAAAAGTTCTCGTTTAGGGAGGATTTTGATTCACATCAAAATTGACCTTGCGTCAAGGTCATGTAGGTTCGCTGCGTTGATTGTTTATGTTGTCTCCGCAACAATCAGGCAGTGAGCGAGAAACAGCAAAATCTCTTGGCCCAATAATTCATAATAAGGAAGTTATTTCAAAACATTGGCCAACCTAAGATTTTGTGTTTCAGCTTTTCCAAAGATTTAAGCAAGACAAGGCCACTATTTTCATCATATTAAACTGATGAATTGTGCCAGAAGCGTGTTTTTATAGGGAAAATCAATCCTATGCAAAAGTGGCCTTAAAGTTACTTATATTCATACCAAAATTTCACGACAGAAGTCCTCTTCCCTAATGCCGTCGCAGACTAATACCAATAATATTGTGTGCCGTCATCCAGATAGACTTGAATATCATTGGAACGCTCCAAGTTTTACAAGATATGTAGCACTAATTGATCGCAAAACGTAGCAGAGAATATTAATATCCTGTGAAATGGTAGAAAATAGTGAGCACTTCAATTTAAGGACTTGTCAACACTGTTGATGAGTGAATGGCATGCGGCAATCGGCAAATCACTTATAAAATGGACACTTCTAGAAGAAAAATACTTACTAACTCGTCAAAAGAGAACACACTCCGGGTAGGGGGAATTCACGCGTTTTAGTAACGAAGATATTCTTTTTATATTAAGAAGAAAAAAATATAAAAACGGCAGTCTCCCAAAGAAGTTCTGCTTTCATTCTACCGGTATTTGGTGCACAGTTCTTTCAGTTTGGCATGCAGCGAGCGAAGGTGCGTTTCCCGTCTTAGAGTGATAATGAAAGAAGGTACCTAACCAGTGTACACTGACTTAAAAAATGTCATACTTGGAGGTGCTGAGTGCCAAAACGAAACAACTAATAGGCAGTGACGAGCACGTTGATTCCCACTGTTAAATTGATGCTGATTTCCAAGCAAAGCAAGCTCCAAATTGTTGTCAATTAATCTCACTTTGTTCTTCCTAAAGAGCTTGTGATTTGTCCTTTTTAAGATGTACATATGGTGGCTGGAATGTGATATAGACTACGTTCCTAACGTATGTGCTAACTAGATAACTCCGTGCATGGCGCTTGTTATCGAAAATAGTCTCCCGTTGTCGCTGAATAAAAAAAGTACAAATCCAAGTATTTACTTCCATACGCTCCTGACTGCTGGATCGAAAACTGCTCACGAAACGCTTGTTGCATGATTTCCAGCAACGCCTGTAAACAAACATCTTTTTCGTTTGGATGGAGGCAAATGTTTTACTTCACCTTTTTGAATGTGTTCATTTGCTCACTGAAGTAAGTGAAACTACCTAGTGGGCTATCAAACTGACATGCGTTGAAGGAGCTGAGTTGTTTTAGTCTCCAAATCCGTTTTCAATTCGGACCACATTCTAAAAACACGTTTTAAAGTACACAAATGGCAGCTAGGGCCGATTAAGGACTGATGAATCCTGGATATTCATGGTACGTGTACAGTTGTCTTAAGCAGAGAAGCATTTATTGAAAAATGTGCATTTCTCCGGCTTTTAGCTCAAATTGATTCTAACCAACCCATCAAAACCGAGTGATGAATTCACATGAAGCGTAGTTCACAGTTATGCTCATTATCTATTTTCTTTTTGCTTAATAAAAAATAGGAACCCCAAGAGAACTGCGCAGCTGATGTAACCCCATTATGGGTTATCAGCAGCTCATATTAGTCTCAGGCGGGATGCAAAATCAGGATGAAGAACTATGGGTTGAGGGCCACAGCGGCGAAGTTTTCCGGTTTATCTCTGAAAGGGTTGTTTGACATCATTGTCGCAAGGTAAAGCTGAACGGCCCCCCAATTAGTTCCAGTAGTGTGATGAATTAGCTATCGTGTTTTAAGCATGCAAGGAAATAAAAGCAAAAGATTCATATACGGTAAAGTGAGCCATGTTTGTCCTTCTACCATTCGGTCTGATTCTTAGTACATTACCTGTTGTCCCAATTAGCATAATGGAGTAAGGGGTGTGCAGGGGATTTCCCGTTACGTTTCAAAGATGGTTAAGCTTTACTACTTGGTTCAGCCGAGTGATAAGAAGTCGCATCATTTAAAATATTCTTGGATTTATTGAACTCAGTAGAGCACTAATTATCACAATCAAATTCAATCTCTGGTTGCAAACTTCCTTCAGCTCATTCATATGGCACGCCAAACTGTAGAATATAACTCAGAACCATGGTCAGAAGTTCGATCACCACTCAGGTTTTTCAGTAAAATGTTTTAACTCATACCAAAGATACTATCTTCAATAAAGATTAAAAATGGACCAGCAGAAAAACATTGTCCTTGTTTGCTGTCGTATACTCTCGCTTTATGCGTTATTCTCATTATTCTGTTGGTAAGTTTTGGCAATAACGTTGCATCTAACAGATACTGTCTCTGCTTAAAATGTTATTCATATTATAATTCTCAATTTAGAATGATCGAATGTGTTTCTTTCCTTGTTGACTGGAATCTTACACACATAAATTCCCAGCACATAAGCTCAGATGACTAAGTGACCCCACAGGGTGAACGAGTGACTTCTTTTTTATTCCGCTGTAGTATCGTTTCTCTTGTTGCCACCCGTAAGCTCTCTTTCAATTTTTCTGGCCAATGGATCATGATTTTCTTGCAGCTGCCAAAGCTTCTTGGCATTTTTAAATTCGCTTCCCTCGTAACCAAATTTAAAGAGTAGACTTGTGTGTTTGCATGCGAACTGTGAATCAGCACTGTGACCTCGAAGCAATTTTTCTCGTTGGTTCTTTTATCACAGCTTATTTTATCTCCACACTCATAGGTATATTTATACGTTTCCTCATTTCTGTCAAATGTTTCTTCTGGTTTGACTAATTACGTAATGAGCTACTTGTAATGTATCATAAATGCTTATTGTCGGCTTTAACTAGGTGATAAATACAACGAACCTTATCCCTCGAGAGTGAAATTGAGCAAAATCCAAATAGTTCTGTCACCTATTATGGACAAAGGTGGATCAATTATCACACAACGCAATGTTACCGGGATCTAAAAAATAAGGAAATTTGAACTGCTTACATAGCTTCGGAATGTTTCACAAAATTTAGTAGCTCTGACAGGTGTTAGGATGAAAATCGTTCAGCTTAATGTGTATCAACTCACCCCGGGGCAACAAGGCTTGTCCTCGTCATCATGTCAAATACATTGGAGTTCGATGATTCTTTGAAACTGTACTACAATTTAAATGTCATGAATGAATAGAAATACTTCACATTGCTCCTCGAGGTCTTTTATTTTGAGATGAAGCTCATTACAATCTGAAGTCAGCTGATTCGGTGAAATTCGGTACAATCTGTTCTGCCAACTGCAGTGGACTTACTCGATTTACTTCCTCTGACTTTGTCATAATTACTGTTTGACGCTCGTCAATAACTTTCTTAATCGAATCTCAAGTTGCTTTACCATCTCGTTCTTACTTCATACTCATGGATAACCTCCACTAAGTCAGCCAACTGTTGGTTCTTCTCCGAAAGGCATGATTCAAGAGATTGAATCTGCAATGATCATAGACAATCCAGGTATCAAAGACGTGGCAAAACAGACCAAAGTACATTGAATACTCAGATTCAAATTAAAAGCTATTCTAACTTGTTTGCTGTGGTTCGCATCAAAAAAGCTAACCGTTATCATTGTACTTTGTATAGCGTATGTTAGAATCAGAGACTGGCTACGGTTTTTGCGTGCAGATCATCAGGAGGGCAGAAGTGACTAAGATGGCAGACACTGAGGAAGGCCTAAAACTGCAACGAAAAGTCTCAATGCATAAATGAACAAATTACGCAGTATGTGCCATCCCCGGAAAACTAACGTACCCGTGCATATTTTCATGTACCTCAGCAAGCTCGTGTTTTTCGGAGTTAGTGGAAAAGGATGAACTCAGTGAAGCGTATTGGGATTAACACAGTCATTGTTGTTCTTGTCAGTTCCGTCTAGAGAACGGCATGACATTATTTTGACTGATAATCGTTCATCCTTCAGTTTAAAAGCCGCAGTGGAAGAAAAAGATCCACTTTTTGGTGTGGTGAAGTCACTTTGATGGCAAATCAACTAAGTTACATCAGTTCAAATACTATCCAAGCTATCTATTGATGGTGAAAGGTATTTATCTATAAACACAGAGGCCGTTTTTTGTTGGCTCGGTTATCCACATAAAATCCCCAGGTGAGTGTTTGACATCTGGATTTGAAATACACCATGCACTGTTCAGGTTTTTCAGTTTATGATGAAAACTAGATTCATCTTGCTGGTTCATATGAACAAAGATTTGACACTGCTCAATACCCTTCGTTGAATAGCAAATGTAACGGTTGTACTAGACACTAAATTAACTGATCACTACCTATCTCTTTGCTCTCAGAAACTATAGTTGAAGTCAATTCATCCGCGTTGGCTTACAATTAACACATTACAGAAGTGTTCCTTATTTAACAAGGAATGATCAATTATTATCATAACTGGGCAATCTTGAACTCTGTTTTAAAATCCCAAGAGAATTGATTGGTATCCCCAACCGAACATCAGCTAACACACCATTAAAGAAAGCACTTTATCTGGATTCTCTCTAACTGGAAGTTCTGAACTGTTTGTAACTTTGCTAGGCTGACGATGAAGTTGTCCAAAACAATCCCGTTTGCTGCATTCGTATTCTCACTACCTCTGGAACTTCCCTATCCTTATTTGACGGACTCTGATCCATTAAATTCTACCTAATCACGGAAGGCGGATTTGACCACGGGTAGTACCTGTTTCGTCAATAGATGGGACCGTTTTACTTACATACTACTACTACTACCTACTTTGCAAACAAAATAATGTCGCCGTTTCCTTGAAAAGCATATGTAAATTACATGTGCATACTTTTCCATACTTTGGTTAATCCTAACTCTGCGATGACTTTTGTTGATGCTGTTAATGCTACCGTTAAGGGATTTGTGCAACATAATTCGGCGTACTCCCCTTATTTCTCTATATTGGATTGCAGCGCTCCTCCTCGAGTTGCTTTGACCGATTTGCACTGAACATAGCTGAAAACGTCCCAGATGTGAAAGTAAAACTGATGTTACTCCACCTCAGAAAAGCATAAGAGTAGACTTCTGTTGTTTTAACCCGTAGAATAAGCAAACAATGATGGGAATCTTGTTTGGAACTGAAGTTATAATTAAGATTCTTAGCAATACATTATTCCTAGTTCCAGAAAGAACTCGCCTACCATATATTACTTGAGTGTGGAATCATGAGATTAATTACGGGGGGAGGCGTAAACCGCGAAGAAAGTTCAGCCCAAAGTCAACGTTATTGTATTTGTCAATCCAGCGTGCCACTTTTAACTAGAGCCGTTTAACCGAGAAACAACTTCCAAAGCCGTCTCCAAATGAACCGCAAATATCTAAAGGCTTCCCTAAAATCTTTCGTTACCTCACACCACATTACTGATGACAGCATTCTGAGAACCCGCCGGATCTGTGGAAAATAATGTGATCATTCCAGGTACTCTCATGCTGTTTACGGATGAGTTTGTCAAAACACATCAAAGCAACACATAGGAAACAGAAGAGAAATTGTCTCACTTTTTGTCCTCAATATTATCTAGGTGACAGGAAAAACGTAATATCAGACCCACGGTTCATTACTACCTCTGCACTTGATGGCTCTGAAATGAGGATCCTGCACCGTTTCCTTCCAACTACTATTTCCATTGTTACATATGCATGGGTATCGTTCGTTCAGTGTTTTTCATGTCTTTTTCAATGAATTTATTCTGTATCCAAGGGGTTTTATTTAATTAAAAATTGTGCGGTTCGATATCTGCGTTTCCTGTTCTTTCCTATGTACTTCTAAGCAAAGCCCTGTGCATTAAATTCATGTGATGCCATCAATATTGTTGTTACAAGTATATGAACCATGAGAAAACAGGTTTAAATGTAAAATTCTCCAATGGGTGAGCCAGAAACACAAAGTAAAAAGCAAGGTGAAAAAGTCCGGATAGAAAATGGGTATGCAAAACGATTTTCGAGTCAGGTTTCTCGGTCAAGATAACAATTTAGGTTTCACATGGCTCGCTGCTTAGGTAGTCCTGATTTCAATAAGGTAACATCTACGGATTAGACAGTCGTGAAAACCATCTTGTGTAATGCTTTGAGTCGAATCCTTAATGCTTCTAGTGCGGATATAAAGGCTGTCACCAAACCAACTGACTGTCAGCCTTCAACTCAAACTTTGAAAAATAAGTGGCCTAATTCTTGACTCGATTGAATAGGTAGACTATGAAAGATTTTTCCAACGGACTCAGGTACATTGGGCTCTAGACTTTCCAAACGCTCGTTGTCTTTAAGCGAATGAATACTTTTATTTCTGGTTTCTGAGACATAAGAGGAAAAACAATTTTCACCGACCTATCTTTGATCAAACCGATCTGGAAAAAGCCGCTATGTACTCGAAATCCCAACCGACTGCCTATACATACGTAAGTCCCACGTGATAAATGGGAAAAATAATTCTTCGCTCTAAGACTGAAATTTTTTCGATCGATCTATAATGTATTTGGCAGGGAAAATCCATGACCCACCCGTTTCATCTGAAGACCAGCCCCATGTCGATAAGATAAAGGATGAACGAGAAATTCGATACTCAAACATGTACCTACGCGACCAAACAGATACCAGAGTGAGAGCTAGTAAAAGTAAAAAGTGACCACTACCCATTGGTGTAAATCAGTTATATTACAGGCACTTTATGTCCGCTACAGGACAATAAAGAAATTGGACAAAACCAAAAATCTTCTGAGCAGCTTTAACCAGAAAAGCGCATTGGCAAGACCACCGGTAATGAACATTCAACTGCAAACAATGAACAAAGCAACAGACATTTGGAGGCCTTCATCTTAAAGCAAAAGAATAAGGGAAAGTCCACATCAGTTACTGTAGTAACACTCTCAAAAACATAATACAAGTCAACGATAACAGTTCAGTCAAGTTTGGACGACACAACCTTGCGTTAACGTGCTCCGTATCTAGTCGCTACCTCACAGCACCATCTCTTCAAACGGAAAAAAAAGAGGAATAATGAAATATCAACTGCAAAAATATAAGTTTAACAATTACACAGAAGAAAAAGTTTGAGTGCAAGAAAACCAATGACTCCAGCACTGAGCCATATCACCGTTGTCTCTTACCATCGCTTCGGATGACTTCGTGGACCGCAACACCGTAGTCTAAATATACCTGTACAAACCATTCCACTGGCTATAGCTCTCGCATGTTTACCCACGTCATTGACTGGTCATCTCGAACCACCTTCCAACCATTCTCTCCTTGCCACAGAGGACAACAGACAACAAGGCAGTCGTTCAAAAAATGTACAAACCACTTCAACCTATTCTGATTTAATGCTTGTTCTAAAGACTGATCCGTAGGACCCAATATCTTACGTCTAATTTCTGAGTTACTCACAAAATTCTCCCACCACCTGCCAATATTACGAAGACAGCTGTGTCCAAACACCAAAAGTCTTCGCATATCTTCGGCTCTCAACGGCCATGTTTCGGAGCCGTGGAGCAATACTGACCTCAGTGCTGCGTATACCCGTCATTTCATCAGCAACCGGGTATCACACCGATGTCACAGATACCTCGACTTAGTGAATACCAATCAGGCTTTCTGTAAGTGAGAGAACGATTTATCTGGTAATATTAACCAAGTAAATAAATCTATCCATCTCACCCAGTTGTTCCCAAGCAAGACCAAGGTTCGGTTGTGAGTCGATCTAGTCCTGGAACAGCATTTTACACTTCGACTGTGCAAAATGCCTACCAAACGCACGGGACCATTCAAGCGATCGAGAGAAGCTTTTAATTTACTTGGATCTTCGCTCAGTTGCACGACATCGTCCGCATATTTGAGGTCAGAGAGATTCATGCCTGAGCGAATATCGGTGTTACTATTCTAAATGTGTATGGGTCTTCTCCGTAGTCATTTCGACGACAAATTGAAAGGTAAAGGTAACTACGGAAAGCCCTGACATTTCTCGATGTTGGTGAAGTTCATGCCACGGCACCAGGATCCTTCAATGTGGACACTGAATAAGAATTGAATGTCTTCAACTGTGGCAAACTTGCAGAGACACGTACTGAATCGCATAACTTTATACTATCATCTGGCTTGCAATCGCATCCCTGGATTATTTGGTTTAAACTCCGATATGAAAAGTGCTATCCACAGTAGCTGATACGTCACTAAAATTCACAAAGTATTGATAACTACATTTTTGTCTTTCAGTAAATACTACAGAGGTTTACATTTTTATATTCATTGCCGTATTCTGTTGCAGTATGTAGTGCCTGATTTAGTTACTACAATTACAGCAATGCGATAAGGGGTTATTTGTGATCATTTATCATTAAACACGATAGTGTTCAAGATAAGCCAGCGAGTATGATTATGGATAATTTTGGTTAGTTTAAATTGAGGGTTCCACGTGAATTATGTTTCCCACGGGTTCGCGATTCCCTACCCATGAAATGCAGCTGAACGAAAAGACTTTACTGTGAACGCTGCGTTTATTAAACTATCAACAATAATTTCCATTATCTAAAAGACTACAGCCGCTTTCAGTTCTATTCGAAACGCAACACCAAGGCTATTCATCAGGCAGTAAGGGACGTAATCAGCAGGAATGATAGATAAGGTCTAAGAAATATACTTTACCTGCGCTCTTCTGACCACTCGATCAGAAGGATAAGAAAATGACCCGTGCAAAAAAACCGGTCTTCCGTAGAACAAAACATTAAAGTTACTATGGTTATGATGTAAAAGGACAATAAAATGTCCTGAAACTTCACCTTCTCTACCAGCGAGTTTTGACTTTCTTGAGCTTGTCGAAGCGAATTCTCCAAGTGAGTGTTGCGCAAAATTTGCTCGGAATGATGAAATTTCATTTCCTTCAATTTGTTTTTCTTCCGCTGCAGTTTTTCAAACAGCTCGTTTTGTTCTTCAGCTGATTTCGAAAAACTGTAAATTTCAGTAATGACAAAGAAATTACTCCCACAAAAAAACTAGTAACTTAAAATTTTACAGTTGTTATTAATTCTTATTTTCTAACGTTTGCAAAAGCGGCAATAATCTCTGCAGAATTTCAAAATGTATCTCCATAATGGTTTACTGCCTAGATTGTTCTCTGTCAAAATTATCACGTTAGAAGCCAGTGAGATGAGATTCGCAAAATGTATGTTATTTCGGAATTTTCTGATGCAACAAAACATAAAATGTTTGAGAAATTTTCAAAAGTCACCTTATAGCCAACTGCTTTTAGGACTAAGCGATAGGCATCGGTTAATTCACAAAACTATTCTCTTAGGCAGATGAATTAAAGAGCCATTCACTGCTGGTATCATGTTTTTGTGCAGTTTAAGCAAGTAATCAATCTTACCTACAGGTTGAATCTTTGAAACTGCCGAAGCTAAAATTATAGAAACATGCAATGCAATCAAAACCCCAGGTCCAATGATCAAAACTTTGAGAAAACAGGTAACGTCAAGATACGCCCAATCCATTCTTGAGAGGGTCAAAAATGGTATAGTTGAATATATATATATATATATATATATATATATATAGAAGCGGGAAGTAGTATCTGGATGCGTAAACAAAATTTGCCCGGGAGCACACGACTGGTTTCGCGGTTATTGTCGCTTGTCAGGTATGCGTACCCGATGCTCTCTTGTCCAAACATTCACATACTTGTACACTCCGAATTGATTGATATTTCCCACCAGAATCGAATCTGTAGCAACAGGAGTGTGCATGGAAGCTCTTCGTCGAAGAGTCCACGGAATAATCACAACTGTGATTCGTTGATAATTCTTTGTCAGTTGGGCTGAGCCAACCTTAGGAACGAGGGCAGAATGCCCCAGAATATATATATATATACATTTATAACTATATATATATATCGGCTTGAAAACAAGCATGGTGCCAACGCAACAACATGTCAACGGAATTACACAGAAGGGAGACTGACCCAAATAAGGAACGGCTTTTTTGTTTTCACCGTATATGTTTTGTAATTGTTTTATTTTTTCGGATTATCTTTAAGGCACATGAGTCCTACAGGCAGGCCATACAGCACTTGCGTCACTGACTTCAATTCTGGGCCATATCTCCCAGTGTTTCTAACCGACAACAATCCTTATCTGTTGGACCTCGACCATGAAGACAGGAAGCACCAATCAAGGCCGAAGCCGAAGCCAACTTCTTCATACTTTTATGCCAGGTCATAGCCTGACCGCCACATCGCTTCTCCTAGCACTGCCCAGTACGCGCAAAAGCAGCACGAAAAGGTAGACGATGGGCAGGTATACGCAAGACGTGGCTAAGCCACCGAAGTCGAGGCAGAGAGACTACTCCAGTCGGAGGCTGACTGTCTGCACCCAAAACACGACGACGCACCCGATGTCCTCACCAGACACGAGGAATGCATTGGAGACATAGGTGTTCGAAAACAGAAAGTCGTCGGGCATCCTCCACAATGGATGGCCAAGTATCCCATCCTTCCTTTGAGAAGCTGGAAGCCATGGCGATGCCAAAAGTGTCTCGCTGAGAGAAAATGCACAGGCAGTTTTATGCGTGTTAGACCACCTCGCGATTAAGGTATTTTGATATGATAAGTGATTCGAACCTTCAAAATGCATGGTGTCTCTTCAAGACTGACAGGATTCTGTGCCTGCACTCACTTCTGTGGTGAGCCCTTAGGAGTGGTCAGTTGCTTCCAGTACCTCGGGCGTACCTGGATGCAAACGGTATAGTTGTCTGGGAAGAGATGATTGACGCTCTATGAAAGCCAAAGCAGCTTTCAAAAACATGTGACATCTGTGCTGTCGCCACTACTTACGAGGAAACGATGTGTATTGCCACAGTTGGCAGTGCTCTTTTTTGCATTGGGAATACCTGGCCGCTCTGCGTTGAGAATATTCGGTCAACGATGTCTCCGAAGCATTGCTCGGCCCCGATGGGAAAATCGTGTGAGCAGGCATGATAACCGTTCCTGTCTGTTAGATGTGGGTAGTCTTACTCTGACAGAAACAGTTGCTCTAAATGCCCTTCGATGACAAGGACAAGTTTCCCATATGGTTGCCCACTGTTTCCTTGATGTTTTTGCACGAGCAGGACAAAGCCAAAAGAAGCCACGAGATGGTCAGGCTACGACCTGTCATAGAGGTATTAGGTAGCTAGTGTTGGTTTTGGCTTCGGTCGCTGCTTCCCGCCACCTCGGTTTTGACCCAAGAGACGAGGATTGTCGTTGAATGGAGACGCTGAGTAATGTGGCTGAGAACCGAAGTCAGTGTCACGAATGTTGCTGGCCTACCTGCATAAATTGCTTTCTCCAAGAACACTAACGGTAAGACGTAACAAAAAATTTCAAAATCTTTACGGCAGAAATGAATGCACAAAAACCGCTATATATTTTCGAACTGTGCTTTGTTTTTATCCGGACCAAACGACGTAAGGAGTGTATCGAAAAATCGATGCGCCATGTATTGGTTTTTATTGTAAAACTTGCCTTGAGAAAGACTACCCACGGTAGTCGAAACGTTGGCGCATTACATCTACCAACAACGCTGTGCTTTGTTTTATTCGCCTGTTCTCGCTTTTCGTACGTTTTGTTTAAGCGTGTGCTGCGTAGGCACCACGATTATTTCCATGTCGATGTAAATTGTGCGTATATGTACACTAGCGCTATTTTCCCCAACCTTTCGACATGATTTACACAGTAGTACACTAAGTATTAACGTTGTGTGACAATTCACTTTTGACAACGATTCTTATCGATCCACAAGTGAGTTATAAGCACTTCCTTCTTGATCGTTTCAGAAGCAGAGGAAAAAAGTGTACAGTACAAGGTTACAGGAAACAAAATGTTGGCTTTTGCAATACGTATGGCATTTACTTAGTGGTCTAATTAAAAAGTAGCCAACATTTCGGTCTAAATTGCTCGACTGTACCAAATTTCAGTTTTTTTGGTCTGTTTGAATTTGTTGACCGATAAAGCCCTATGCAAGAGTAATATACAGGTTTGAATTTGCATAAAATAATTAAAACGTTTAGCTTAGGTCATTTTGGTACCGGCTGGATATTTTCTGATCGGAGGACAAGTGAACCGACCCGTGTGCTAGATATACCAACACATATTTCCATGTTTTTATTCACTACATTTAATATTCATGTCTCTGTGTACCGGAAGTTAGAAAGCACCGAGCGACGCAACTGGTAAACAGCACAGGGATAAGTTGGACATGATTAGCCACACAGCAGATTGTCAATCATACCAACTTCTGATCATAAACGTCGAAAGCTTTTCAAATGATTTTCACAATCCCATAAAATCATTTCCAGAAAACTTCTTCCTCACACCTATTCGGCTGTTGATTTTAAAAGCTTGATTGCAAAACATTTCTAGTGGCACAATTTGAATGCTGGTCTCCCATTACACATCACTTTCAGAATGCAGAATTTTGGTAGTTGGAATAGTACAGCCTACATCATAGAATCAAAGAATAATTTATTAGCTGGATTACCTGGTCCGATGGAAATAAAGTATACCGTCTAACTGCGGATATTTTATTTGGCTTGAATAACGCACACATTGGCAAGTAATGCAAAATTCGGTAAAATCTTCCCCGGCAGACTGGGGCTTTGGCAGCAATTAAGTAAGATCCATGGATGATGTACAATGCTTCCGTAGACACCAACAAAAATTTACGTAGTCAAGAAAAATATGCACCTTACCCTCATAAATCTACAAATTTTGTGCTAATCAAAAAACAGTTTTGGGGCAGCCGTCAAAAATCTTAACTAGTCTTCAGCCGGGTGCAAAAAATCGCCATTGCTCTAAATTTATTGTACTGGTTGGGTCCTTCAATGAAAACTGCATTCGAGTTCTGTTCTACTTCTTATCACCCAAAAAATGTTGGTTAGTAGTAAAATGATTTGTTTAAATTCACTTAAATGCGTCTTTGAACTCTTTTCGGAAAAGAAAAGACCTTTCTGCGGTAGAAATAAACCGTTATAGTCAAAGGAATTACCAGTTCTACGTGATTCAAAGTAATCTAAAAATATGCTTCTTTTCGGTATACTTAATAGTAACAGTACACAATCATTTAGAATGATCTTAACAAAATAGCAGTAACTAAATTTAGATGGGATCTCTTTTTTGTTGTTCGTGAATTTTCTTGATTAAATGCCGAAGTGTGTGATGCAATATCCTACTTTATTGAGTGCATTGTGTTTGATTTATTTGCTGAATCGGTTTTCCTTCTTTGTAAACTGGAGTAAGCACCGTAAACTATTACACCAGCATGTCCGGCCCTTCCGTTTTACCGAACATAAGTTGGATAGTAAGCAGCTAAATTTGTGCTTTTACTATTTTTTCTTAATTTTCTGACCTTGCTGGATATTTGTGATCTGTGAGAATTTAGGATATTTGATCATCGTGAGTAGATCAAGAGACGCGAATTATCGCCGCCGATACTGGTCAGTATTCCAGTGCACTGATTGAGAATATCTTGGGTAACGTCAACTGAGTTTAGATATTCACAAATTGGGTTGTTCATTTTCCTTTCATGACTTTCTCTTTTTTGGAAGCGGATATACTCAAGACGGTGGCACGAACGCTTCCCAACTGACAAAATCTACCTATGTGCAATTCTGTTTGACTACCACTAAAAACATTTTTCTCTATTTCACTGACTAGTTTGCAAGATTTCTGTTTTGATTCAATACATACATATGGAAAACATCGAATGATGAAAGAAATGGCAATACAAAAACGTTTTTTCCGTACAATCACATCAGGCTTTTACACATACAGCGCTGGGTAACAAGACGCGCAACCATGGTCCACAGTGAATAAGTAGATGTACAACGACGTTCTGGCACCTTGACAAAGTGTAAACTAAAATTGTGTGCCCTAATTAGCACTTAACCATTCTGCTTTCAGCAATCCAAAGATGGATTGCTTCTTCAGTCTCAATCATTTGTTCTATATCAGGTTCCGTGCTTCTGTAGTAAACAGCATACGGGACACACGACGAAACGTCTTACAAAAGGAATATGGAAAGATTCCGGCCGCTATGTGCAAAGTAATAACTCAGTCAAACAACGACACAATATTACAGCCTTTGGTTGACAGTAATTTTGATATCTATGATTACTGAAATTCTTCGCCCTTTTCTCCCTAACTTCTTAACCATCATTAATGACAATGTTTGTAACCATCGTTTACTTTGTTCTCCGTTTATCATTTTTCCTTTTGTTGTTGTGATTTTACACCGGAATAACTTTGCTGACATTCGGTAGTTCAGTGAGCCACACTGAATCCGGGCAATTTGCTCTGTCACGGTCTGGTTTCACCATCTCCCACAAGTTGACGAATCACAAACGCTCAGTTCGTTCATTTTTTTTTTCCTCACTCACAGAAACTGGTTTGTTGAGCCTGAATAAACACACCGAAGTTATACTATTTGTTTGGAATACAGAACAGGTTTTCTGTCTACTTCTTCTGACTAACCATTATTTTTGTGTGGAAGTTTGTTCTTTTTTGATCATCTCTTGGCTAGATGGTGACTGAGGCCCACCGTCTAAAGCATGTTCTTTTTCTTCATGTATTATCTCGCCAATAATACCGTAGAATTCATAGAGCAATCTTCTCATGATTTGGACAGAGTGTTGTTTCGAAGTTCTAAAGTTCTATGCAGAACACGTGAATATGTTGTTTCGTCTGCTGAGCAGCGAATCGTTGGGCCGGAATCATCCGGAACGTGCGTTCTAGACGTTGCAATGTTCACCAAAGAGGTTTCCTGACAACCAGCAAGCCGGTTCTAACTGCTTCGAGATTTCGTACCAAGGGATTACGCGGAAGGCTGATATTTACATTTGAAGCTATTACAACCAGACTGTTAGGACTTCTCAGCCTCGTGCAGCCACTGTCATTCTCATGGCCATAATACGCCTGCCTTAGTCCTGAGCATACATATTTCCTGACAGGGAATTTCTTCCACTATTTCATCGCCTATTCACATCTTCACTGTTTTAACCACTCTCATAAAGACAGTATTCCTTATAGTTTAGCATTTCATGCAATTTTATTTCATACAATGTTCCCAGAACTACGTGTTTTCAACAAGTTGTCAAGATACCAGGACATCATCGCATGTGCACACATTCACCGCAGTCTACGGTTTTATACTTTCTTCCGCTACTCAGCACTGTATATAAATGTCTGAGGTTATACCGAAGAAATTTCTTCGTGCTGCAGTGTGTTTAGAAGTAAAATCTTATGATGAATAGCAGATCTAAAAAACATCCGCATCATTTCTATCATGCCTTCACGAAACTCAGAGCATCTAAAATAATTGCCGCTGTGGGTGGAGTTCTATTGGGGAGGACTTCAATTCAGTTGTTAAACTGTAAGGCCAGTGGCCATATAAAAGGAAGCCAAAATTTCACCGGAATGAATGCAGACATGGATGCTTTGGTTTCTGCAATATCATTTATTTAATTCATTCACTAATTTAACTATAATAGTTCTTCCGTTCGTTTTACTATAAGCTACATTAGCTCTTGAGCGGCTCCAAAATTTCAAATTCAGATAGTGATCCATTTATCCTGTTGCTTTCAATCGGCTGCCTTAAAACAACAGCTTGCTACATCACTTTATCATACTCATCATATTTCCTATGAAGTAATACTGAACTGTCCATACTAACCATATGGTAACTAATTTGAGGATGACTCTTCATGTGAAGTAAAGAATCCCAATTCAAGTGAAGAAAGTTTCCGTTATGCCTGCTTTATTTTCGATGGCCCACTGTTGCGGTTAACACCCTTTCCGAATTATGCTTTATTTCTTTTTAGCCAGAGACCCCTGTTCTCTAGAATCTCAATGCATGAAATGATTAAAAAAATGGTTACAATTAGGATGTTCTTGCAGACCAATTTGTTGGGTTTCATCCTGCGTGATGGAAACTTCCCGTAAGAGTGATCCATTTTTTAACAGTTTTTAGGATCTTTATATTTCAGTTTGTTCCAACATTCAAACCAGTATGGATTCGAATAAAAGTTATTTAGAAAGAATTAATTAATTATCAGGTCAACCATATAAACTAGTCACATTACGAGTTTCTGTCAAATAATAAGTCAGTCTCCGCACAACTGCACGGACATACTCGATTTCCTGTCTGTTTAAAAGCTTAAGATATACAATCATCATAGCCAACCTACTCTTGTAATGGAAAAAGGCCATTTTTGCTCTTCTTATGGAAAATGTTACTTATAAACTAGGACGCATAGAACCATAGGCTGTTCGCATGGCTGTTGTAATTCACTGCTTAAAATGTCCAGAGAAGGGCTATTGATTTTACCATTTCTAAATCCACTTGCTTCGAGGCCCTCCCACTCGCAATTTTGCCAGAAAATGAAGGCATTCTGATGTCGCAAACAAATTTAACTTTGAAATCACTCACGAAAATCCTAGAGCTGCTTTTTATTCTTGCCTCCCATAGCGCGCAAATGATTGCAGAACTGAGGCATGGAATAAGGTTTACTCAACTCTCCAAAAAAACGAAGTTCATAGTAAACTGGATGAAAGACAAATATTAAATTGTGTCCTGGACATATAATCGCGTGTTTACGCAACTGCCGGAAAGTTTCTTCACTCCCAATGTCAGTTGCAGAATATCTTCGATGCATTCACGCGAAAAATGCCCAAGTTAAACCAGTGAGGCTATATTTTTGTACTAATGACAACAACGGCAAAAGCGAAATACTCGTAGGTTCGCGCACATTAAAGAATAAGAGGTAAGAGAGCGGACAAACGTTTTGAGACCACAGTTATTTTTTCAATTTCACCAGTAATTCCTAGTTCCCAACTGCCACTGAAAAATCCGCATGTCGGGTAACTTGAGTGGTAGGTTACTTCCTCTAACGTCTAAATTTTATGGTGTGCATTTATGCCACTGAATAATGACTTGTGATTTGGCCGCAAAAAGCAGTCTTATTCAGTCCGAGAGTTGGTTTTGGCACCCATTGAATTTAGGGCGACAGGAAAGTTAACAAGGGGCCGATAGCATGCGCCAATGACCAGCCTAAATCAGCACGTGGTTGACATAAATGGCAATATTATTATTAGTAAAATGAACTAAACGGATAATCCTCTGGTAAATTTTATTTCCGTAAGGTTTACTGATAATAAAATAAAGTCGCCTACAAATAAAGAATTTTCCATTAAGGATTCTAGGTCAACCTAGGAGTGACAATAATTTCTTCAAACCTGGAAAATAGTGATGTCCTAACTGTTACCAAAAGAAGACATTTTTGGATTCATAATATACTTCCTGTTGTTCGTGTTAGTTGTCATTATTTTACGACCTTTGATGAATATCGGAGGACTGCATTAAACCATAACCTGGGATAAGGGCATCCAGAGCAAAATAACAAGACAGGGGCAGGCCGTGTAACTTTCCTCAACGAACCTTAAACTGTGTAGACTTATAAGCCGTCTGAAAAACTGGATCGTACAATCGGTAACCACTGTCTGGCTTAAGCTTATAAGCACAGGAGTTACCGGTGCGAAAGACACAAACAAGATTCCAGGAGGCATACCTATAAACTGACATGCAGATTTATGCGTGAGTCACGGTCAGCAGTATCTTGTGCACACAGGTCAAAAGGCCTGAAAGACTGATTTCGCTAACCTACTGGCATATTGTGCACATTGTGCTGCACGCCATTATTGAAATCTTACGTTTGCTAAACGCTTTTTAAAGCATTTTCGCTGTTCCAGTAGTATATAAGATAGCGGCATACAATCAAATCTAAGGCATTATTGAGCCTTGAAAATTTCTGCACACGTTTTCACAGAATCGACGCCTCCTTGTCACGTGCCCCCATGTCCCATAGAGCCATACGAGATGGCTTACCTCAAGCCGAAGATCCAATCACACCTAAAAGGTCAATGAGTAGAGGCCCGATAAAGTATTTTCCTAGTTCTTCAGGTTGGGGTTTGATCTGAGCTGGCTGATCAGTAATAATGGTGAATAGAAGGGTAATTGTTACACGAAGATGGATTCCATTAGCCATGCCCCCGCTGCCTGGTGGGCAGGTTCTTGTTAGAATCAAAGGCTTTCCATATAAAGCCTAATCGTTCTTTTGCCTATCAGACTGAACTCCCTAGCGGTAACTGCCTATAAATTCCCATAAGTTAAACGTCTACAAATAATTCCATACTGTATCGCTCGTCGAGTAGGATAATCAAGACCGCGCTGCCCATTATATCAAGCTGGGTGGGTAGTGATTAGTATGTTACTGCTCAGAGTTCCTTCTCTTTTATTCAATCTGTCTCTTCTGTCTCCAACCAAATCTTCTTTTCCCTCTGCCTATTCATGATGGTTCCACTGACAATACATTCGATAGTCGCAACGGTTTATTGTCAAACAGTATAGGAAGTGGTTTTCAGTCTGTTAGCTCTCACGTTCTCAGGCCTCGTCAGCCTCTGAGTCTCGGTTCCTTCAATGTGCGCACTCTCACGCAGGCTGACCAGCAGGCGTGTTTAGCTCTGACAGTGGACTTACTTTCGATTGATGTCCTCTGCGTCATTGGAACACGAATTCAGGAATTAAGTAGAATAATTCGACTAACTGCGTCTAATGTCTCGTCAAGATATTTCCTGCACACTTCAGCAGGCGAAGCAGCTCAAGCTCTGGGTCAAGGCGGTGTAGGAATAGTCGAGTGAGAAGGCTGAAGCGGCCCTTCTAGACTGGATCTCAGTCAACAATCGCTTGTGCGCCATGAGACTGCAGGGGTCAGTGGGCGTCCGGAAAGGTAGTTGTGCTGGATGCAGTTTATCTGTAATTTTGGCATAGGCCCTAGAAGAGGAGTTTCATGACAAACTCGTCACTCTTGTTCGGAAGAGCAAAGGCTCTAGCATTGTAGTGTTTGCAGGTGATTCTAATGCACGAGTTGATAAACTGAGTGCATCGGAAGCTTGTTTAGATGAACGCTGCGCCTTGCCTGCTCAGCGGACAGATAAGGGAGAAAGCCTTCTTCGATGTTGTGCGCACAGCAACTTATTCTTGTGTAGCACAAATTTCCGACACAGTTCACGCCGCACAGCGACATGGCGCTCTAACTCGACGGGTTTTCTGAATCAGGTCGAACCATAATGCAGTAAGTTACCGCTGGTGCTGTTGTATCCAGAATTGTAAATCTTACTGGATCACGTACGTTGAACCGCACCGTGCTTTAGTTTAAAATCCTATTCAGTTTCAGCTCAACAGCCAGCGACGCAGGCCACAAATCCGATTGACTTTCGAACGACTGTCTCAGTCGGTTGTCCGCAACAGCTATGAGCAGAAACTGTTCAAGGAACTAAGAACTGCGACGAGCAGTGGGGTCAAATTAAGCAGGCAATGCATTTGGCATCAGATTTCGCCTGTGGTCCTAGATCTATTGTTCATCAAAGCCATTGGATCTCACAACGGTCGCTGGGTCTAACGCCAGCTCCCTAACTGCAAGGAAGTGAATAAGGTGCGTCGACAGTTGCAGCGTCCGTTGACGATAAGTCTTAAGAATGACCGTGAAAACTGGTAAGTTAAGGTAGCCGGAGGGATGGGGGAATCGGATGCTTTGGATAACAGTCGAATACTGTTTAATCTTTTGCGTGACACAGGTGGGCGGAGAACTTCGGTTAGTGAAGTCGCGCGTGATAGAAATGGAAAGCCCACCCATGGCAGACAACAAAGGCTGGGCCGGTGGGCTGAGCACTTCAAGGATCAGTTTACCTGGATACAAGCTAACGTATTTAGTCCGTCGTCTGTATTTGCAAACCCGTGGGAGGTGTCTGGTGACCCATTAACAGCAGTGGAAGTAGAGTCGAATGTCCGACTTCTGAAGCGGGGAAGAGCAGCCGGTCCGGACAAACTTCCTTCAGCTCTTTCAGAACTGGGTGGAAAAACTTTGATAAAAGCACTTGCCTCCATGCTTCGTGACATTTAGAGTGTGGACCGCATTCCGTTATCGTGGAGTGAGTCACTGATTGTACCCATCTTCAAGAAGGGCACACGGAGTGACTGTGGCAATCATCGTGGCAAAAGTCTCAGCTTCGATAACACTGCGTACCTTGCCATCGATTCGCGAGAGTAACATCCGCAAACAGCAGGACGGATCTCCTCCAGCTCCAGGTTGCTTGGGCCAGATATCCACTCGTCACCAGTTACTCGAAACGCGCCGCACATACCGCCACGCTCTACGATCCTAGTCTTCCTGTACTTGAAAGGCGCGTTCGACTCAGTGGATTGAACAGCGCTATTCAGTGCTCTCCATCGGAAGCGTATACCGGCGAACTTGGTAAGCTTCCTCCAAGTATTGTACTTGCACACCTGTGGTTGTGTGAGGGTGAGGTGAACTATCAAGTTCATTTGAAACGACTGGCGGTGTTCGAGAAACGTGTCTCACCTCTCCTCCCCTGCTCAACTTCGTCGTAGACGAGAGGATGGAAAATGCGTCAAGCGATATCTAGAATGCAGGAGTCGAACTGAGAAATGGTGAGAATCTGTGTGGTGTAGATTACCCAGATGACGTCGTGTGCCTGTTCACATCCGCAGACCGTGCACAATGCGCACTAAATAGACTTTCAGGGCCGGTTGCTCGGTTTGGCATGTGCTTTGCACCTGCAAATTGCAAAGTGCTGTTACTGAACTGAACGACAGTAGTGCTGAATGTGATATTGAACGGACAGGAACTAACGATTGTGGACCATTCCGCATTACTTGGTAGCTACTTGTCGAACGATGGTAGCTCGGGAGTGGAGGTAAATACGCACATATCGAAGGCCCGGGCAGCTTACACTGGACTGAAACACTCGCGGCGCCGGCCCGATGTTTCACTGAAGTTGAAAGATCGTGTGCCGCAGTGCTCAGTTCTGTTGTACGGTTGCGACACATGGGGGGTTTCCATCATCGACGTTTACGTAGTATGGCCAAGATTGGATGGGGTGACCGGCTGAGTAATGTGGAAGCCAGGAATTTGGTTTCGGATGCCAATTCTGAGAATACCTTATCTCCGCGTATAAAGCTTAGTGGACTACGCATGTTGGGTCACGTGTTGCCTGTGGCGAACACTCGTCTACCAAGCCGTGCCCTATTTTGCGTTCCTCCCACGAAATGGAAGAAGCCATGTGGAGGTCAGCATATGACGTGGAAACGTTGAATGAGAAAATACACAGCGAACTTAGGTAAAGTAGGTGTCTCACGTCTTCTTTATTGGGGTTCAAAAGACCCCTCAACTACCTGGCTTGAGACTCTGAATGATATGGCAGCGAATCGCGAACTGTATCGATAGCGTTTTTATTACCTACCGAATCAGAGTGATTGAAAGTGTTTATTTGCACAGTTAGACTGTGTTCCCACCTATGTAGATCCACTCCCTGTTCGCCGTGGATATTCACTTTTTTGATAAAAAACATGTAACCGTGCGGAAAAGGCAGCGGTCGGTGAGGCTTGCTTCATTATTTAACGATGAACGATGGTGATGATTCTGACCCTAAATTATAGATGGTGATTATGTTAATTGGATAGAAGAGTGATGCAATATTTACGTTAATATGGCCTTTTTATTCGGATAACCAGTGACAAAATTAATTGGACACAAACACTAAATTTTAGCAGCATTTTTCACATTGTCCTAAACGACATGTTATTGGTGATCGAAACAAAAACGTAGGATTGAGGTACAAAATGGATAACAAAAGGATCTTGTGAAAAAATATGTTGTATAAATCTATGACAGACTTCGAGCCCACTAGTGTTAATTTTCCATTTAAATATACGTTACATATATATTATACTATGATAACTTAAGAATTTGAACTGAAATGTAACTCCGCTTCCGTATTCACTGAGGTGCCTGCCTCTGTTCTGTCACGTTTGCTGCTTTCCGTCCTGTTCAGTGGCTAGGATCAAGCTTTCACACTTGTCTAGGTTCCAATACAACAATATAATTACCACAGGCCTAAGAAGACTATAAATTTGAATAATATTCTCTCTTGCTGACTGTTCTACATCTGGTCATTTTTATGAGACTTCTATGGCTGTTGTTGGCACTACAAATGGCTCGCCTGGCGCACTCTTTCGCTTTCACAGCGTTCGACTAAGACTGCTCATCTTGTCACCGGTGGCCGGTGACTTGGATAACTGTTGTCCACACCCGTGAACTCCGATCATGATGGTCCGTGTTTGGTCTTGTTTTTGCTTAGTTTGTGGTCACATCAGCATGAAAACCGCGCACCCTACATGGGTGATTGTAGACAAGAATACCGGACTTTAGTTCCTCTTGGAACTCTCAATGCGGCTGCCATCTCAGCAAAATTCTCAGAATCCTAGCAAAGGCCGACTACCAATAAAATTTCATTGGCTTCTTAAGCAGCCTTGCACTCAAATACAGCTGCCACACAGAACCCTTTGCCACCTAACCCTAGGAAAGGATGGGTAACCTCGACCTCAACCGCACCGTTAGATGCTTACAGACTAGTTCCCTCAGAAACAATATACACTAAGGTGCATACACTCTTCAGACATCAACTGACCAGAAGCTTTAGAGGTGACCGAGAGCAGTAGATGATAGGATATTGTAGGGACAATGCAAAGGCTGCGGATATGGCCTGTAGTCTCAACCCTTACAGTGTGAACAGGACTTCTGATCCAAGGAGGCCAAACATATCTAGATGACTAAAGAATCCCGACGGCTCACTGATGCACTGTCAGGACTGTCAGTTACAACACTGAGCAGAGCACGTTAAGGAGCAACTTAGTTGGCCCACCGCCGCAGGCGGTGTTGCACTTCTGTCATCAGGTGAAACATTGGAGGTGGCTACAAATCTTCCATCAAAAATCGAGTTAATCAGAAAAACAGATTACGTTAAAAAAATAATGCAGCAAGATCAGACGAACTGTTGCCACTCTTGCTCAGTGCTAATAAAGAAGTGTTTAAGTCGAGGTTTACAAAATTCCTGCGATTAATCTGGACAAAGGAAGAGATTCCCAAGGACCATACGAATCGCTGACCGTACCGATTTACAAGAAAGGTGGTAGGTTTCATGTGAAGACCACAGAAGAATTAGAATAGAAAGCATCGCAGTGAAACTGTTCACGGGCAGTATCCTACGCCGATTATCTACTAATAGCAAAAGCTCCACACGTGAGAACCAAACCGGTCTTCACAACGGTCGGAGTTGTATTGACCCGATTTTCATGTTGCCAAAAACCTCAAAATATAGGTACGCGTTTCACAAACAAACGAGTTCTGCCTTTCTTGATTTGAAAACTGTTCGACTCAGTCGATCGTGCAACTCCCTTGCGCTGTTTCTCGTTGGTGGGTTTGCTAGAGAAATCCATTTCATTCATCCAATCTCTGCATGCTAATGGCCAGAGCCGATTTGTACGTATGGCTATGTTTCACCCGAGTTCACTACGAGAACTGATGTTCGCCAGAACTTTTCCTTGCCAAGTCCCATTTTTAACTTTGTTATCGAGATGGCTGCGGATATAGTCCTATCCTCATCTGAGAATAGTAACACCGATATTCGCTCAGGCATGAATCTCTCTGACCTCAAATATGCGGACGATGTTGTGCAACTGAGCGAAGATCCAAGTAAATTAAAAGCTTCTCTCGATCGCTTGAATGGTCTCGTGCGTTTGGTAGGCATTTTGCACAGTCGAAGTGTAAAATGCTGTTCCAGGACTAGATCGACTCACAACCGAACCTTGGTCTTGCTTGGGAACAACTGGGTGAGATGGATAGATTTATTTACTTGGTTAATATTACCAGATAAATCGTTCTCTCACTTACAGAAAGCCTGATGGGTATTCCCTAAGTTGAGTTATTTATGATACTGTGAGTTGGCAGGCATAACCACAGCGCGTTGATTTAAGAATAACATTTGTACTACCTGAACTTTGTTGGAGTTGCTGACGGAATTCAGTTTTGCCTGGATGTAGTTATCGACGATGTTACAGATTGAAACACTGAGCGTTTGTCTTACGAAAACGTTTTAAAGATCCAACAGATACTCCATTTCTCTTGGGTTTTAAATATCTTGGCCATTTTAGTGATAGTAACGATTTCGGACCGATTGCTCAACAGTTGTCTTCTCTGGTCAATGCACAATCGTTCAGAAATGTATCACCATTTGATGTTATTTCGGATTATTCTCGCTTCATTTCATTTTTTAACAAGCTTCTTGTTTGCTTCAGCTAGTTTCTTACGCCCTCTTTATGCGGTTAGCTTCCAGTGAACAATAGATGTTCGCTGCATACTTCACGTTTAGCCTACAGTGCTGTCTGTCGGCTATTTTACCTTAAGGGGATTGCTGTCTTGGTTACCAATGCCTCCATTTTGGGAAAATATGCAATCATAGGGATGTATGGCAAATCATTCACTTGCGTTACTTGGATACACATATTTATACACAAACGCATGCATATATACACATATATATATATATACTTATATATATTTACCAAAATCTTGTTTGTATGACAGGAGTGTGAAGGGATTGGGAATCTATTTTTGGGATCACAACCGTGATGGCTAGTTTTCTTGTTTGGGTTAGGCACTGCCAACCTACAGAACGACGGTGCCGGAAGTGCGAGATGGTACACTTCTAGTCAGTAAGATCCACATCAATAAACTGAATCCCGGGAGTGTATCACCGTTTCCGCGGCTATTCCGGCTCATCAGACATGCATACCCGGTACACTCATGTCAAATCGTCTACAAACTTAAACACGCCGGAGAGAGAGTATGCAGGTATGCTTAGTGCGACGTACTATATATTCTTTCACTTCAACCAATTTTGATGTCACAGTTCATGTTACGTTACTCCTTTGCTTTGTTGCTTAAATAACTAAGCCAACGCCTTGATACCCATTAAACGGTTTCGTAAAGTCAGCAATCATTTGCAATAAGGTAACCTGTGAAAGCAGTGTAAGTACCTGTCAACTGACGGCCTTTCCCTTCATCTCCTTTCAGGTCTCGGAGAGAAACCATATGAATATGCTTAATGCACAGGAAGCCAGATATGGCTTATTACGTTGAAACCTAATCATTTATAGTAAAATATTTTTTATGCCTGTTTCTTGTTTTTTGTTTTTCCAATGCGGTACGACTCCGGTTGAATCTGCAAAGGTGTTCTAGCTGCCGTTATGTGAGCCCTTACGGTTTTCGATGGTATGTACTTACGCAGCTTTTTGTCAAAGTTCGCACAATATTTCGGGAAGTATGTCGTGGTTGGTGATTCATCCGACAGATATCCGACTAGTTACACTGATCGAAATGTAACGGTTGTAAATCACTGCGCATGAATATTGGGAGGATTGTCGCAGAGAAATGTTTCTCGGATGCGCCATTCTTGCTTAGGGATGTGCAGGCATTTACTTGAGATGATGCTATAGCGGTTTAATATTTAAAGGCATTAAAAATCGTCGACGAGAGAAATAAAGGCCGCTAAATAAATGTGCCGTTTTTCGTTTGCCCACAGTTTACTAACCCAGTACTGGGCGGGCGCCGGTCGTGCTTCCGGACATTTTCGTATGTATTGTCCGCAAGCACCGAAGTTCTATCGGATTTGATTTGCTACCGGATAGTGTCCGGATCTGCTATGCCCAATTAGTGATACCTGATGGTATAATATATATATAGATATATGTATATATATATGTAATACTTACTGTAGACTCAGCTTTGATTGCGTTACTTCGTTTTGTACGTTTACATAAGTTACTTTACGGATTAGAGGAAATGTAAGTCAATGTACATTCCTCAAGTGATTTAGACGAGGATAGAAGAAATCATGGCCCACTGGATACTTCCAGTGCTTTTTGATTTGGGTTCTATTTATTTAAAATCGATGATAAAGTAATAAAAATATGGCGTCACAATTACTATGGCGTTGCGAGGAGGTTAGAAGTTCAGGTTTTTGGCTAGGAAATTACGGACAGTCATTCTCCTTTGTAAATGGAGCTCCGATTTTCCGGAATGGCTATAAAATAAACACAATCTTTTAAATAATGTTGCTTTATTTAAAAAAAACTACCGGGGATAGTAAAAAAGAACAGAATGAACTGCGTGTCCGCAAAATAGGATTTTTCTGCTTTTACTTTATTATAATTGTGTCAATCACTGCAGTCGGTCATTGACAGTCACTGCATTATATCGCTTTCCGACTCCTTATCTATGTCTTCGCTGCAATTACTGTACCCTATTTGTAAAAATACACCTTAAAACCAAAAAACTGTTCTCAGTATGAAAACGATCAACCAGCGGTCTTCAGTTATTTATGGCTGTCATCCTGCCGGATGATGAAAAAAGGATGTATGCATACTAAGCAATTCGTGGCTTACGCCGGACGAGAGCGCTGCATACGTCCCGTATGTCGACAGTGTTCCACCTTACAGTGAGAACTCACGTAAAAATCCTAGTGAACACGTCCATATTATCAACCAAATTGCTAATATGCAATTTATTTTTAAGCTTTGCACAACGAATTCTGGTACATTCAAAAACGGGCCGAACACCACACATATCCGTCCAGTGGTGGAAAAGTAACAGACTCCCAGAATACCGTAAACTATTTTTAAACTAGAAACAACAGAACCAAGAAATGAAAGAGAAATTTCTCCTCACAAGAAGATTCACCGCCTCGGCGGTATGTCTGCGCTCCAACAGCATCAAATGGTGCAGATTACTACACATGCATCATTTTTGTGTTAACATCAATCCCATTACAGGATAACACAAACGTCCAGAACATTGATGATTGTAAGTTGTGTTGCTAAGAAAACATCTATTTCACAGCTACACCGAAATTACCTACCACTATAGACTCATAGAGGCATTCTCAGGGGCCGCTATATCCTCCTGAAAATTGGTGCAAGTAATAATTGTACTAGCCCTACTAAAACATGGCTGATGCTTCAGTTTCTTTTGCCGATTTGGACCTAGTTTACACCATATCTAGAATCTCGGCAGACGTGGGCGGGCTATTCACAAGCCAATGTATATTGTTCCAATAGCGCTATCGTTCATATGCCTAAGTATCAGAGAGGATGGACGTTGTGTACAAAGACAGCATGCGACAATTAAGTGCAATAAAGCGTCAAATAGATCGTTTAGTGCTCCGCACACATTAGAAAGCCACCAACCATTTTTCTGTTGACAACTGAACAAATTCTGAGACAACCGGACCTGACAATTCTACATGGTGAAAATCGTCACCAGCTGGTAAGCACTATTTTGTGATTATATAATGTAGGAGTTCATCTTCACGACTACCTTCGGTGACACTGCTCCTCGCTATGTGGGACAAGTGATGGCTAGACTACTGGCTGGGAAAATAGCCCGTGAGGTGAATTATCTGGGAGCAAAAAGACAAGTGAGATAATCGTTGGCAAGTCCCAATTAAACCAATGCCAAGCTAACAAAATAATTTAGAAGCTGCGCTTCCACAAGACAACTTGAAAAATACTACTGCCTTAGTGATAGAGGGGACTTCCTTTCATAGTCACAAGACTAGACGAGGAATAGCTAGAGATTACCCACACCAATAATATACATCACTGGCAAACGGAAACTGTAGTTTCGTTACAGAACATGACTGAGCAAATAACGTATTTGGATTTAGACACAGTTCAGTCGTAACAGAAGAACCTTTGCAGCCCAATTAATGCTGTTTAAAAATACATTTTCTACCCTTCCACTTGCTTTCTTTCTGCATATTTGTGGCCGTTAGTAAATTTTCAAAACTACCTAAGGTAAGTAAATGTTCCCTCCCATCGACACGTCGGCATCCGTTCAAGAATGCAGGTTTTATCGCTTCACGGATATCAAATTGTACGTGCATCTCGCCTTATTGAAAAGTGGTTTTTATTTAAGTAGTTTATGGGGAAGCGCATGCTACGCCAATGCAAATAATACTTAAACTGTCGGAAACAATGGTAACGCGCTTTCATATCGTTCTACTGTGCGCGAAGAATACGAATCTTGTTTACCTCACACTTACTGAGAACAAAGTTGTTCATTATTTCGTGTTATTCCTTTTGGCCTACAAGTGGAGTTAGATAACGGAAGACGACAGCGCATTCGATTACGAATACATATGTAATATATATATATATATATATATATATATATATATAACGGGCTTGTTTGTTGATTCTTCATCGGCAATTTTCTACACGTAACGGTGTTTTTGATAGTCACTGTGGAAAGCACAATCTATGCGCCGGGGTAGAAACTGAGACACCCCTATTTACTCATTGGTCTACCCAAGTAGCATTGTACCCACAGTCTGCCCCCGGTAACGTCTGTGCAAGAGATTGGCACATAAATAGGCATTTAATTTGTGCATGAAAATGAGGTGCTGTTTACTAAAACTAGTCCGGCATAACTTATTTATGAATTTACTAGATATTTGTTGTCATTTGCAAAATTTCGTAGAAGGTCTATCTGCTTAAGTAGGCCGGGTACTCTCTGCATGCTGCCCTTTTGGTTACCCATTGTTGTTATTGGTGAGTTGTATCTGGTTTGTGATATGAAGTTTTGCTTCATAAGCTCTTCATAGTGTGATTAGTTACCTTCGGCAAATTTTGGCGTGAAGGGGTCTGCAAGGATTTTTGGTATTTTTCCTTTACTTAAGAGTGCTTTCATGATGAAAGAACCCTCATCTTTTGCATAGCTTAACAGGTTAACGCCCTCCTAGGGCAATCGCCAGTTGGGCTGCACTTATTGCATTGCGGTGACTGCTCTATTTTATCTGACCAGTAAATTCATTTTGGGTTCTTATTTGTCAGTTAAAAGCGCCAAGAAACCATCGGATATGATAGTTTTTTGTTTACAGCAACTGTTCTCTCACAATTAATTTCATAAGTGGTTGTGTAATGTTCCTCGCGCTATCGTGTACAGCGCACCTGGTAGTGTATAACAGACCCATTATTATTTATAGAAAAAGAACTAGACGTATTTTTTGGCCATGCATGACAACGCGAGATGGCAGAGATATCACGCAAGAAAGAAAGAGCTCAGTGTCTTGCAGTGTGCTGTTTGTGGGAAGGCTACGCTGTGAGAGAAATGCGTTAGATGTCCGAAGTTAGCCCAGCCAGATAAGTGTACCAGATTGTGTCTTCAAATTTCGTGAAGTTGTGCCAGTCACTTATATTCCTTCGAAATCCCATGGTGCTGAAATGCTGGCCGACGAGGTTTTTGCAGATTCACCGTCACATACCTTTGAATGTTCCGCCATTCCTGATATCAATATCAGGACAAGACAGTTTCAGTAAGCAAAACTTTTCTTCTCAGATGATTGCAGTATCAGCGGTGCATAGCAAGACGCGGTTGGTAACTGAAACTGTGAATTTTCAGGGTACATAACTTTATTGCATCTAATCGCGTGCCCTGTTACAGATAAAATAATTACGAGGTGCCACGCGACCAGTCGCAATTCAGAAACTGCAGATTTTTTGTTGAATGCCATTTGGACTGTTTTCATCCGTATCAAACTGACGACACTGCCTCAAAGGGGAATCTCGGAAGCCATACTTCTAGGTATTCATATGATTCTTTATCTCATCTTTCGTTTAGTCCACCCCAACACTTGTGTCACCAATCAGTTATTGCCGCTTAATGCCAGAGTCCGTATCAACATACAGGCAAGTTTACTCTCTCGATATTTTAATTTTCATTGAATTTTTACAAGAGGATCTGGAAGCATCAAGACCTATGAAGATGACCCTAGTGCAAAATGACCAAGCTGGTCTAAACTGTCGGTCTTCCAGATTTCTTAGATAGGATTTCGTCTGCACTAAATGAAATTTAGGTCAGCCAAGCATACATTATTTACAGGTTGGTCGTAAAGCCTACGGACGATGAAATTAGTCGTTATCAGCTAACCAGAACATTAAACCAAGATTGTTTGGCTAAGCTAGAACAAGATTTGAGAGAAATGCGCAACTTCGACTCAACAGTAAGCAATTCGTGGTTTTCATTTAACTTCCAGGTCCATAAATTAAAGCACTGTGGGCCAGGAACGTCGGTAATGCGGTCGCAGAACGCTGAATGCTATCCCTGGTGAAGAGCCGGCGTCACATTGTAACCTTCTTTGAACCAGTGTAAAAACGGCTGTTTTCAGCCACCGATTTTTAGGAGCCCTTATTGGTAGATTGATTCCAAAATTTTCACTTGCTGTTTAACAGATGCCGTGAGATCAGTAGCGGCACTCTAGGAAGAGTCGGTTGTGGATAGTGAGGGAATTATCAAATACTTGTTCACGGATGCTCGAGTCCGAGGTTACGGGCGCAGAGTGCACAGATGCCCTTATTGCCAGGTACTGTTTTCTTTCACTTCAGCTAAAGTGCATATCAGTATTCATGGTATGTAATTGTTTTCCCAGTAGCTAGTTGGATCCTTTGTCAGTTCTATTTCGTATATAACCAGAACGAAGCTAGGGCATGAGACCCATTAAATGTTTCCCTAGAATCAGCGATCACTCTTACTGAGGTAACCTGTGAAAAATCGACATGCTCTTTCATCTGATGGCGCTTTCCCTCGTTCCTTTCAACAGAAATCACCTGAATATACGTAGTGCACTGGGAACCAGATGTAAATTTTTTCATCGGTCGTAGTAAATTATTTTCGTATGTCATCATCTAGTTTTCTCTATTTTTTCGATGCAGTCCGAGTCCGATTGAATCTGCGACACTGTTGTGGCTGCGATCATGTGACCACTTACCGTTGATGATAGTTTGCACTTAGTCTGCTCATTTGTCAGACTTCGCGCAATGTTTCGTTGCTATTCATCCGAACTGCAGTTCAGTAGGCATGCCTATTGGCGATCAGACACATTGATGGAAATGTAATCACTGTAGATCTCTGGGCAGGAATATATCGTGTTAGGGATTTTGTCGCACAAAATGTTTCCACGGTGAGCGCTACTTACTTAGGAATGTTCAGCCGTTTATCGCAAGCAATGCTATTGTGGCCGTCTAATCTTTAAGAGCAATAAAAATCGTTGATGGGCGGGCGAGGGGCAAAAGGCAGGTAGAAAGTTGTACCGTTTTCTATGCTCATCATCTGCCCAACCAGTTGTGTTTCCGGAGTTTTCCGTATGCACTGTCCGGATTTTACCGGATTTTTTCCGAATCAAAGCCATATACGGTCCGGATCCGGCCTGCCATATCGGTAATTAGACCAATTTTGCGCCTTGATTGGATAGATACTTGTGTGCTAAGTTTCAGCTCTACACGATAACAAACAAGGATTTTGCGAGCACTCTCAATGAACAAAATACGACCAGTTTCTGTGCATAAACACAGCATGTGCTAGCGGGGGTTATACACAAGCAAAAGAGGCGTAAAATGTCCCGCTAGGAGGGGGAGGTTAGCATCATTAACTTAAATGATAAAACGTTTTTAGGAAAAACAGTTTTTTGTTTCTAGTTGAGTAAGTCTTTGGAAAATAGAAAATTTCCGAAAGGCCTATAAATCAATTCTGATTCTTCGGTTATGTTGTAAGAGAATTCGCCCGTCTGGATTAAAATCTAGTTACCTCTGAACTTCGTTGCTCAGGTCATTCAACCGACGGTAGCAGTCTCGAATCGTTTCTTCTGCAGCATCCAGCTGATTTTGCAACTTTGCATTTTCGGATTTCATGGATTCTTTATCATACTGTAACTGATACAGCTTATCTAGGATATTTCTCGCATTCCTCGGGAAATTATTTTGTAAATTTCAAAGATGGTCTCACTCGTTGTTCAGGAAACAAGACTTTCCCGTATAGACTACGTCCTCCATTTTCCACGAAAACCCATACAAAGAACGAAATACCGCTAGCCCAGTTCCAGTTCCAGTTCCAGTTAGATTACAGGACTATAAGGCGATATGCCTGATCGTCCACGTTCTTGTACCGAGATTTCAATGGGTCTGACGATGCTTCGACAACAAGAAGGTGGGAAAGCGTCTTTAGTTCTTATATCAGAGAAAACAATTAGTGAGATGCCTTCCTCTCAACAGTATCCTCAACCCCACATTTCCCAACCTGTGCCCTCCATACACAGTTGGCCATGCCCTGTCTAATCTCTCTTTGAATTCACGAACTGATTCCACCTCGACCCGGTGGTTGTGTGTTCTCGCACAGTTGTTTTCCCGTTCCCTCAAAGTGCATTGTCCCACTTTATCTGTAATAAGGCTCCACGGTGACCCCGCAACTCGACCAGACCATGAATGAACTTGAAAGCTTGTATTAAGTCACCCCTTTACCTACGTCTTTCCAGGGAGTACAAACCGAGCGACCTCAGCCTCCGCTCATATCCCATGTGCCTCAAATGCCGAAACCGCCGTGTAAAACACGCTGAACCTGTTCCAGCAACCTACTATCTCTTACCAAATATGGTCTCCATACCTGGACACAGTATTCCAAGTGCGGTAGGAAAAATGCCGTGAACAGCGGCGGATGAACGCGGGGCCCTCTAGATCCTACGGTCTTCTTAAGTTGGCGTAGGGCACACCATGCCATCTTGACCTCCACCTGGCATTGCAGACTGCGTTTGAAGTCCGCACTCACGACTATCCCGAGGTCTCTTGCTTGCTGAGTTTGCTTCATCGCGACCTGATGCCTAGGTGGATCCATGTGGTGAGGGGAATTTGATTCTACATCCATGAGCCGTTGAAATCTGTCCAAGTTCGAGTGAAGATCACAGCTCACCATCCACTGTAAACCATATTCATATCCCTCTGGATAGCCTCACTGTTTGCTATTCCTAATAGTTTAATATCGTCGGCAAACAGGAGACACGGATTTTCAAATCAAATAGCCATGTCGTTGACATACTTAAGAAAGTGCAGTGACCCTAAGACAGTCTCCTGAAGCACCCCGCCATATAGCAATCCTCTGTGCAACAAACACGCGTCAACCCTCACCCTGAAAGATCTACCCTTCAGACTTTGTGTTATCCAGTTATTCACCTTAGCATCCACCCCGAAAGCCTTCACTTTCAGGTCAGCAAACCTGTGGTTCACGGAAAAAAACGCCTTCCGATAGTCCAGACGGCAGAATTCTACTCGTTCACTCATGTCACTCCTACCCATTACTTCATCAAGGAGGCTTATGAGGTTGGTAATACAGAGACGTTTTTGCCAAAATCCGTGCCGCTCTATCATCATTAACTTGTTGGCATCTAGGTGACCGAATATGCTGTCGCGACGCCCTCTTTCACGAGCTTTTAGCATGATGGATGTCAGCTTCACCGATCGATAGCTGTCACAGTTGCCTCTGTCCTCTCCATTGTGCATCGTTATGACGATCGACGTCAACCAGTCTGCGGGAAGCCGCCCCTCGTCCAGCGACGCGTCGAACAACTGGGTGCAAGGTTTCGCCAGAACCTCCACCAGCAGCTTTGCTATCGTTGGGTGGATCCCATCAAGCCCTGCCGCCTTCGACGCATCCATTTTTTAGGCTGTTCCACACTTCTTCCTCTGTGATCGCTCCGTCCGTCATGTCCACCAAAAGGATGATGGGACCTGGTGTTCGTCCCTGCGTCCCTCAATCCCGCCTGTATAGTGCCTGAAAAAAATTTCAACATAGAGTCGGCTTTCTCTTTACTGTCGGCTGACCAACCGCCTGGCGGGATTTTGCTCCACCTACGGCCTTTCGCAAGGCAGACTTAGACTGCACGTAGTTGTATTACGCCTTTGCGTTTCTTTTGGCGTCACCAGCGATACGCTCCTTGTTGGCAGTTTGGCAATATCGTTGAATGCGAGACCTTCTCTTCCTCTCCGCTATATATCTTAGGTGATCTCGGTAACCCTGTGTTTCTTTATATCTCAGGAATGCTTGGTGTTGAGCTTTCTTGCTCTCTTGATCCCTCTCTACCACCATAGTGGTAGCCCCTTTTACCTGATGTAGCAAATGAGTGCAAAGAAACTATTGCATAAGATAGCTCGTGGCCATGTATAAATGAAGTTTTCACACAGATGAAATAGTCGGTGGAGAAGGTTGCCTCAATTTCTACCCAGGCATAAGATTAGGTGAACACGCTTGTGAATCGCGCATTATGCAGGAAGAATCCTCGATGGACACGGTGCAGGGGTTCTGATCTCTTAGGTAGGACAGAGTACTCGTGAGCCGGATCTAAGTGAGTGGTACGGTTAATTTGGCAATTTTGCTGAATGATGGCATGAATCCGGTCGCTACGAAGCCACTCGCGTTGTTTCGTGTGCTGTGTTGGTTAAATACACCCTATTTCAGTAGGGATACTTTAACAAAGGCAGCAAATAGTCGCCATATACTTTTAATTTCATTATCGAGAAAAACCCAAATGAGTGAACATAATTCTCAAACTGTTCTCAAAGGAAGCGATCGTACTCACCATTGAATCAATTCCACGACAATTTCCCGAATAATTCTACCTAACCGCCCCTTTGCTCTGCTTCTTCTCCTTCATAAAGAGCCCCTGGATCCCGTGGATAACGACATTGCAATTTCTACCCAGCGCGATGTCTCTTGATGTTTGTGCGCTATTGAGCTCCCGGCTCATCTGAACCAGGGCTTGCTCTAAATCCTTCAACCCTGCACTTATTTCTGAGTATATTTTGTCCGGGTCGATGACCTTTCCCACTTCCTGGGTTTCAATACTTGTGCGCCTGCTTCCCTTTTCTTAGGCTTATTCTTCCTCGCTTCTTGTTCTCCTCCTGGGGTGCTTCTGTTCTTTGCCTCCGGTCTCCCCTAGGATAGTACTTTTGCTTTACCGCCATCCAAGCGTACATTCTTCAGGGATACAGTATTTTGGAGAGTACCATTTTTGACAGGGCGCTGTGCCTCAAGATTCCGAAATAAGGCGGCAACAGAACATGCTTACAAAACAGAGAGTAGCCACTTCTGGCGAGTTTGTTTCTTACTGATGTGCGTTGCCGTATCAGGTTTGTTGCAAAATTAAGGTCTATCATGTTATTGTGCCTAGCTCGCCCCTCGATTTAGTGGGCCCTGCTTACCAGTGTTTCACTAGAAACAAATGGTGAAGGATAGTTGGAGGAGACACAAGAGGGCCAGCATATTCCTAGGGCATTGAAATCCTGGGCTGCCAGCTTGTGGCCATTGATAACAGCGGCACAGTTTAGTGTACCAATTACGAGCGAAAGTCATTGATTGTTATTAAAGGTGACAGAACCAACTAAAATATACTTCTGGACATACTATTACTTCGTTTACCTGCGCAGATATTTTAGTGTGAAGGGGTCCAACCTGGTAGTTTTATTTTGCAGAATGCTGTCAACATTTCATCGTTTTCTGCGTGGTTGTTTTTATGTCTAGCTCAAATCAATACCATTCTCCTCTAATGAATAATAGAAGAGATTTCCCACGAATCGTCGCCCATGCAACTGTCGTCCGTCCGAAAATTGTGGACGTTCCTGACAGTTGGGTGCGTCCTGAATCAATCAAAAGCCCCTGTATATCGCATTCACCTCGGTTGGCCGGATGAATAGACAGAGTAGTGTTGTTTTGGGGTTTATTGTCCCCTTCCTTGACTGCTGAGGCAACGTGCCACGATTCGCAGTCTGAGGAAGTTAGACCTACGCGAAACATATACGGAAAATTGTTTATTGAGCCGTTCCATCCGAAAACGTCTTCATAGGTGCAGCCCGAAGTAGTTGCATGGTAGGTCCAGCACAGTGTATATTACGACACCTTACGGTAGAATCGAACTTCTCCCTATCGCGCAACTGACTTGAAACATTGCATGCATGCTAGTGATTTATGTAAACGAAGTCCTGTATTTTCGACCTGCAGCTTAAACTTATTTCGTTATGCGTACGGGATCTCATGACCTTTACTGGAAAACAACTAGGAGGCTCAACAAGTAAGTATTAGCTAATGTTGTTCTGAACCCCTAAAATTTCGTCGTAGATTTTGATGACGAGCTTTTGCAACACAATTACTATGACGCTTAGCAGCGAAAACAGGCATTGTGATAAGAAATCTTTCCGCTGTGGCTGAAAAACCTGGTAGCCTCCGCAATCGCAGCAGGACCCGTCTTAGTTGAAACCCGTGATGATATATCACTCGGTAACATTTCCACAGCGAACTCCATACCTGAGATGTCTTCAGATTTGGGGCATTCAATGACAACACTACCAATACGAGTAGAGACGACTGCATGATGCCAAGCAGGGGAGGGTGCACAAACCAAGTCAAATTCACCATCTTGCTTGGTGTCTATTATATCTCTGAAACTGAAAAATTACTTATACATGATTTCCAAGGGACTCCGATCATCAGGAGCATTGTCATAATGAAATAACCAAGATGTTTAGGGGAGGCAATACTAGTTTAATTTTTTCCACGTGCTAGTTTTTTTGTCCGTCCGAAATGGCAGATCTGAAATGGATCGGCCTTCACTGCAAAACAGGCTAAGTCACAGTTTTCACGAAATAATTTTTTGTGCACTGCGCCGAACGAAAATCAAGCTATTGTAGTGCTTTTGAACGTACCAACCGGATGATTAAATTCAAAATCTGAACGGGATGCAAAATGAAAGATTTGACCTGAATGTCCCAGGTATGTACTGTAGAGTTATTTTAGAACGCTTCCTTGCTGATCGGCTAATGGGGTGAAAAAACCGTTATGATTTCCGGCTGAAATTATGCGTAGATGAATTGTGAAAGGAATGACCGAAATGTCTGTGGAGCGTTTGTTGATCTGCTGCCTGCCGCTCATGACTTTTGATTTAGTAGAGGTCATGGGCAACATATTTTGGCATCACCTTTCCACCATCAGCTGGTACAGCTGAAAACTTTCAACAGGATCACATTCGCACCGTAGATTTTGGTGTTGGAAGCGTATGATAAGACTATGACGCCAATCTATTGGGGATCTACGTACGACAATAAATTTGACGGAAGGTGAGAAGCGAAGGGCCATATTATGATATCGCAAAGATTTTCTAACATGCAACCTTCCTCCTAGCTGCAGAAAAATTGGCGCACCACTAGGCTTCAAAAGCATTTTCCATATCTCTGCCGCGTCATTCTGAAAAACCTTACCGACGGTTCGTTGTGACGATATTTTACCTTCAATTTTATTTGCGTTTTACAGAGAAAACGGTCTCAGATATGAAAAAGCCAAATTAACTAGCAAAAGCTTGAATATCAAAAGCAAGCAAAATGGTGAACGCTAATTCTCAAATACATTCCAAACCGGTGATGGCTGGTGCTTCAGTATCAAAAATCACAAGTCGCTGGATGACCATATTTGTTTCAAAATGGTCATAGTTCGCGGCAAACCACCCGCAGAGTGGGATAAAAAAGCCGCATCGTTTTACGGCTAGGTCGTTAGCACGTAAAGCAAAATGTTTGCCAAAACTGTGCTCCAGAAACAAGGTGAAACCCATAGGCTTTTACCAGGTAGCTCAAAAGAGACCAGTGACATTAAGCATATGTTGTGAACTTAAAGAAGAAAGTTTACTCACTGGAGGACACCGTCTTGCGAATGTCCCCAACTGAGCACCACCGAGAACCTCCTGAGCAATCCGTTTCTCAGAAATTAATATCGGCATAAATGTTTAGATTCCGCCACCAAAAATTTAAAACACTTCTGGTAACCGATAAAAACGCTGTTTAATTCAATGTTTTTGATGGTTTGCTCCTGCAGTCGAAAAAGACAAGCATTTGCAACCTCTATTGCACGGATTATCGCTGGCAAAATCACGTCAGATTAGGGAAAAATTATCAATATTCGCATTACACCAAGTTTCGAGTTCTTCAGTCACCCTAAGTTTAAACAGCTCAGTGGCAAATGGAAACCTTTTGTCGGAAAAATCCCGTTCAAAAGACCTAAGATACTAGGCGAATAAACCAAACTGCGAAGGATGAATCGAAAATAAAACCATCGGCGCCCGTTCTTCAGCAGACCCTAAACCCTCCTACCCCGATAATCCCTAACCTCAGAAGGAGTTCAAAAGTTCCCTGCTTGGAACCCCGAAAGCAGAGCAGTGAACCTGGACCTAACATTTTGGCCCTTGTCTACCTAGACACCCAGCAAAGGATCCCACCTGTCCTCACCTCAGGGCACCCTCAGTCAGGGATCGGATGACTCAAACCGTCCCACAAGGATTAGTTTAGGTATGCCAGCCCACTACTCGAAAATGCTATTCTGGCAGCTATCGCACTCAGTTCCACCTGTCGTAGCATAAACCTCAAGGGTCGGAAGTCTAATTCTCCCAAGGGGGAGCAGTTTCGTTTCCCTGATTGTCAGGGTCAGTGAAACCCTCTTGCCGACGCCAGCTGGATTTACCCCTGCACTACTCTGGAACTTATACCTTTAAACAAGCCGACTCAACATCTGTCCATCTACAGCCAACCTAAGACCACTGACAAAACTCATCTGATTCATTTGTGGTACCTCGAAAACTGTTCCGCTCACTTTGGATCAACTTTCTTGGAGGAGATCCACAACCCGCTTTAGCAAAACGAATCCTCATCACACAAAGACCACAGCCCGTCAGTCACGTCTTAATATTAATTATATCTCTGCCTGCAATCCCAAACTAATCCTGAATCCTCACTGCGAGACTAACCGCCAATTAATCTTAGACCCTTACCAACATGGAGCCTCATCATTCGAAGCCTACCCCCACACTCTTCCCTCGTTAGGGTAGTCTAGTAACCCTTATGACCCAATTCGCGTCCATTTTCATTAGATTAGAATTGAAACAGAACCAGTTCTTTCTTGTAGTGGGCTCTCTCACACAACCCCTGCAGGTGTCCCACCGTCAAACTTCACGAGCCTCCAACCACCGGTGGCTTACCCACCATTTTCAAACCTCACAATCAGTGTAACTCCAGTCCCGAGACAACGCCAATCGCCCCCATGTCTCACGACCATCCCTCAAGCTGCTTCCTTGCACAAACTGCTCCTGGCTTCATGACGTTTCTTCCAGGAAACCACCGTGTCCAAATCAAAACATTCGTCCTCTGGCCTCCTTCATCAAAACCAATGTAATAACCAAATTATTCAAGTTCCAGCACTACTTCACTTAATCCTCTACTCCGACAATCAATCAGAAAATACTCAATCGTGCTGACGAACGCTGGCTCGCTGTCAATAAAATAGCCTAACTGAGAAACTTTGCAATTCCTCTGGTCTCGACGTCCTACTTGCGACAGAAAAGTGGACGGCGGAATCCCCAGCCGTTGTACACTTCTCCAAGGGAAGATAGCAATTCCTTTCCATCCCCATGGGATGGACACGGAAGAGGCTGTCTTGACCATCTAATACACCATATTCGACGGAGGGACAGTGCATAATTGTAGGTTGCGCATACGCAATACTTCAACCCTCTCATAGATTTTTTCAACTGTGCAGTATACCACTTATCGAGTGCTGGCTAATTTTGCCCCCAAATTAGCTTTTCCTTCTCTTCCCGACCCCACAGTATTCCAAAACTTAATCTCCTTTATATATTTCGGCGTTTATATGCAGTATGTTGCTCAACCCAAGAGACTTGAAAACACCCCCGTTCATTCTGAACCCCACCAAAGTTAGTGCCGGTGTGCGAAAGGTGCTTCCCGGCGCCCGTAATTTAGTAGTCCACAAACTTACAGTACCTCAAAAAACCGCACCAGCGCAAATGTAAGCACCAGGCAATCTGTTTACGCCAACTGGGTTTCAACAACATCCATGCTCTCGCCATCAAACTGGAATGAATTATCCACCTCAGTCGGCTGCCGATTCAATCCACGAAAATGTTTGATATCCATTCGTTCCCTCCGTACCGCATTTTCTTCCAGCAAGAATCAGATACTGCAGGCTGCCCATAAAAGAGCGCAAATTCTCATTGCCTCGGAAAAGAGAGCGGACTTAACAGTTTGCTTAAACAATCTGTTTATTGGCTGACACAGAAAACGTTGATGCGATTCACTGTAGACTTTATGTGGCGTTTCTTTTGGATCATTATGGATCGTTTTTTGGGGTACTCCAGTGTTTGGCCCGGGAGATCCAAACGAAACCCCAGCCTGGCTTAGAACTCTTCACCTTGCTTGATACGCTATTCTGCTTATAGCCAATGCATGTGCTGTTGCCAATCTCAGTCGCCTGATTTGCAGCGTATAAATTGACCTTGTTAGTTTTGAAGGCCACTTCCGCGCCTTTCTGAATTCATACGTTTTAGTTCTGATGTGTTATTTTTCTAATGTGCAATCCATTCATCATTTATAGTTCCCCTTACCCAAACCGTGCAACAATTGATGTCGTTACAGTGCTCGACTGTGTGTTTATACTTAAAAAAACAAAGAGTAAACCGGCCATCGAAGTAATTTCAGTTTTCGTTATAACCTAGTTGGCAGTCAACCCGATAAGCGTTGTCAAACCCGAATCCTGTGCATGGCGTTTGAAACGTTGTACGGTGTTCGAAGTTTTCAGGTGATTTGCAGAAATAATCTTTACGTTAGGGACAAGCATTTGTGTGGACAAAATGGCCTGCCGACATTTTCGGTGGATCTTCATGTATACGAACTGATGACAACGCATTGCATCGCCGCAGAAATTGGGTATTTCATGGAGACTTTCAAGATCATTTCATCAACAAATAACACGTTATCTTTGAATTTAGTGCACTCCAAAATTAAGATACTAATTTGGATCCTTAGATTCAACCATTTATTGGATGGAAGCAGTACGTCCGAGACTCCCGGCGGGGATAATAGTGCGAGGCACTTCCCTTTCGCCTCGCTGCAACAAAAACGTGAATGTCTGACAATAGCACAAATCTTTAGCCTGTTAGTTGGTAGGCATTTTGTAACTTACTATGCCAAACGGATGTTTTGCTGGCTATCTACGACGTTAGACCAGGCGCAGAGTTCTGCTTCAATCCGGAAAGTCCACCTCACCGGTCAAAATTTTGGAGCCCGAGGGCGCTATTCAACAACTAGTGATGATAAAGAGGATGCATCATCCAGGGATGTTGGCACCCAGCATGAACTGTGAAATTTGCCTCGCAGGTGATACATGTATGCACACAGGAGGAAGACAGAGTCCACTCTTCCTAACATCACAGGCTCTATTCAGTATCCCAGGCTGAAAACCAGCGGACGATGATGATCAGTAGTTTCCAAACAGCAAGGAGTGAAAATTGAAGTTTGCTTGCAAACGATGACAACCAGAAGTCTCAACGACGTCCCCTCAAAATGGATGTTTGCAGCGTTTGGTACCAACAAGACCCTGGTGTGGACATGGGCAAGATCACAATCGGAGTCCAGTGCTACTGGTACAGGCAGCTTAGAAAATTGAAATGCACCTAGATCGCCGGTCCGTGGGAATAAAAGTAGCGCATTTTATATGCCGCTGTAAACAGGCTAATACATGAAAATCGTTCCACTTGTGTAATTGAGGTGGGGAAATATTACTTATTTTGCAAGATACTCGAAATTTTTACCTCAAAAAAAATGTCACGCATTCAACTCTGCAAAATCCATGTGCCGCTGGCTGCGCTCATTGATGTCACAACCCAACCCCTTAAAATTTAGAGCACTGGCAACCTTTTCCTTCTTACTCCCAAACGTATTCACCTCAACTCATCTTGGTCAACACATCAAACAAAACACCCATCACGGAGGAAAAATCCGTGAAAACAGTACACAACCATTCTGGTAATAATAAATTTCATAAGGACCTTGTGAGACTAGTTATCCACTTGTGGGCAGCCGGTACCTCTAGATTCGTTGCTCTAAATTTGACAGTAAATTTGACCAGCAAAGCCTAGTAGCTCTGCTGTTTGGCAGCCATTAAATGCCACTTTTTGGTCACTTGGGTACGCTAATGTTGCACCGGGACGGTCATTTGCAGTAGCCAGTGATAGCGACCGCCATAAACCAGTGAACTGCACCTAATTCTGTTACTGCGATTTCTTTCCCGATGACTACCACTTAGACGTGCGAAGCATGAGCTATTTCCTTCGGTCCCTTTCCACCGAGCTGGTGCTTCTAGTTCTAGGGATATAGGGCACGCTTCCACATGATGCCCCTTCCTAAGTCGAACGTACTGCGGCCATCACGCCACAGTATCTTGTGTCATAAAGTTTACGTTTTGGCCAAAATATCGTTCTCCTGCGAGGTGCCACCAAACCCGAAGTTATTCTTACATTTCTCCGCCAACTTCCCAAAACTACTCCGAGCTATTCTGGCTATCGATTGCATAAATTCGGCTGGTTCTTAAAACTTTATTTTTCTCCTACTCTGGTTTAGACTATCCACGTTCTGGACTTTATTCATTTAAACTTTCTTGCCTGTTCGGACGTGGCAAGCGAATTAACATCGTCGGTGGGCTCACTCTGATCGATTGCAACATTAATGCTTTTCATGTGCACTGCCAAACCATAGGTCAGTTCCTCGTCTGACCGGCCCGTTTTGATTCCGTCAAGTAAGGCTTCTAGAAGCTACCGGACGGTTTCCTGTGAACGTCTAAAAGAATCCGCATAACATGCTTTCTTTTTATCTTCGTTTTTTGTCGGTGCGGCAAGTTTAAAAAGCGGCTGACCATAATTGTACGTTTTACTGTCAAGTATGTTTGGAATTGTTTTGTAAATTTTCAACAAAGCCGGGAGCCGGTTACACTACGAGAATCCAAGCTTAGGCAAATCCAAACCCAACAAGATTCTGGAGCCATGAAAATAATTACTATTCATTTTAACTTGCTGACTTCCCGAATCGTCCCGCGATCATTCTTGTCCACTTCCGTTTGCGTTGCCATTTGTTATCTTCAAAAGCTCTGCAAATAGAACGACCAGTTGGATGGATCGTGGTATGAATAAGGTAGATCTTTGATTCGCCTCCCGATTTGCCCAAAGATACACTTCGCACGTTCTGCAGAAAACTTGGAATCTTCAGAGAAATGCGAAATCTAAATTTCTGAAAAGCAAAAGTGAAAAAATTTTCGCTTCGTAAATTCGGCGTCGTTGTTCATGAGTTAAAACATAGTCCAAGCAGCTACCCACCTTTGGCAATAAAAGTCAATCACTGTCTTGACACAACGTAGTCACAAATACAGCAAAAACCTGTGTAAAATTAGCCGCCAATTATGAGAAATTAATCAAAAGATCCTGTTTTATGATATAAGAAAATATAAGATGTTCCGCACGATTGGTCAAGCGCCAAAGACAGGTTCTCGAGATGAACAGCCAGAAAAATTTAAAAAAAACTGAACTTCTACGGTCGATAAAGCAATGTGGCAGAAGTACAGCGTTACAAAATAAACTGGCCCATATCTGGGTTACCAAGGTCTATGCCAGATATCGAAATAAAATAGCCTCAAGTAGAGAGCGCTGGAAAGTCAAAGAAAATTTGCTGCATGGCGCAGAAAATAACCAACAACCAAGATCATTGTCGTTGTGAACAAGTTCGACAAATATAGTACCACTGAAAAGGAAAAAGAAAAGTCGAGAAACAATCACTCAATCACGAATATGCAGCAGGAGTGATCGGAGTTAAGGAACGCTTTCACGGTGATTTTCTGAATTTTACGCACCCCATTTCGCCCAGACTGAGCACATTTCTTGAAGTATTTCCCTATCCCGTGAATATATCTTAACGCATTCCACGCTCTGAACATAACCTTCATACAACCCAGTCGCTCCCGTATATAGGCATTATCCGTATTTTGCCTGCCACCCACTCAAAAGAAGACCGCTTGACACTAAAGCGAGGAACATTTGGAAGAACGAAGCAATCGAACCAAACACGGGTGCCAAGGGTCGGAATTAACATAGCGGTTAAAGGAACCCAAGTGGTTTTTTTAACAACTGTATTTTTGCTTGTCGGCACATTAAAACTGAAACCTCATACAGCCGATGAGTTGCGCCTGAGAGCACCTACCAAACCACTTGATTTCCTCTCTTGATTTTCTTCGATTCCAATAATTAAGCATCCCAGCTGTAATTTTTCGCGGAACTTAATGCTTGCCCTAAACTGCTCCTCTCTCAGATGGTGGACTCTGCCGGTGTAGATACTCTTATTGGTTCATCTGAACGCGAAAGTAACGGGCTTATAAATACTTCCGCCTAAATGTGAAGATATTCAGCAGTCCCGCAGTCTCTCGCCCAACATCACCGAAAAATATTTGCGGACCCGGATGGGTCAGTGACATCGCCACCATGAAGAACCCAATCAGAGAGTTCAGAGGTACTCCAAAGACAAAAAACCTGGTCAAAAACCAAATTTTTCCTTCGGAGTATTATAGATGCACCTCACTGTCACGAGGCAGCCATCAGCCCAATTAGCTACATGAGATTCGGAATTGAGGGAAGCTTTGCAGCGTCTATGAAATCCCTCTGCCAATCAAACGATCACCGAGTGATTTGGGTCATCCGAATGTATATGAATCCAAGCGGGTTGGGAAAATCAGTGAAAGGTTTCAGTGGAAATTAAGTTCCTCCTTCGGTGATCGCGGAAATAAATCTAAAGATAGAAATCAATTGGCATAAAAAACTTTAGGAGCCTTTTCGCCAACTCTCTGAGTAATGGGAACAGCCATTAGCCAACGAGTTTACTGGCATCCGTGGGCTCTTGGCAAGGGACCCACGATATTAAGGCAAACCATCCGCTTTCCGTAGAAAAGCGAAGAAAACTGCACATGTCTGCGATTTGGCAGATAGGTGGCTCGTGGAAGTTGAATGAAGAGGAGCATTGTAGGCCTAGATCTTTTACAAATTGAGTGGTTAGTATTGGGAGACCGATCATAATGAACCTGCCGGGGGAAAGTGATACTTATGGGCGAAAGCAGCAGATAATTGCATCACACATTGCCTACACTACTCATCAAGTGACTTTAAGTCCTCCATGATACTGGTTATGGTTTGGGGCAAGGAAGATGGCTCCGAAGAGAAGGCTACCTTGATGTCGTCGGCGAATAAAAAGGTGTGCCATGGCATATTGCTTGAAAGATGTCGTCCACTAAAGACAGGTATGCTAAAGAGCCAGGAACACTACCTTCTGTTACACCAACAGTCATTGACTGTGGTTGAGATAGGTTTCCGTTGATACTGACTATTTGGGAGCGGTCAGAGATGTAGGAGGCCAACCAAGAGTATGGTGGATCCGCCAAGCCGTGGGGCTTCATTTTTAATAATAATCGTTAATGGGGAGCGCCATCAAACACCTTGGTCATGCCCAGAAAGATCATTACAATGGTCTTTTTATCTGCATTTAGAGCAACCAGATCAAAAAAGCAAGGTGATATGAGGTATAGCATCTGAATTCAAGAAAACCATGCTGGGACTCACCAACTAAGTCGCTGGTCGTGAGAAAGTCAATTAGCTGGTTCTTGAAAATCCTTACTATGAGTCTGGCCAGGATAGGGTCTGGGAGAAATATGAAGGCAGGGGTCCATCTTGCGGTCACTGCCCGGAACGCTATCTAGCGCGAAGTTAAGGAGACCTATGATGAGTACAAGGTCAATGATATTATTTTCTCTGGTGCGGTTTGCGACATGCCGTTTTCATCCTCCTGCGTGGGTTTCACGAACGAAGTTAATGAACTGAGAAGGGGCAGTCTTCGTGGGCCAACAGATGGTAAGAGCACCAGAGTCTCTTGCCATAAGTTTTGCTCCGCCATGGATTGATGCAACGTACTCGAACGCCACGATGAGTTGAGGTAGCCCAAAGTTGTTTGATGATAGAAGCCGGTGAACACATGCAAGATGCACTAGAGAGATACGCATACGGATAGAGAGCTACAAAGTGTCCGCCAAAATGTATAACATTGGGTGTCGGAGTAGGGAAAAGGGGAATTCATGCTTGACCTAAGCCAGGCAAACACTTCCACGCCGATTGGTTCGATGTGCTAGAATGGAGTTGTAGCCACGCAGAAGTATTTGTTTTATCAGTGCGTATCCCGTCAAACAACTTTCAGTGAACAGAATGATGTCATAAGGCTGATTTTGTACGTTACTGGGTGCTAATTATACCTGGGAGGGTTCGAGCGTTAATCAGAATCAGAGGCAGTCAACAGTTTAGTAGGGTGGCTAACAGCCGGGAGTGGGGCCTGGTGGGCTGAAGTAAAGCATGGAGGAGGCGGTGTATTTACAGTTGATGTGCTGCGCTTGCAGGGAAGGTCATATGAAACATTCGGAATATTCAGAGGTCAGAAATTTGTATAGAGATATGGCGAACAGTTGGAGGACATTTTTCCTTGATTATAGGATGCGACGATGCCGAATTCGGGACGGGCAGTCCCGAAGGTTATTGATATCCTACTGCTATATGCATGACTACATTCGTAATGTCAATTCGCCGTGGCCATCTCCCAGGTGACTAGGCAAAATACCCAAGTTTCGTTCAAGAAAATACTGGTCATGGGTTGGTCGAGTTTCGTGGTACGGGAAGCCTTATTGTTGGAACCACATTGGCGGGTGCCAGTACAACCACTGAAAGGACCGGGTTGGTGGGGAGCACTTCTCAGGTAAAAGTATGTTAGTGAATAATAAAGAATAGTTGTTGACGGCGAAGTAGCAAGGAGGACGATTGTGGGGTATGCGAGTGGGTGGGAATTCACTGGCTCTGGGCAGAAATTTTGTGAATAGGGTGGATTATTGGCGGCTTGAATTAACGGTGACGATTGAAGGCTCATGGGAGGGCGGTTTTGTGGTCTTTAGATTCATGAGGCTGCTGCAAACATTGGAAAGAGTAACACTTGTCAGCTGGGGTACAGTGGTTAAAAAGTGGATAGTACGGGCCATAGTTAACAGTGAGCGGCCTTGGAGACAGGAGTTGGATATCGCATTTAAGGAGGTTTTTGACATATATCAGGATGACAAGAGGTAGTACTTAGTCGCTCATTTGGGATCGGCTGGAGGGAAGATGCAAAGACATTTTTGTTGGGTATTGTGGCGGTGGATTGATGGGCCTGGATTATTTTGAGTAGCCAGTAATGCCATTTGCAGAAGTGGAGGCCATCTGGGTTGTACTTGGTGCCCCGACCTATGTGATTTTCAAACGCCTACCTTCAGACTGTGTGGTGACGGGAATTTTGCCTATGGATGGTGGATATATAAGAAGTGACAGTGCACGAGGAAGATGCCGGGGTGGCCTTTTACAGCGGTCTGCTGGTGTATTGAGGCTAATATTAGGAGATTGGACTGCCTTACTAGGTCCCTGATTGGGTTGTATTGAGTTAGTACCAGGTGGGGTCTCTACTCGGGAGTTGTGAAGGAGAGCGTGGGCTTAGAGGTTCCACGGCATGTAGCACTGGGGATAGGCGCAAAACCGTCTTCCAGTGAGTGAATTTTCTTCTGGGTGTTTGCTGTCATCCGCTGAAAGTCGGCGGTCTTTTATGCGCTGTCTGGTACAGGTCTACGAATGATGAAGAACATAGGGTGCTCACATCTGGATGTTATTTCTTCCTACCGTTTGTTTTGAAGTGCATGGTGGCCTGTTTTCTTGCATAAACCACTGTACGAATGGCGACAGAACTGGAAACAATTGAATCTGAAGACAAATGCAGTTTGCAGTGTTGCAGAGCTGGTTCGGCTCAGAAATAAAAATCTGACAATATGAGCTTAGAAGAAAATACAAGTATTATAGTTACGCAAGGAGCAAGTCAACAATTGGTAGTCAGAAAAATTTGCTCAATTTTTCTGACTAAGAAAAAGATTTTACTCTTTCTAAAAATGCTAGAATAAAACCCTGCAAAACTAAAACCAAGTTGACAGCGGATATTCCTTTTTGATATGGAATGCTTACTTTTGCAAGAAGAGAAAAGTCTTTCTTCCCAAAGGGCCAACGATTGCGGTCAAGGAAAGGCTTGGCAGGAGAACACAACCAGGGATGAGATATGGATCGCTGATGACCAAGAATCACGCTGCTCACTGCATAAAGGACAAACGGTCTTGGTCTTGGTGAAGTTGGTCTACGGTTCACAGTGCGATTCGCAAAAAATAAACCTCCCAAGTACTGGATAGCACTTTAAAACCTCAGAGCAACGCGCAGCCCGAATTGATGCGAAGCCCAAGAAGGGACATGATTGCTCCACACATTCCAAGGTGCTATTCAGGAGTTTGGAATTAGGTATACAACAATCACACCTTGGACAGTAAGCCTCAGTCACTATCCAGCCAAAAGGCAGTAAAAATAAGACAAACTGTGTAAAAAAATGAACACTTGATGGAGGAGAATAAACAAACAATATCGGTTCCGTTGTTCAACCAAACACAACGGTTTCTACACGCTTGGTCAAGTCCAAAGACACTTGCTTGAGCGTAACAGCCAAAAACCATTGTAAACAGCGAAACTTCCGAGTCGACCAACGTGAGCGATAAGACAATACAAGCCACTCTGAGTCAAGTTAGCAAAGACTGCGCCAAGTGTCCGTAAAATAATCTCAAATAAAGAGCACAGGAGTGAGACAAAGCAGGGGAATGCATGCAGCCGAAAATAAAAAGTGACCAAAGTCAGTTTCATTGCGAGAAATTTGGGCGGGAAGATTTTGATGTCGAGAGAGGAACGAAAAGTAGAGACGAGGAATTTTCGACCAATCTGGATGTTGCAGTCTGTATCGTCCCTTCGACATGTCACAACCAATGAGGAGGTTTGCACTATGAAGTGGAAGGTTTTTGGCATAAGCGGGGTGACCTTTACCCAACCAGAACAACGGCGATTTGGCAAACCGAAAATCACCGTTCGAAACCGTTGTGACCGTTCTCCGATAGCTCTATGAAGATATATTCTGCTTTAAAACTTTTTCGGTCCCACCAATAAGCTTTATCTTCTCCTGCTTCCCCATAGTCGCAGCTTGTCGTTCAATAATTTGGCCTCAGAGATCCGAGGTGAACACATCAGCCTTAAAAGGTATATCGCGTCACGACTACTCGACATTTGGTCCCGCGGAGTGCATCGCATTAAGTTGTTTTCATCTTGCCAAAACAATGACGGAATCGCAAATATGAGCCCTTTAGGCTATGAAACCTCTCTTCACCAAGTGAGCAGTGCAGCGTCCTGGCGGTGAAGTCTGTTTTAAATCTCCGATTGGCAACGACTCATTATCATCGGATCCCTGTGACGTTCTTTCAGACGATGTTACCAATCGGAAAAGAATTACCTAGACAGCCATATTAGCATAATGGGACTGCAACGACCGCTGCTGGAGGCTTATTTTAGTGATAGACACAAGCGTTGAAATAATCTTCTAGAACTCTTCAGGGTTTATTCATAGTTAGTTTACTCGACAGTCAGCATGATGCACAATCTAACTTAAAAAGCGGGCTAGGACCGCCCAGATTTCCCATGGATTGAACCGCCTAGCCCTGTGTTCTTTCCTTACGGGGCTACGATAAAAGACAACAGTTGTTATCTAGGAATGCAGCATATTATAATGCCAACAATAAAAACCATATTCTCTTCGGCTACGTGGAATGCTTTAGTCCTTGGACGAATAAAAAATCAGTTGCGGTTATTTGATTTCCAGAACTTGGAGGAAAAAAGGCGTTAAGTGACTGCATTCTTCTGTGCACAAACGGTGCCAGTTTTGCTTAGCACATAGTTATCTATGCTGATATCGACATTGGCACTCAAAATGCATTTATCTATTGACGCATAAGCAAGCAAAACTAGTCAACTACCTAAAGAATAGCTAAGTTGCGCCCACACTTGTAGGATGAACCACATTCGGTAATCCCCACATGGTTAGAGAGAATGCTGTTTTATAAAAAGCAATACCCCGCCTAGTCAGACGATTTACGCATACCGAGGCTTCTGAGTTTGTCACCAGGGCCATCTTGCATTATTGCTTCGCTGCGCCCCAAACAATGGCCCATCTTTTCTAGAACTTTGATATGATTGTATCGATGTAGTTTTGTCGAAAGACAACTTTAGGAAACAATCTCACCCAAAATTAATGCTCACTTACGACGAAACAACTATCTTTAATCTTGGCTAAGGCAAAATTTACATGAGTTCTTTTCATACTCAGCTGCCCAGAACAACCTGTTGTCAGAAGCTACAGCAAAATCGTATACGTGCAGTCACCATATATCCCGCCCCAGGCATTTTGCAGGAGGTTTGCATGCAAACTTACAAAAACATCAACTCTCACGTTGCCAGCTATTCATAGTTGCTGGTATCCTGCGAATTTTTGTTCGACCTTTTGACAGACACCATTTTCTTAGCATAACTATGGCGGTACGTTGAGTTCGTTTGGTTTGTAGCCACCAGTGTTTACTTAACGGTGCTAAGCTGACTAAACTTACTCTAGGGATTCTGGATTTGCCAAGAAAGCGCCTGAAAGTGGCGACGAAAAGGTAGGACTGGTTACTTTATGGTAAAGTTCCTCGCCCCAAGTCATTGTGGACTACTCTTTCTTTGTCATCTTGACGTGCGTGCTAGTGCAAGGAGTGCACAGAGTGCGTGTTCACCCTACGAATACGAAAGAAAATCTAGAAAAATGCTGACCGAGAACTCTTGTTTTTTGTACTCATTGTCAGAGTTGACTTACTGCGCCTCAGATGCAATGATTTACTGTACATGTTTTATAGCAATGAACGAAGACAAAATTATGTCAAATTAATGGGGTCCTAGAAATTTAATTTCCAAATGTTTAGTGGTAAACGGGCAAAAGCGTGTCCGTCAGCTGCGGTGGTTCCGGGAGAATATTTGCTGTTTTTTCAAAGTACGTAAACTATCAGCCTCAAAGCCACACAGAACGACGGGGTTCCCATTTAGTTCAATCACGCCGGTGTTGATAGCCTCGAAAAAAACCAGCAGCGTGACGTTGCGGCTGCCTATGAAATCGAAAGTCCATAAAGCTGCTATCGGAGGAGACGACACCCTCAAAACATTGCAGCCAGGTGAGATGCATAGGTTAGAGATATAGTGGTCACTGTGAAATTTAACCCGCTTTATCACGGCTTTTGCTGGTGCATCAGCTACAGTGTTCGCTAACCAGATGCATGCACCATTTGGTCTATCTTGGAGCTGGATTAACTCAGCCCATGAACGAACTCATGTTAACAGAGGAGAACATTCAGCAACGTTTTTATTCCACATTAAAACCCAGTTGTGAAAACCGGGGATATTGGTTCAATCAAGCCACCTAAAATAAGCCATAGCTCCTGCGATGATCCGCGAAGCAGAGATAAGCCGTCAGTGTGAACCTGATTATCTAAGGATTGAGGGATGTCGCCCAAGCTACCATCCAGCAACTGTCTAGGCATTCACCCAAGACGCAGCGGACAACTCCAGCTGTCCATTATCCGCTCGGATGATTGAATCGGTGCGTCCGAAAATGTTCACCGATCTTTTGGCAAATAAGTGAATAAATAGCGTATATTTCTGAGCTTTCGAGAGTCATGCGCTTCGCAAGATCGAGTGTGTAGAAGGATAGCGCAGAGGAGACAAGGAAAAACGGAAGAAGAAATAGGAATGTCTGTGTGCTTCCATGTTCAGAACAGCAATGTGATATGCTTGGAAAAAGTATTCCAATTTAAAGTCAAAGGTAGAGAATCTTTTGGCAATGCGTTCTGGAGCTAATTATCAGTTTCGCACCGGGAGTCATTCCGTGTTTAAATGTTTCAAGGTTGCGCCTTGCGGCGAAAAATTTGAGGGAAAACGATGGCGGGTGCGTTCATGTGGCCGAGTTCCTCCAAAATGGATAGGGTTATATAGTGATGATGAAAATCAATATGGACTTGATAAAGGTGTGGAGATTGGTCAAAACCAAAATGGACGTCATGTGAGATGGATGGGAGAGTGCTAATTAACGACATTAAATAGTCAACATGTGGCCAAAAATGAAGCAGCAGGAAACATTGACGGTTGCACCAAAACTAATAATGGCATAAAATATTATGTAGAATTGTGAATGGAAAGATAATGGAACTCACATGAATGTTCAATGAAATCACACGGCTGGGAGCGGATGAGACTGGGAGATGTGACGGGAAGAGCGGTGGTTCGCGTATGAACTACAGTCAGTCCTTGAACACACTTATCATGAATGACCTGTATGTTGTCCTTACTTGGCGCCAGAAATTCTGGCGTTCAGTGGGTGGTTGGGCGACATTTCAGTAGTTTTGCAATCAGTCTTTTGTCCAGTCGTAATGACTCATCTAGGAGGAGGTGCCCCAGGGCTGTTAGTGGCCTGAATTGATTTGTTTAGGGTTAAGCGGATCGGTATTAGAATACCAAATCTGGCCAGTAGCTTTCCGTCAGGGATAAGCAAACAACGCACAGAATGCGGTGACAAAGTATGTATTGCATGCGCACTTTATTTTGGCCGGTGCATAGGCCCTGTAGTTACTGGCGAGCTTGCAGAAGGATCAGAGAGGAGGAGAAAGGCCTTCCTAATTTTGTTCCAGCAGGTTTTATCGTCAGTAAGCAAAAATGAAACTAGCGCTAACGGTTAGTTTCCCACAGAGACTACAGGGTCTAGGCGAGTCACCTGAAATGCGCAAGAGGAAGGAGCATTTCTTTCACGGTAAGTGTGCAACAAACCTCTGTGACCAATGGTGCGTCACTCTTATTCGGCTCCGTGAGAAAGCAATACTAGCAACACTGAGACTCGAACTGTACAACGAGGAGACAGTCGGAAACGGTAGCAGGTTGAGTATATTTGGACAGGAGTGTGCGGGCGGTGTGTGCGTGAGCAACACACAAGTGGCGACCATGCTTGGCAGTCAACACTCGGTTTAACCAGCTATCCGGAGGAAGAAATCCGTGTTCCTCCTAGAAGACCTTCGTAGAAGGGCCTCAATTTGGGCCATGATAAACAAGCAGGAAGTTGCTGGATGCCTTGGGCCTTGTAATCGATCGCCAATAAGAAAATATGCCGTTCTTTTGGTAGTCCTAAGGGTGTTAGTTGCTGGGGCTGACCGTGCGCCGGCCAATCAACCTGAGGACGACTGGATGATGAAATTCTCCGCTGAAAAAAGCACCACCATGGGGTACACAGGCGTCATACCCCCAAAAGACTTCAAGCGCGGTAACCGAGTCATCCCCATTAGCCCTCAAGTCCGCGACCTGGGCTTTAATCATTCTTGTACCTTAAACTTCTCGGCGCATACTCCCAAACAAGTTGCGGAAACAAATAAATTTGCGGGCGGTTACACAGTACTCTGAAGTTTAAAGGAAGCAAGCTGTAACTTTCAAGAACCCACGTCAGGCTCATTCTCGAGTATTGCTCTCTAGTCTGTTCTTACATAAGGCAGCGCAACAGAGTAGAAGTTGAAAACGTCCAACGTGCATTTACCAAGCCGTTCATCGGCTACTCTGCAAGCCCAAACCACGTGGAGTGTTGTCAGTCGCTGAAAGTAGATCCCTTTTAGCTTCCATGCACAAGAGGATACCTGGCCCTTCTTAACAATATTACAGGGAACAGCTGCTTCTCCGCACTTTGTGCTAGAGACCCACCTCCGTACTTTCTCTGGAATGCGGATTCCATGATTGCTTCCTCAGTTCCGAAGACATCCGTTGGGGTCAAATTCTTTATTGTTAGATATTCGTTAATATGGGGCAAACCTCCCCAAAAGTTGCGCATCTTATCACCACCATCTATTGCAGTTAAAAACGAAGTACGTGCAGTAGTTAATGTGCCCTTTCTCATTAACCAATACCACTCATTCTCACCTGAGGATCGAGTGTATGAGACCTGAATGGGCTTCTGGAAAACGCGTTGATGTCACTCTTTTCGTTCATCGCGAAAAAGTAGGTAAATTTTGGATCGCACCATATGTTCTTGTAACTTCCTTTCTTTGCTAGTCCGCAAATGGTAGCTAGGCCAAACCGCCGCCCGATTTTCTCTCTTAGAGGTCGTTCAGTTCTGCTCGGACAAAAACAGTCAATCCACGCTCTAACTATCGCGGTTTCATCTGGCCTGGGATTATCCAATCCTGGAAAAATTATGTCTCGCTTCTCGTACCTAAACCTTATTCGCTTTCCTTCCTTCACCTCTCGAGTACACCAGCGTGACCACAATAGTGCACGGCGCTGTCATACCCACTGCTTTGACGGGCGCGCATGCGGCAGGCAGCTCGGCTGAAACGGTGTGCGGGTGCAGAAAGGTTGGCGGATTACACCTCCTGTTTTCACTCCTCAACGGTGTATTTCAGGTTGGGTGGCCAGCACTCGGTCAGCCCTACTTACTAGCACTGTTGTGGCAACCAGTCCTCTAGTACCTATGTTCACGTGCACCATTTTGTACTGGCTTACACTTGCTCTCGCCAAAACCAAACAAAACGGACTCACAGGGGAGATATTCGTATTGGCATCTGATGTGAACTGACGTTACCTGACCTGCTGCGTTTTTTGCCACGCGGTATCCATTCTACCAAATCCAGTTCGCGTTTATTCCCGACATTCAGAAAACGTATCATCTTAAGGGATTTTCCGATGACGTTATTGGTCTATTTCTGTTTGCTGTGTGAATGGCGGTTTATGAGATGGGCCACATTGACACCAGCGACACGAGAGAAAAGCCTGTTTGAGCTCAAATACCTCGCGTGGAGATTCATCACCGTTTGTGCTCTTACCGGACATACGACTTGAGTTATATATTTTTAGCTATTGTATATTCCCTCCTACGGTGGCATGTGAGAGCTTATTTTTCTTCTCTTTCACCACCTTCGTCGCACGTCGTGATTGTGCACATTGCATGCTCTTGGCCCTGTACACGAAATAAACATTTATTATTATTATTATTATTATTAAAACACCATCAAGAGGTGGACGCAAGTGTGATTCCCCCGCCTATCCGCACACGCACACCGCTGTAGCCGAGCTGCCCACCAGATGTGCGCCGGTCAAAACAATGGATCCAACCCTGACAGTTTACCGGTACAAGGAAAAGACAGTCGGAAGCGGTAGCAGATTGAGTATATTTTGGCAGGAGCGTGTGAGCGGGGCGTGCATGAGCGGCGCACAAGTGGCGACCGCGCTTGGCGGTCAACGTTCGGCTAAACAAGCTATCTGGAACAAATCTTCGTTCCGCCACAACTCGAACGTAACTTGGATACCAAGGTCATTTGATTTGCTTATTCCATTTATCGCGAAGGGACCATCATCGTTTGCATTCATAGCGGCCTCTGTGTTCGTTAAAACCAAGTAACTGATTTCTGCGTTCAATGATAAATTCCATGCTTTTGTCCCGTTTGCTACTAAGACGATATCCCTGCCTGGAATATCCCCTCCACAGAACCTAACCTGTGAGTATTTAATGGGTAACTCACCTACTGAAATACTCAAAACGGCTTGATGATGACTCTCGAAAATGTTTTTTTTTGCGGTTTTCGTTCCTAAAAAGCCGCAGATCTCTGTCGTGATTGATGTGTTTGGTTTTGGCTTTTAACACTCGTTTGTTACTAGCATCATTGCGGATCTTTTTCGCAGAAATGGGCATTGTAGTGCCTCAGACTGTCATACTTTCCTACGATGGAATAAGCCCTTTGCTGTCCTAAATGAAACATTTGAGTGAACTAGAAGATATACACCAAAGTTTTTGTGCAAACTAAATCCAGAAGTGCAAACTTGCCGAGCATAATCAGATTTCAGTGCAAAATTCTCAAACATCTCACTGCCTAAAGTGACCAGTTTAGGAAAAGCTGAAAGGAACATTTCTGGTGTAAATGGATATAGGCAGTAGTTAAACAAGAATTGCGCGAAGTCAAGATGGTGTTTCGGTTTCTTATTGAGTGACTTCGAACATGACGCTGATGGGGATATTGAGTCTCAGCCTGTGCTGCATGTGTGGTTAATTCCTGCTGGCACAGTTGTTACATTGAAAATCTATCAAAAGTTTGTATTTTTGGTCATGACGAACTGAAATCCTGCACAGAACTTTCCATCCAGTCAGGGCACAACGTCACAAACCAGTCGATAACCGAAGCAGTTTGAGTTTCTTCCCCGGGGCAGAGATTCTGCTTGCCACGGCGACTAATGGAATCACGGCCGCGTGGCCCAGACAGCTAATGACGACACGAAAAATTGACCAGTCATATTGTATATCATTATTCGATCTACCCCCTAGGATAATGGACATGGACTTGCACTTGCGACCGCTTCTTTCCCGTCGCCCGTTATCTGACCCATTTTGGAAGCCAAAAAGAATAGCACAAAAAATAACTTTATTGCCAGTGAAAGTGTGAAAAAAAAAATTCTCCGCGTACTATAGAAACTGATCAAAGCGTGTTGCCCTTGTTTCTGGGAGTTTGTTCTTTGCAGTGGCGTAGCATGCGCTTCCCCATAATCTACTTAAATAAAACCACTTTTCAATAAGGCGAGATGCACGTACAATTTGATATCCGTGAAGCGATAAAACCTGCATTCTTGAACGGATGCCGACGTGTCGATGGGAGGGAACATTTACTTACCTTAGGTAGTTTTGAAAATTTACTAACGGCCACAAATATGCAGAAAGAAAGCAAGTGGAAGGGTAGAAAATGTATTTTTAAACAGCATTAATTGGGCTGCAAAGGTTCTTCTGTTACGACTGAACTGTGTCTAAATCCAAATACGTTATTTGCTCAGTCATGTTCTGTAACGAAACTACAGTTTCCGTTTGCCAGTGATGTATATTATTGGTGTGGGTAATCTCTAGCTATTCCTCGTCTAGTCTTGTGACTATGAAAGGAAGTCCCCTCTATCACTAAGGCAGTAGTATTTTTCAAGTTGTCTTGTGGAAGCGCAGCTTCTAAATTATTTTGTTAGCTTGGCATTGGTTTAATTGGGACTTGCCAACGATTATCTCACTTGTCTTTTTGCTCCCAGGTAATTCACCTCACGGGCTATTTTCCCAGCCAGTAGTCTAGCCATCACTTGTCCCACATAGCGAGGAGCAGTGTCACCGAAGGTAGTCGTGAAGATGAACTCCTACATTTTATAATCGCAAAATAGTGCTTACCAGCTGGTGACGATTTTCACCATGTAGAATTGTCAGGTCCGGTTGTCTCAGAATTTGTTCAGTTGTCAACAGAAAAATGGTTGGTGGCTTTCTAAGGTGTGCGGAGCACCCTAAACCGTCCAACTTACTGTGTGAAAAAAGTCTATATGCCGGTTAATGAAGTATTTAGACGTCTTTCTTCGTGACAATTACCAGCCATCAGTTCACTCTCCTTTTGTGCTCTCGTATAAGGAATTCCTATAACTATGTTCGCAATGCCTATATTCAGATGTAATAAGTTCAATGATTGCGATGTCCATTGTTAAGTAATTTGCCACTCATTCACAACGATGATTGTCGACACGTCAGACCTGCGTATGCCGCGGTCAACAACAAGATCATTATGCATGTTAATTATTCAATTCACTGGATATTATAATTTTATTGTAACGTAATCCCGTAGGTTGTTGTCACTGCCGAATGTAAAATTATGTCAACCAGTTAAATATGCCCAGAATTAGACTTAGCTTAGTATATAATATCCTTATAAGGGCAATGTCCTGTTATTGCGCCTACGCGAAGTTGTAATGGACTACTGATTGTAATCAGTAGTCAAATGCATACAAATAAATTCGCGTGGCGTATCCCTTCATGTTCCCATATTCAATCCTCGTGCTGGAATAAATGTGGGAACATACCAACTTTTGTCCGTTTCACGTCACTGGAGCTTCTGACTAGGTGTATTTACATCGCTGTTGTGCACTGATGTATTAGTGGAAAGGACTTTGTCACCCGGAAGGCAGGCGCTAGTTCGTTGAACAGAGGTATCAACTGCGCACTGCAGACTCATTGTTTGACGAAGCACTATTCGGATTTTTGCTGCAAAAAAGCTGCATAAAATGTGAACTTACGGAGACTTGGCGCAGCACCATGCAAAATTATGCTTGCAGCGCTGTCTCGATGTGAAGCTCATTTTGGGAGATTTAGATGTTCCATGCGTTGCCTCCTTGTGGCGAATCGAGAGATTTTTTCCTGAAAAGTTGGAACAACAGATACTTAATGTTCGCGGGTCATAGAATTCACTTGCTTCTTTAATCCTTCTGTCCCGCGCTAAACTTGATGAACGGGAGGGTCAGAGACTGATCACCTCCAGCCAAGGTGACTTTAAGATTTTCCTTTATTTGGCTCGTAGACTGATATTCTACCAATAGCAGTTGCAGTGAATTAGGAAGCACCTTCCGACCTCAGAGTAACTCCATCTAAACATAGCTGCAACCAGCAGCGACGTCTTATACGCTGGGCGGAGCTCTTCCAGGCTCAATTTAGCTGACATTCAGCGTATGTTCCTCCAGCAGCCATTCCAACAAGTGTTCGGTGGCTTGTTGCGACAGATTCACCTTCTGAGTTGGAGATCCTCAGCGAAATGCAAGGCTTAGACAGTCCTAACTCTCCGGGCCCCAGTGGCATTTCCCAGCTCTATTTAAACATTGAGGAGTGAAACTCGTCAGAAAACTTCAAATTTTGTTCTCAAAGGTCTGGTACCCCGAGGAAAGTCCTTCGTTGTGGAGAAACTCGATTGTTACCTTCTTCGAAAAGATTGCACTAGCCACATGGGCGTTAACTTAATTCCAATAGCGTCAAAGCTTCTTGCATTCATCAATCTTTCAAGTTTGTACAACAAGCGTGAAAGGAAAACTCGTTAGGAACAGGCTGAGAGAGAAGACTGGGAACAGATCAAAAATGCCCTGCACTCAACGGCAACCTTCGCGCAGGACTGCCTGTCACACAAAATTCAAGAAGGATGGATATTATCGACCCTAGTTGCACTGTTAGACGCCCGCAGATCTGTCCCCATGGGATGCAACATACCATTAGACGCACAGATTCCTGGGACGTCAACTGACTAGGAGTTTCAAAAACTAGCGGCAGCAGTGGTGGATAGGGAGATGTGCTCAATTTGCGGCTGTCGGAAGATAGCTGCAACCTTTACCGACCGAATAGGAATACTGGTCCACCGATGACGAAAGCAAGCGGTTGATTAAGAAATCCGACGACACAAACAATCTTAAACCTTGTCTTTCAGCGCTTTATCCATGACATAATCAGTGTCATTGGCTGATGTCGTAACGTAGGCGAGGCATTAAAATGGTTCAGTTGTGCTCACAGCCTCTTGTAATTCACAGAGAAAGTGAAAATGGACAGTTAGATTCCTTTCTTAGATATGTTGCTTACTAGAAAAGGTGATGGATGTATCCAACGTTCTATGTACAGGGAGAAGACTTATAACAGTCAGTACACGAACTTCCACAACTTCCTACCAGCAAGACAGAAAAGGAGTCTTATAAAACGTATCACTTTAAGAGCCATGAAAATCTGTTCACCAAAGACGCTACGGAATAAGCTCAACATAATTACTAATGTTCCGCGAAGCAACGGCTACCCGGCAAAGTTTATTCGGACCAATGTGGACGATGAAAAAGCTGACAAACCTGAAATATTTGCGGACAAAAGGAAAGGGTTATTCATCAGATACCCTTATAAAGGTGATTGTTTATCAGGAACTTCTGGATCTTTCGGTGCGGCAATAAGATCGACCTTTAACGTCGCGAAAGTGCATTGTTCATTCAAAGGCTCACCCTTGCTATGCATACAGAATAGAAAAGAATTGTCTACGCTGACGACTTTCGTGATAGTATGTTCATTCGGGTGCCTGTTTGGAGCATTATGTATCGGTCGAACCGCTTGGAGGTTATCCATTCGTATTAAAGAACACTGTCCACTCTAGATTAGTCGAAAAATCAGGAATGATATCTAGCGCCATCGTAGCACACCTCACATACTGTGATCACCACATAGACCCCAGCCAAGCATTTAGGGTCGCAAACTAAATGCCGCCTAATCGATCCAAGTAAATCCGAATAAGAATCTTGGGATTTATGAAGCTTTAGAGACCAAGAGTTTGACCTCCAACCTCTGTACACAAAAACGTCTGGTTCGTGCCTTGCACGTACCATTGCCTACATTGGCGCACACACAGTAACATGGATTGTCTTGACAATAACCGGGTGAAATTCTTGAATTTATCATCCCACCTCATTCACCAGTGATATGATATCATGCCCGATTCCACTTTACACCTCATGTCTACACATAACTATGCATACAAACACCGGCGAAATCGTTGTAATTATTCTCGATCCCCTGAGTTTGTCCTGTAAATAGTAATGACAATTGTAGAAATTTCCAAAACATTTATTCCCCTGATTTGTATTCTTGACTGTCAAGATCGTCGGATAGAATTCTTTAGGGAGCAACGTATTTGGCCCACGGCCACAGTGGACCACCTACTTACACCTACATATGAACCAATGCTGATAGATACCTGTCCTTAATCCGAAGTATAGACGATACAATTGATGGGTTTTCTTAAAAGGTATAAAGCAGTTGGACCAGATGGTTTATCACCATCCTTCTTCAACGATTGTGGCCCGGTGTTAACATCGGATTTAACAGAACTGACGTCAATTCGGACAGGGGAGAGATTCCTAATGACTGGGGTAAATTGGTGATCGTACCGATTTGGAAGAAAGGTGATAGATCCTCACGTGGAAACCACAGAGGAATTAATTCATTAATTATTGCATCCAAAATGCTCGCGGCCATTGTCCTGCATTGATTATCCAATACTTTCGAAAGGTTTGTGCTTGAGAACCGATCCGGTTCCCTTCCAGGTTTGGGTTGTATTGAGAAAATTCTAACCTTGGAACAGATCTTGAAACATAAGTATATGGTCCATGGATCAACCATTTTTGTCTTTCCTGATCCAAAAACTGCGTTTGACCCAGTCAATTGTGCAGTTCTTTGGCGCTGCCTTTCATTAAAGGGCGTACCACAGTAATTCATTTCACTCATCCGACCTCTGTGCGCGGACTGCCGAAGCGAAATTGAGCCTATGACGATGTTTGACACGAGTTCATTATGAGAAGTGGTGTTCCTCAAGGTTGCCCCCTGTCACCTTTCTTTTTAACCTTGTAATTGAGGTGATTATGAGGATATCCTTCCTTCACACGGAAATGGCGGCACTAATGTTTGCTCGGACAGGAATCCATCTGCTGTGGAATGTGCAGATGATATTGTGCAGCTGATTAAAGATTCAAGTGAATTGCAAGTTTTTTTCGATCGTCTGAACAATGGTTTGTGTTTAGTATGCGTTTTGCATCTGCGAATTGTAAAATGGTGTTGCAATGTTGGATTAGCTCAAAACCGAACCTTGTTCTTCCAGGGGAACAATTGGATTAGATGGACGGATTTAGTTACTTAAGTATTTATACCTTACCTGGTGGTCGTACATCAGACGAGGTGTCTTTACTCATACAGAAGACCCGATAGGCATTCACTAGAGTCTGACATCTGTGGCTTCCGCGTGATATCCAGTTGTCGATCAAAAGTCGAGTATTTGCAGAATCTTTCAGGCTGATATTGCTGTACGTTCCCGGGAAACGACAGTAGAAAGCAGAAGATATACAAAGCTTTCGGTGTTTGAAAACCGTCGTCTTCATAGTACTGGTAAAATACGATGGGGGTATTTTGAGTAACTCAAGTTGGACTTAAAGTACTGGATCCTGGGGTTCAGTCAATAGAACGGATACTGAATGGGACTAAGCTAAGGTAACTGGGACATGTTTTGGGAATATCCACAGAACGGCCGCCTCGTTGCATGATATGCAGAGATGCAGTCGATGACATGGCCAAAAAGTATGGGCACTTTAACCAACGGACTAACTCGTGTGTGCGTATTTGGACTACCGCTTTGGGATCCACGAGACTGGGGACACTGTGGCATGGTTCAGTGCTGCAGCCAGTGACGTCGTTACATTCAAAACCTCTCTTCTGTGTAGTTTTTGAACTTTTGTAGACGACCTTTCATTATTTCCCGTTTTTTTTGTTTGAACAGATAATGCTGTCAGGTGGTAAGCACAATCAATAGTATGTTGATGCACGGTTAATTGCTGCTGAAACTAAACTGATAAACCTAAAGTAAATGCAGCAAAGCGGAAAAGGGACATCATTTGCTTTTTGTTCCATTGAGAATGTCTGATGGTTTGTGCTGTTGAGGTCTAGGGTATAATAGATCGTGTAGTGAATGATATTTGTATTCATACCAATAGATAGCATTAAATATGGTCTGGGGATGGTTCAAGGGAAATTGTCGGTTTGCATTCACATCAGTTCACAACTCTAAGAATGCGTCTGTGTGTATGTGTAATTGGTCAATTTGTCACACGATCAGGTTGTAGACCACTTGTTGGCCCACTTGTCATTATTTAACAAGTGGTCTACAACCTGATCGTGTGACAAATTGACCAATTACACATACACACAGACGCATTCTTAGAGTTGTGAACTGATGTGAATGCAAACCGACAATTTCCCTTGAACCATCCCCGGAACTAATTATCTTGCGCAGTGATGGAAACCACTCAGCACGTTAATTCGGCTATCCGTTAACTATACTGCAGGATGCATAGCAGACGGCGACCTATAGATCGCTTGCAAAATGACCACTTGTAACGGGGAATTATCGGAAACTTTTGTTATTTCTCGCTGACTAATAGGAATACAAACTCGAGTATTTTGTTCCTCGTGCTGTTACATCCTGGAGCGAAAGGTGCTCATATGACGCTTGTTGCATGAGTTTCGGCAAGACCTATGTATGGAATCGGTGCCTCTTTTAATGGTAGAACTTTACAGTTCAGTGCTTTGCGTCTAACCTCATAGTTACTGGGAAGAATTTCCCGCCATATTCTGCCAGTACTACGAAGAAAGCAATGTTTGAACACCGAAAGTCTCCGTGCCTATTCTGTCTTTAGCATCCATGTTTCTGAGGTCGGACAACAAAACCGACCTCATTTCAGCTGTGTAAACTCGACCTTTGATCAGTAGACGGATGTCACGCCAACGCCACAGATGCTTCAATTTGGTGAAATGCCAATCGAGCTTCTGTACGTGCGCAGACGTTTCATCCTATGTGCGACCACCCGATGAGAATGATACCATTGATATCAGCTCAGATAGTGAATTGCCTGACTTAGAATACGCGAATGACGTTGTGCTGCTGAGCGAGAACCTAAGCAAGTTGCAAGTTTTTCTTGGTCGTCTGAATGATATTGTAGGTATGTTTGAGATGCTTTTTGCACCTTCGAAGTGCAAAGTGCTGGTGCAGAATTGGATTGGCTCAAAGCCGAATATTGTTCTTGCAGGAGAAACAACTGGGTTAGGTGAGTAGATTTAATTGCTTGGGTAGTTGCATTTCACCTGGTGACGCCGTATATCGGAAGAAGTGTTTTCACGCACACAGAGTACCCGATTGGCTTTCACTAATTTGAGTTATTTGTGGTGTCCGCGTGACATCGGGTTATCGATAAAAGGTCGAGTATATCTAACAGCAGTGAGGTCGGTATTATTCTGTATTATTCAAGGGCTCCAAAACATGACCGTTGTGAGCAGAAGATATGAGGAGATTGTCGGTGTTCGAACACCGTTGTCTTCATAATATTGGTAGAATATGTTGGTAGAAGTAAGCGTAAGGTACTAGAATCCTGGGGCTCAGAATTTAGAACGGACACTGAATGATAATAGGTTAAGTTGGTTGGGTCATGTTTTGTGCATGTCTACAAGACAGTTGTCTCGTTGCACACTGTTGTTGCACTATTTGATCGTTGTCCGATTTCCCCCTCCAACACGTTTGTATTGTGATTAGAAGTGATGAGTTGCCACGATGCTGTTCGCGAACGGGACAACGTTTATGATGAGAGTGGGAATTTGGACTTCGTTGGGTTCAGCGTTGTGCTGCATTCGAGTAATGAACGTTATCAGGACGACCTGCTTTTTGACATTGCTTTCCATTTGCAGACTGGGCACCGTACTTTTGAATTGGATTGCTGAGTTGAAGCCGTTATTGGAGAATGTCCATAGGTCCTGATGACTTGATACTATAGGGAATGGAGACCGGAATGTTGGTTATGTTGGTTATGATGCTTTCTAATCATTGATTGTTTGGTCACCTGTTTGTGCGTGTATGTGATTGGTTTAGGGAATTTCTGTTGTTAGGCCTCCGAGAATCTACTCTCTTTTGATCATTTAGTTATCTTTCAAGGAAGTGCGAGGTAGCATTTTTTAGTCCAGGCTTGCTTCTTTTCTTCGGAACATGGGCAAGAAATGTCGGGCTTAGTTTTGAATAATGATCAGTTTTGTGGTTGGAGCCTCGATGTTGCCTTGGTTCCATGTTATCGTAGAGGAGAGCATGACTACAAGGAATGGAGAGGATAATCGATGCCGCATCACGAACCAATCAGAAGCAGTCGTCGTCGTCGGAAGCGACAGGGACCATGTCAGAAGCACTGTCCAACAGACAAAGAATGCGTTAGCAAGAAACAGGCGCACCAGAGCGGGGACTCAGATAGACAGGACAACTTCCCCAGCTGAGAACAACAGCTCAAGTGAACATTCCGGACAATAGGGCCAGCACACTCAGAGGGAGGTTCAAAAAAGTGAAAGCAAGTGTGTTCGGCACAGGGTTGAATCGGTCCGGCAATGTTCATCTAGTCAGACCGTGGATCTCGCATGAGCGTGGTCTGAAACAGAACAATATACACGGCCGAGCAGAGTCTGGTGCCTGGGTTTCGTTTCGTTTCGTTTCGTTTCGCGTTAAACGTGTGAACCACCCGCTTGCATCCTCGTTACACTGGTACCGTGACCGAATTCAAATGCGATGAAACTCTCTTGGCCCGTGGTGTTCGGTGATGGAGATGCGGAGGCGTGGGTGACCTAGTTTGAAAGGATTGCGATATGCAACGGCGTGAAAGTTGATACCCTTGCTTGCGGCACTGTGAATATTGCTTTCGAGGCGTGCAAAGGGCGTTTACAACTTGTGTATAACAGAATGGACTGGCCCGACAGACCAGGAAGTGCGCGCGGAATTGTTAGCCGAGTTCGAGAAAGAATTCGACTGTGAGAAAGCAATGCAGCGGTTCAACACGGCTCAGTATGACTCGACTAAGTGTCCGTTGACGTTCTATCAGTATGCAAAGCGCCAGGTATCGGTCAGCCTACGGGAGGTAAACGAAATGACTGTCAACCGTCTCTTCCGCGACCGGTTCGTTCAAGCCATGCCACAGGCGCTGACAGAGAAGTTGAAACTGGCAACCGCATACAGGGCGGACGATATGGCCACCCCACTGAGAATTGCCTGAAGTGCTGACTGTGCTACTGTGGTATCCAGATTAGAGCCATCGGAGCTGGAAAGAAGAATGCACAATTTGATGGACGAAATTACACAGCTGAAATTGGAATAGAAACATCGGTCACAACAACGGACACCAACGAGAAGTTCTGGAGAGAAGGTGCTTTGTATGCAACACAACGGGGCATTGAACACGGTTTTGTAAATACAGGCGTCTCTTATCTTGTTTTTCTTTGTCCGTTTGGAGTCCGAGAGTTGTGCCGAGAGTTGAAATATTAGTTGAGAGTGTGCGAAGGGTAGCAGTTGTGAATATGGGTTCCGGGGTATCAACCATAACTCATACTGACGGACTAGTAGCAAAACTCTGTGCGTTGCGATGCATTCAGTAGGAGGAGCGACTTTGCGAGTGAGAGGCGAGCAGCGAGTGAACCTTCGGATGGAAGAGACCACAATAAGACACAATATGTTGTTGGTTGAGAAGTTAGGAGAATCAATTATTGGAATCGACCTGGCGAGGCGCAAGGGGGCTAAGATTGATGTCGAGAGAAATTAACTGAATGTCAGGCAACAAGCAATGGAGTTGGGACCTAATAAGGATTGCCCGAGCATGGTGCGAAACACGACGGTGGCATCAGTTGATGAGTGTTCCGTGGCACGCTCGAAGCCAATGTATTCAACAGTACAGTAGACAGGGTTATTCTCAACACTAGACGATGAGTACGGCTTTTGTGATTGACTGGAAAATCGGGTCGACGGTTTCCGGGATCAGTGTGTAAGCCAGTGTATGAACGAATAACCGGCAGAAAAGTATGCCAAGAGTGGAGAGGCCAAGGTGCGGGACATGTTTTTCCAAAGGATGTCATTCAGGAACGCACCAGTGCTATACTCATTTCGTTTA
>LUCM01006187.1:90580-125336 GCA_008360955.1 Fasciolopsis buskii
ACTATATGCATGAACTTATTTAAATAATAAGTATGCACATAGAATTCAAGCATATCTCTTAATCCAGCAGCTACGGAAAGACATGTTGTGACGATCTTTTCGGATCCGACGGGAAATCACCTTAGGTTTTTCTGAATTGACGTTTTTCCTCCGCGCTGACCGTACCGCTCGCAATTGTTTTTTCTTTTATTGACATGAGTACGTAGGCAAATGAACTTCTTTTTTCTTCAGCCGATTATCGAGTTTCGTGTCAGTCACAAATTTCTGCTCCAATTTTGGACGCGACACGATGATTACCGTTGCTCGTTCGTTCAGTGACTTGGGACGTAGGGACACATTACTAATAGTTCAGCGAGTTTCCTCAAACGTACCGATATAGTTTGGATATTAATCTTGTATATAATTACTCATTGAGAAACTGAAGCACGCAGATTTACCAGGGCCAACATTCGTACAAAGTCTTAAACGTAAACTGTAGCTCGACGTAGTACGGCGGGGTCTTTGTTCGCTTCAACGTTTTGGAAATCCGACAGAACACTTAAGAACAAACAACGTGGCGACAAGCTCGAACCATGTGGAGGCCCGATTACGGTCAAGCGCGTGAGGAAAACCCGTCAATCCAGAAAAACCTAGTGTGAAGTTCCCGTACGGATCCGAAAGTATCGTCAACAACTTGTCTCTTTAAGCCTGATCGAGATTGCTTGAAGTTCTATCATTAGGACCAAAATTCTGTTGCCCATCCAACAAAACCAAGGAACGACGGGCACTGGGAAGACTCTTGCGATCGGTCGCTCGCTTTGGCATGTGCTTCGCACCTTCATAATACAAAGTGCTGTTGTAGGGCTGGACGACAGCAGTGCCGAACTTGGTGCTTAGTAGAGAGGAACTCACGATTGTGGACCATTTCAGCTAACTTGGTAGCTGCGTGTCTAACGATGCTAGCTCGGAAGTGGAGGTAAATACGCGTATATATCCAAGGCTCGGACAGCTTACGCTGGACTGAAGCACTTGTGGCGTCGGCCGGACATTTCACTGAAGCTGAAAAGTCGTGTGTACTGTGCCGCAGTGCGCTCAGTTCTGTTGTACGGTTGCGAGACATGGAATATACGTGTGGGAGATGTTCATCGGTTGGAGGTTTTCGACGATCGATATCTATGTAGTATGACTAGGATTGGATGGAGTGACCGGGTGAGCATTGTGGAGCTGATGAATCTATAACCAAGTGCCGCCTCTCAGAACACCTTGTTTCGGCTTATGAAACTTAGTAGACTGCGCTGGTTGGGTCACGTGTTGCATATGGCGAACACTCGTCTACCGTGTTGCGCCCTATTTTGTGTTCCTCTCAAGGAATGGAAGAAGCCTCCTACAGCTCAACAAATAATGCAGCAACACGGAATGAGAAAATGTACAGCGAACTTAGGTAAATCAGGTGCCTCACGTCTTCGTGGTTGGGGTCCGACAGACTCGTCAGCTAGCTGGCTGGAGACTGAAGTATATGGCAATGAACCGTGAACAGTAGCGATCATTTTCTCAAGATCATTTTCTTTCGAACCACAATGGTTGAAAGAGTGCGTTTGTAAAGTTAGACTGTGTTTTATGTGTCGGCAACAGCGCACTCCTATATTTTCCCGCCTGTGTAGGTCCACTCCCTGTTCCCTTGGGTATTCACTCTTTTTATGGGAACTTGTAACTCTGGGGAAAAGGCAGTGGTCAGCGAGGCTTGCCTCGTTGTTTAACACTGATCGATGGTGATGGTAAAACACTCAGGCCAACGTTCTCACATCTTGGCCAAATCATAATTTCCATATCACTTATTCTAGCCTTAACAATGAGTACATTGTAATCGAAAATGATGAATGACGAACAACCATGCGTGAATTTGGACAGAACTATGAGACAAGGCACTCATCAGTTCATTCCTAGGCACAGTGAAGGTTATTGTGGCATACTTCATGTCCTTAGCATAATAAATCACTACATTTGAGGTGCCTATTTGCGCAAAACGCGTTATCAAGCGCTGATCACTTCCAGAAGAGTAGCGTTTGTGACATTTCGAGCAAATTGCTAAATCTCATGATCACCGAACATACCAAGTCTAAATATAAAACCGCGTCCTGAAGTTAGTTGAAAGAAATACTGCTCAGCGACGCATGATACTACGTCAATATGGAAGTCCTCTTCATGTGATAAAATATGTCGAATTTCTAGTATCAGGGTACCATTCTCTGGCACTGTTTGGTGGTTTTTTGATTTTGCCACTTCAGTACCTGCCTCAAATAGGGGCTTCCTGGCCTTTAGTCGGTGTTTATTATGATGTACGAGACAGTTAGTTGATTCCGCCGTTTTTGAGTGCATCTACCGATATCACAGTCCTCCTTCTTGACCGAGGACCGATGCCTCCCTGAATTCTTTAGCGGGTGAAAGGTCACTGCAACGGGTGCTCCACCTTGAAACGGTGAAGTTTGGCGCGGGCGGTTCTAGTTGAGTATGAACTTTTGGGGCAACGGTGGTGTTCGTCAAGCACGCCAGTTCAACCTTCAGTAAATTAAGAACGGTTTTGATTCCTTCGGAGGCAGACTCGTTAGACAAATCTCGTGTGGCAAGTGTATTTTAATAAGACAAACCATAAATCCGCGGCAAAGATCGCTTCATTTCGGTTTTACAACCAGTAACACGCTGAAGCGTGCCGATTTTGGTTGCTGCCTTAAAGTTCGTAGTATTGGTCAGCGAGCCTATAAGTTCCTGTGTAAAAAAGGATTGTCATTGAGCAGTGTAGCCTGAGGTCTGCGGCCATCTCGTTGGGGCCCTCGTGTCCCTGAACAAAGTATTCTAACTCCATCTACCACAGACAGTCCACCTGTTGGGGTTTTACATACCATTTCGTCACGTGGTTGACTGACCGTCATGATTCATCCTTTAGGTATTACCTGTCTCGAATAAGGTTGTATATCGAGAGGTTTGATCTGCGAGCATGCAAAAACATCCCAAGCAACGTACCCTATCCAAATTTAATATAGTTTCTGACAATTGTATTTTACAATCCAAAACCTTGTGTCTAATCACACAATTGCTGACAAAATTAACTCATGTTTTAGCACTAGTGCACAGACAACAGCGTTCGTACACTGAGAGTATTCGGAAATCTGCTTAATGTTAAGACAGTTTCCGAACTGTTTAGGTGGATTGACCTCACTGCTGCAACTTAAAGTCGACCTTTGGTCGGTCATCTTATGCAAGTAATTTTGCATGGGTGTAGACCAGTCAAGGTTTCTATTTACACGAGGATACTTTTTTTCAATGGATCATCACAAATCTTATCCGCCTTGCAGAGTTACTTTCCTCCAAGAACGAGATTCGCCTTCTGGCGAATTCAGTCCCACGGAGTATCCTTTCTGAAAACGTGAAGCAAATTTTTCGGGAAATATTACTGAATCAGTCTAGCTTTTTCTGGCAAGTTATTTTATCAATGAAACTTTGGAAACTGGATGTTACCCTAGAACTTTCGTAAAGAATCAGACGAAATTGATGAAGCCTCGAAAGCCTTATATTTTTATTACCTTACTCAGTATATGGCTGATGGTGAACGCTTTTTAGGTCCACTGTACTGCACACAGCAAATTTTGACATCCTTTCAATTATCTCAGTCATTTTTGGTAATGAGTGCGCGACTAGTTACAGTTAACTACTATTCTTTCCGTTCCGGGGTATGTTTATAAAAAGATGACTAAGAGAGAGAATATTAAGATTGTTAGTTACTGAAGTGATATTACAACAATTTGTCTAATTTCAATGGTTTGTCAGACCAGGCCGAGCTGAGGCAAGGTTCGTTGTGGAGATCGGGAAACTGCTAGCCGGGGACGACTTGGAGTTAAAATCTGATAGGAAGACTTTGCGGAAAATTCCCTTTTTTCCACTTAGATTTCACGCAACATCTGCTAGATACTTGAATCTTAAGTGCTAGGATTATCTTCAGAACATTCCATCAGTGGATTGCCACCTACGCACATTTCCCTGTTAATAGGATCCGATTTTTCGGACGCCCCGGTTTCTTTCCTTATTTATGTCGACTCCAGTTGCAGCATCTGAGTAAACGGAATCCACAAGGCAGAAAGTGCTAGACTATTGTTATGCAACTTCCAAAGACCTCGATATTTTGTGGACCCCTTCTAAGACGTCTCCTAGTACTACCATACTTCATTTAACTTGCGAATCCTGCTCGTATTACATCACGCTGATTTTCCTGGACTCTAATGGATCTAAAATTATTTTGTTTTTCGAGTACCAGCTGTTCTAGAAACCGGTAGTTTTTTTCTTCGAAGCGTGTTTGCACATATAGGACCTCGTTCTTTGGGCTGACGTATGGGGTTTCAGGAATTTCGGGAGTGAGTTAAAACATCTTGAATTCAGTTTTGTGGTTTTGTAGGTTAAACCAAAACACCCTATGGGGATTTCCCACTTTCGTCTAAAACAAAAAAAGCAATATCCACGAAGTGTTTGGATATTCCAGACCTTTCTCGACGGAGGATAGCAGGCGTCAACTTTAAAGAGCATTGATCGATAGACATGAATCTTTTTTAAAATAAATAATTAAGATGAACAAAACAAATTGACAGCAATAGAGAAATTCTATGGGGAGGACTGAGGACCGAAAGCGAAATCCTTGCTCGCTTTGACATTTCGGACGTGCATGCAAAAACATACAGGTAAAACCTTTTGGAACGATGGATATGCTTAGACCACACGAGGGCAATATGGCCTAAGTCATAATTACAATATTTATGTACACAACTGTAGGCAATCGTTAGACCAGTTTGATTGAGTCCCCATATTTCAACCGAAGAGTCATGCTGAATTTTACCATAGTAGTAGCATCAGCTGGGTTGTGCGAAACGACTACCGGTGCGAATCTAAAAGCCAAATCACTAAAATGCATTAAGCACAAAATGTCAATTTCTTGCCGACGTATAACGTGTTAATTTTCTTCGCCGCAGTTAGACTGATTCTTCAGCAGCTACTTTCGTTTTACATTATGAATACGAATATCCCGGAAAGTGCACATTTCCAAGGTTATATAATGCCTATATAATTTATCGGAGCTTCTGAAATCATAAACTCCTAGGCAAACCCAAACCCCGTAAAATTGTTACTTTTAGGAATACATATTTGTATCCGCCATAATCATTACTTTGTTGACGTATGTAATGCGGTATCTAGAAAATTACTTACTGGAACCAACAGTGTAAAATCCACTGAACATACGTGGCAAACACCGAAGTTGCTACTGTTCCCAATAGCGAAACAGGACGGAGTTCAAGAATGCATATAAAAGCTCTGGATGTATCGCGACAAGCGTTTAAGACAGCACGGATTTCGTGTATTTGCAATTTGATCTTACGAAGCCAATCAAATAGCTGAGTTCAAAAACAAGAATGTCAGGTTTGACTGCTTTACGTGCTTCAGAGATTGAAAGTTGGACCGTTCTGCTCCGAAACACTTGCGTCGACAAATTTGCCTCGCTGTTTTGCCTTTTTCACCCAGTTTGAAAAAAAACCCGTTAAACTTAAGTTGTTCTTACTAAGAACAGCTAGTTTCAGGGATTTTGGTGAACAGTTCGTCTGGAACCCTTCGGTTAAATCCTGCTTTAGATGCAGCACAGCCGGAGTGAAAGTGTTTGAAACACTTGCTAGAGAATTTGTCTCAGAATATCCGACAGTTTGCCTCTCACATTCCTCAGTAACCTGGATCTTGCACGCAATCATATTGTAGTCACCTTTATAAACATATCCTTACCATTTGCAGGGCCTAGGTTTTCAGTCCCAAGGTTTATTAATGTTCATTCCTCGCGGCATGGTTAGTAGCAGATGCAATGATTAGACAGTTACAATACCAAAAGCTGCTCTGCAGCACTAATGGGCGACTAGAGTGAGCTGCCGACCTCGTACATAAGTGACCGCGGTCATCAGAAAACCGTGTACATTGCGATGTCCCATTGACAGCCTCAAGCACTTTTGCCAACTAACCTTAGAAATATGGCAGTCTGGCAGCAATCGAGAATGGAGAAGCAGACGGTAGTGAAAACATGAGTGAGCGAGCGACTACTGACTCGTATGTTCCCTAACTTAGTACACTGCTCTGGCAATAAATAGCTAATGTTTTTCTCTTGTTCTTTTACATCTACAGTGACCATTGAAAACCGTAAAAATTTTAATTTGATGGCGAAACTCTGCAAGTATGTTACCCCACATAATTTTCCAGCTAACTGAGACGTATGGTAAGCAACGCTAGTGAGTTCTATCTGTACATAGTAGAGTATATATATACATGTATATATATATATAATGTATCGTAGGTGTTATAAGGGTGAAAAAACAGGGGGAAAGCTTTCCAATTTGTCTGCAAAGTGTGCACTCCCAGCATGGTCTTTTTGTCGACCGCCGTCGACTAACGTACACGAGCTATCAGCGATCGGTGGTGTACTCTTTAAGTGCATTATGATAAAGATGATCCATTTCATTCATGAAGTTATTGACTAAAACACGTACGGGTTGTATTAACAGGAGTGATGAGTTCTGTTACAGTGTGCTTGTTGTATTTGACCGGATATGTCTGTAATAATGTTTTCTTTCATTTTCAGTACTATGGGGTTAGTACCCACTCCACCCACCCACAGAAAACCCCAACTGAATTGGTCTTTACTGCGAAGATATTCGTTAATCGTACCACGGGTTAGGATCCCAACTCAGTTCCAAACACCAGAAGAACAAGAAAAGTGGAAGAACCTATCTGGTTTTGATTTGTTTCGGGACCTTGCACCTAATTTTCCGCTTCCCCCGTGAGTCTTTCTTGGTTCTCCATAGGCACAATCGGTGGTGTATGGTTTTTTAGCTGCCTAAAGCCCCAATCCTCAAAACTGAATAATTTACATGTCTACAAGGCGACTAAAGTTTGGTAAACTTTGCTTTTATATCATAAACTTTTCATCGCCTGTTTAAGTGATATCATCATCAACACATGCACCGTCAGCGCTACCTACACGAGTAAAGAAGCGCTTGCATTCTAAGTGCCAAATCTAGTGGGGAGAACTTCGTTTGAACAAATAACCTGAGCCACGAACAACTGTAATTTTCGTAGCCGTTTATAGCTGACAAAGTGATCGCGAAATTGATTGCTATGACTAAACGGTGTCTGCTCCTTTTCATGATCACACCTGATGAATTTCAATATTGGTTTGGGGTCTAGCTAGCTATTGCATTTTCCGCTCCCAAATGCTCACTGATTTTGCGGTAAGAAATATCATTCGCAATGGTGTGCTGACGACTGTGGAGGTGCCCTTTATTGGATGTTTGAACCTGAGATATTCTAATTCGCTGTCTTACGGTTGGCCGCTCGACTAACATAACTATTGAAAGCATCTAGCGTTGGACCTTGAAATTCAATCACCACGAGTAAACTGCTGGTAAAGATGTGTTTAAATGTAGCTGACTTGGTATGTAGAACATAAAAGCTGTTCTAAAAACTGCTTGATCGGTTTCAGATTACCAAGTTGGAAAGTAATATCTACTAGGAACCATTTTTCTTATCAGCACGAGGACAATCCAGATTGTGGCGCGTTAATGGAATATAAGTATTTTTAAAAAGCAGTCCTGCATTTATTGCTGATTAATACAGGTGTGGTCGGCTTCCCGTTTTTTGTGTTTAATCAAACACTGAAACGATAGTAAGACCGGGAAGATTTTTATTCTCAAACTATCCCTTCGTTCCTCACACTGAATGTTATCTGTAAATACCTCTTTTTGAGATTTTAGCCTCCCTCATGAAACCAAAACATCGGCCTCACAAGAAACAGGAACTTTGAAGGCTCCGAGGCTTCTCAACTTACAAGATGTGACTGTCCGACAAACAACACCCCAGGTAGGAAACTAGACTCACCTGGGATCGGAATTGTTTATTTTTGTTTCATCATTTAATTTTTCATCAACATTCCAGCAAATGTTAGATAGAATTTTATCCAACGGTCAGTTCTGTAAAACCGGATTCCTATACAGAACCTTGTAAAATGCCGAGGTATTCAATACGCAGCATATGCATTACTAAAATTTCATCTAAATCCGGACTAAACGTGTTACAAAAGGAAGGCAATTGTCTTGATTTTTGAGAATTCTCTGTAGGTCTATCTAAATCTTATTTGTAATTTGTAATTTTTTGTTAACTATTTGGACATATTAGCGGTTAACGGTTTCACGAACACTGCTATAGAATGGTGGCGATTTCAACGACAAATTTTCTGAGCGTTGTTCTTGAGTTTCAAATCACTGTGGTTCATAACTGTTCGTGAACGTGGTAGGTCTCTAAGGTGCTGTCTTCTTGTTTGAAAATTCACATGTTTGCCATGTTTTTCTATATCGATTCATCTGGGTCGAGGTAGTTGGACAAATTTTCAGAGTGATTCGATCGGAACTACTCAGTGGGACATGGTTTCACAGCGAAAATAACCCTGTTTCATGAAAACAAACGGGAAGCGAACGTCATTTTTAGCCGAGAAACGTGTTGAGTTCGTCAATTCGACTATGGGACGATTGCCAAATTCGTTAAAATCTGAGGTTACTTCAACTGATTGAAGTTCACAAAATGCTTTCAGCTCATTTGCCATTGAGATGGGTCTGAGATTAGGACGTGCATCCCACAACATAGCAACTTATCGTGTCGGTCGCGCAGTTATAAACGAAGTTGACTGTCTTACTCCGCCGCCGCGATTTTAAAGCCGTGTGGGGCGATTAGCTGCAAACATATAAGCCACCCACCTATGTAATTTAATCTGCCGCTTCTCTGCACAGCCAGGATTGTTGTAACACGGTGGATTAAGCGGTTTCATATTCCTTATTTGCTTTTACTGTAAGGTGTGAAACTCTAAGTTGAACAGTGCGAAGAAAGGACCAATGACACGGGTTACTAACATTCGTATTATCGCTTACGTAAAACGATCTGAGAGTTTTATAACACTCAGTTACCAACAGCAGTGAACGGGCATAGAGGCTAAATTCTGTACAATAACCAGTTTGCATCATCTCCGTTTTAAGCACCGGGTCTATGCTAATAGCCTTTCCGTTCCAAGGACTGGTCTGCACAATCAGAACTGAGTAACAAGGTTTTAAAAAATATAATGGGATCAGCCGTGTGTAGTTGTTATCAAACGTTTCGCATGACGCCATATATATATATATGTTATATATATATATATTTCTCACCAGAATCGAATCTGTAGCATCAGGAGTGTGCATGGAAGCTCTTCGTCGAAGAGTCCACAGAAGAACGACAACTGTGATTCGTTGATAATTGTTTGTCAGTTGGGCTGAGCCAACCTTAGGAACGAGGGCAGAATGCCCCGATATCAGACGCACTCGCGTCTGATTTTCATCAAGAGGCTCATGATTTGCGCACATGTAAAGGTAGAGTGACAGCCATTATAACAGAATCTTACCGGAACGAATTCCACCAAATTCACAGAGTCAAGCCTCAAGAAAAAGTTTATTTCCCGGTACCGCCAGATTTTTAAAGTGAATAAAAACTTGCATTTATTCTGGATTAACGGGTGATCTAAATTATATCATCTACTAAACAAACAGTAATAAACTTATGGTAGTTCAACATTTGTTTTCGTTAAATTTTTGCTTACCTCGGTTATGTTATGGGTATATTCACCATGTTGGTAAAACGTACACGTATTTTGTCTATTTTTGTCCATCGCCGGTCAACTCCCTCCACTTGGCAGTGACCCCATATCCGCGAGATGCAGTACTCTGTCATCTCAACAATAAAAGAAATAGATGACAGAATATAAGTGATAGAAAGGAGACACTCGAACGAAAGTTACCGGACGTAACTATGACTGTCTTGCAGGTGTCTGGCTTGGTTTACACAACAGCTACGTTTGATTCAAATTTTTTACAACATACCATTGGTTCCGTTAGCTTGTAGTTATTCGTTGTAGGCCCAAAATGATACCTGCTAGGATTTCCAAAAAAATCATTCTTCCATGTTTGTATACAGCTCTTTCAGAATAACAGGGCGGTTGACTGTTGGCATTTGTTTTTGTTCTGGTTCTTGAGGCGAATTTGGGTGCTTGGGTGTGGTTTGTCCAAAAACGCAGCTGATTGTGAGCGTGGAAATATCTACTCACCTCTGCCACATATCTCACGCGCATTGGCCTCATGCATGGGAGAAGGAAGCGCACGGAAGGATTAGCCACAGTGTACTCGATATGTACGTGGTTATTAGCCAATCAGCATTTCATTACTTGCTCAGTGGTAATTTCTAGGTAATGAATAAAGGTTCTCGGTTTGATTAACGTTGATGAAATTCCGAGTAGTTTTTACAAGGTTCTAAAGTATGGCGAAAAAGTGATATGTTATTTGGTGATCATGTCCCTCTATCTAATAACAGCGATTTCTAACCTAGCTCTTCTGCATCAAAATAATTTCTGCAGATTCAAAAATTACATCTTGGATTTTCAAAACTCAAGATTCCATCCACTTCCAGTCCCACTGAAATGGTTCCACTACTAAAAAATGAAATAAACGAATCCAGACTCGAAGATCCATCGTTGATTCGGGTACCGGGAACATTTCGACCGTTTAAATCGCGCACTACAGCCAATGTGATGATTCAGAAGCATTTAACACTTCCATTGCTCCATTTGCCCACTATGGAATTGGATACTGTTGGGTTTGACAGTCATCATACCTTCCAGTTGATTAAAATGGAACAAATCAACCTCACGCGGTCGTCTTTTCACATAAACTCACTGAAAGGTTGTGTGCTAGACCAACCTCCTCCGGAACAGCGACCCGCAATGAAGTTGCTGGTCTTGCATAAACACGCAGGTTTTGATTACACTGATGGTCATTCTCACCAATATGGCAGAAACTGTAAACCACACGGGTCTACATCCGCACTTAAGGCTATGCAGCGGGGAACGGATTGGTTAGATCATCTGCCAGATGTGTCACAAATTCAACTATTGCGGATGCCTGCTCCAAACCGTGTGATACAACACCGATCTTCAGTCTTAATTGCTCCCTCTAAAAGTGATTCCAGTTCTGATTGTCCCTCGACCGCCAACGACAGTCAAAGAAACTCCAGGAAGTCGGAGGATGAAACAGGACTGATTCTGCAAACAGACATCGAAGAACCACTGGTTCAAACAAATCCCTGTCCAAAATATGATAAAGCGGTTAGCACTTCACCTGCGGAAGATTTCGGGATGCAATTTGATGACATCCTCGAAGAAGGCGCATTAATCTTTCGAAATTACCTAATTGGAAGGGGTGAGCTCACTGTAGGCCTGTCGCACGATATTGCTTATATGAAATATATACATATATATACAGTAGTAAAATGAATTAATTGTCTGTTACCTCTTAACTGTCAGATATTTGAGTCCGATATGGGCCAGTCATTTTTGTGATAGGTAGCCGTTCGTTTCCATATGGCTTCTTATCTGAATTTCAGGATCATATTCCTTAGGGTCATCTTCGGCGCAGTGGGTCTCCAACGACATGAGTCACATCCCATCCAATGGAGTAATGTACAGAACATGTCTTCAGAAAATTGCACAATTCAGCGGATGACATAACTGATATAATCTTGAAAATTGCCACCGCACAGAGGAATCTGGAATCTTTACTTCACAGCTCAGAAGAAAATTCATGGAAGAAATTTGGGGAAAAACTTTGCATTGAAGTGCCATGGCATTATAAGCTAAAGTTTCTTGACTTCGTTACAAATGTGAAATGCCCATCTAAAATACTCGTCGACGGTGACCGTTAAATATCAAGCGAAATCTAACCCGTGATAGGTTGTTTGTGTTAGAGGATAGACAGACAAGCCTGAGGGGGAATAAACGGGCTTTGAAAACATTAGATCAGATGAAAAATTAAGTGTATCAAAAGTGGAAAAGTTGAAAATAGGGCAAGTTACTAGGTGGGTTTTAGGAATTTCACGTCTAACAGAGGTAGCTTGAATGGGAGACCGGGAGGTCGACTTCATGGGTGAATTTGTAGAAAATAAATGAGATCACATACTGTCAGTACGCTGATGAAGGTGGAAAACATGTCGAGAGACGGGAAATCTATTCGTACTTTGCCTTTGTTATTCAGCATTGCACATTTCTTGACTTATTGGTATTTTGGTAAAGTAATCGATTGACTATGCCCCCCGAAATCCTGCCGAGGTCAAACAGTTGTAGGTTTCCCGTCATTAAAGATCGTGGATTATAGTTCAAGATAAAAAAAGTCTAAAAAGTCGGAACTTACATGTTTTGCAGATCTCCTTGACGACCTTACCTAGGAGACCGGAAACAAATCAAGATAGAGTATATCATGCATGTTTAACGATGCGTTAGTATCATCATAGCATTTATTTCCGTCATTGTGAATCACTTCATACCTTCTTAATACAAAATATGGTTTCCTGATGCCGGAAGAACATTTATAATAAGTCATCCATTTATTAATGTGATCAAGGGTGTTGAAACCTTGCTATTTGACGAGGCGACGGGGCCGTTTGTAGTTGTGCAGTTTATATCCTGAGAGAACTTCAAATCAAATTTTTGGTGGCCATTAAAATAACCGTTGAGAAAGATAGACAGTAATTGTGGTCATGATGACGTACTCAGATCGTGTTTCCGCCACCACTTGCTTTATTTCGAGAATGCGTTTGCGAACGTCCGAGTCATTTGTATTCAATTCGCAGTGATGGTTGGTGATGCCCAGGAAAACTGGGGCATTCTTCGACGTGCTGGTATCACGTAGGATTGGTGAAAACAAATATTCACCTGATTCTGTCGCCGTAGCATTACGTCGTCTATCAGATAACGGGTGATACGAGTGGCCCAGTGTTTCTTCTGGTTGGATTCTAACAACCGAACTCAGAAAGTGGTCCGTGCTATCACTTCCTGAAGAAAATTTGCACACATTTGCGTGACGGGGTATTAATTGACAAATGTCCACGTCTTCTAATTTCAAATGAAGTACGTCATGTCAGAAACAGAGACCCGAGTAACCTCCAGGAGCCATTGGCTAATCAAAGTAAGTGATCTTACTATGAAATATACTTTCCTGCATTTGGCTTTGTTTCATATAAACCTTTTGTAATTTGGAAAATTTGCTCGTTACGCGGCAAAGTGAAACAAAAGTGACTTTCACGTCAAAATTTGCGACATAAGTATGTGAAAAATGGCTCAAATACATGTTCGGTCACATCTATTTCGGTTGTTAAAATCAAAATCGAACACGATAGCACACCGGTTTTCGCACAGTTATTTGGACCTACATCACTGTTGTTCAGTTTGAAGGCAAACACATTCGGGCTTGAAGCAAGCAGATGGCCAGTGCTATTTGATTAGTCCAGTTGCACATGATGCATTTCACTTGGCATACTTCGGATGAAAACGTCAGTCAACAGTTGCTTCCTTTAAAAGATATCAACCAAACGTTCCTGCTTAATCATGCTGCAGAATTGGCAAACAATAGTACTATTATGGGGTCCCGATAGTTTAGCTGGGCATTTAGATCGCCAGAAGCCCCATGAAAGCGAACAACGTGAGCTACGAACAATACATACTTTCAAATCCATTGACAATGCCATTATTTTACAGTAACTAATGAGTGATAATATTGAATTCAAGCTTATGTTTTTACGAAATAGCAATCTGATAACGCTTTAGGTCACAACATCGTGTTTTAAAAAGATTGTCATCGATCGTGGATGTTGCCAATTAGCAAATTCATCATTTTTTTCCTGCGTTCTCATCTTGAACACTCAAACATCCGCGTATCATATAGAAGGACTTCTATCTTGGAACGGGGTAATTTAGAATTAAACCGAGGCTTATAACCGAGCAGCGAAAAATTCTGGATGTCATTGTTGCGTTCCACCATCAACCTTCCCCGAGATGGCAAATCAGTTAGTAAGTCAGGCAAATTATTCACATCAGATCTGATAAGAAATTGGTAGTCGGGAGAAAGACAGTTGTCTGAGTAAAAATATGACTACCCCAACAAACAGAAGTTATTGCGAACAGTTCGTCATTAGTTGTGTTTGGGAAAGAAAAAATAATCGGTTAATTAGCGAAACAAAGGCTCCAGCGCGCGTTGAAGGCATGATCGGTATTAGTAACCCGGGAAGTAGTGGTTGACAATCACGAGCATAATAGACTAGTTGCGGGATTAAAACAGTCAAAAGAAGCAAGACCAGTTGATCATTTATCGGGTCCTAGTTTCACTCAGTTTTATTTCAGATATTTACCAGCGATTTCAGTTTTAAAGTACGAGCATCACTTTTTACGAAGTGTCACTCCGTTGCAAAATAGTATTAAGGTAAACTACCGTCAAGGGTGAAGGAATTAGGGTAGGACAATGCTAGTAGTCCACTGATATTCTGATGCCATTTAAGGAGAACATAATAAACCAGGGTCCGTGGTATTTCTAATTGCAGCTATGCTTTCCGGCTTATCCGCTATCTTTCTGCTCTTAGTTTAATGCGCGTCTCGGAGTTCGGAGTCAGTATGGAAAGTGTGCTGACTCATATTTTCCATATTCTGTTTTTCAAGCTTCCGTGCTTCACTCTCTCGTTCTTATTTCTCACATATTTTTGCATCATAAATGACAGGTAATAATAGTAGGAGACTTGATTATGCACAAAATTATTCATCCAGGGATATAGACGAGCAACTCACCATTAGGAATACATGGAGGCATTATAGGGCCGTCTCAGCTTGCTTGCTATGACTCCTAAACCGATGCGTACAAACTGGAGTACGAACTCCGGACGAACGCCTTAGCCATTACGCCAGTTCTCGGGGGCCTCATCAAGTGATGCAGCGTCTGTCTTTAACTGATTTGTACTGCCATAGGCCGCTGGTCGACAGCAATCAACACCCAGCGACAGATAACTCTACTGCAGGTAGCCAAAGTACTGTATTCATATAACAAGATAGCATTTGTTGTTTAATCAATCTTTTTGTTCTGTCGAGGTATTCCTGGACGAATGGATGAAGTTCGGGTTCCACTGGCAAATTTGCAAGATATCTTTGCTAATCAGTTGAAAGTGAGTAGTATATACTAGATTAGCCCATTATTTCATAAGGGTGTCGATGCATATCTCATATCAATCAGTCTAATAGATCTCACATTATCTAAGAGTAATGTGTGTGGGATTGAATCATCGGGCGTACGTATACATCGGGTCCAAATTTGGACACGAATCCGGGGAGAATGACTGAGTCGAACGCCCTAGCCATTAAACAAGGGACGCACGTTCGTGAAGCATCAACATCATGTCTGGCCGTTGGTGTACACCCACTAGCTACCATCAGTAGATGACTTCTCTGGATAGTCAAAGCACGACTATGGTGGATATCCAGCACTAATGAGCTCTAATGAAAGCACAATGTGAGTCCGATGTTTCTACACTGCAAGGTTGACCGGGCGATCTAAGGTTTATACGTGAAAGGCAAATTCCGAAGGACAGTCAATCTAGCATAGGAACTAGCCCGTTCGACTACAATCTGCAGCAATAAAGATAACTAGCAGTAACCACTTACCGCTTTGCATATGATTTTTGTAGTAAAAACCTCCTGGAGAAGATTCATGTTAGTTTATTTGTTCGTAAAACTTTTATTGTCAGATGTAATCCCGCTGGGTACCTGCACGCTGCATTCGGTTCGTTGAACTGCTATCTAGCACACAGTCAGTGAGAGCCAATAAAAGGGAAGCATAAATTTGTTTAAGACGCAAAAAGGTTTCCAGTAAAAGCTAACACCCACAGATGACCAGTTTCTGCCATTGTGGTGCACTTCGGACACGCGGAACTGATGAATTCTAGTTCGGAATTTTAGGATGTTCAACTTGATTCAGTCATAAAATGAGGCACATAAACAGTCAGTTACCTTGTTGTAGACTTTAGATGTTAGTGAACCAAGAAATGAACTGTGCAGCTATGCATTGCTAAGACTGCATTTCACTCCTTGTCATTCGAGTATTGATGGCGATTGTTATCAAGTTCTCCCCCTGGCTCTTCAAATCATTCGAGTAAGATCATACCACATGTTTCGTGTGAAAACCGGGTAGTGAAGGGAGGTCAGTTACAATGGTCACGGAAACTTGGTTCAAATTTTATTAATTTGAATCATTTACGTGCGTAAAAATTTCTCATAAAATATCAATCCTTAAGGTAGATTCGACTTACACACTTCTCGTTCTCGTATTTTTCCGATTTATTATTTGTTCAGTACGGAGCCTGGAGTAGTTGAAAATTTCGTCATTTCTTCCTATAAATTTCATGAAAATCATCGAAAATAAAGCCGAGTAACAGTAGATCTAGTTTGTCACATTGCCCTGAGTATAAAGAAATTTCTTGTAATCTTTGTCTCTCTGTCGTATCTACAAAACCTTCATTCAAGGACAATCAAAACGAATTTCTAAGCGTATGTGGTTTTGAGCTCAGTGAATTGGATGCTACTGAACCAAACCAATCTCGGATAGAAGTATCGGATCCGGTTAAGTTGTCTGAAATTCTACACATACACGGTGGAATAGATCAACCAGACCGGGAAGAACCAGTTCAACGATATCCGAAGGCCAATTCCGAAACACAGTATGAACCAATTCAGACTTCAGTGTACGAAGCAGATGACACAGCCAAAGAGAATATTTGCTTAGCTCATGGTCAAAAACCTTCCAACACGTGGCTGGGTGAAGGTGCGCATCCTATTCGGCTGGATCTAGTCAAAGCTCTGAGTGAATTGGATGTTCGTTTGTCCGCTGTGAATCGTATGTCAAGTCATCTAGAAGAAGAACATCAAAAAAATCAGGAGGTACGTTGACACCTAGCTGTTCATATTCCGCTCATGTGTATTTGTTTTCAAACAAGCAGAAAAGAACGGAGTTATGTGGAATGCAAAACTGTTTGGTAACGTATCACTGGAAAGGGTGGGGGTGATGTAAAACATATAAGGTTGGATCAACAGAAAGTCACGTCAAGTCAAGTTAGATAGCGCTTTATTGCACCCGAATTTGGGTGAATTCTCAGCTGGAGGAGGCAAAACGCATGACGAATACTTAGGGGGAACGCAAACAATCAGTGCGGATTTTGATGAAATGAATGGCTTAGTAAAATAATAATGAAGAACGGTAAACACGCATAAACACCACAATCGGAGGTAAGCTCTATGATCACTCATTTCCAGTCCGCCTAAACAAAAACGGTGAGGAATAAGACTGCTCCTTCAAGTAGATTTACGGGAAGGGAAGAGTCCATTTGTGGAACGAGTTGAGGGATGAGCAAAGCTTTGGGTAATGCTGCGTGAAGGCAATGGTTAGTGTTGACTGAATCACTGTCCAAATATCTATCACGGGAATCAAAACGTTTCCGAACAGTGAGATGATAAAGTGTATCCTTGCTAATTCTACCAGAACGTTCAAGTATATTTAGGGATTTGACGATGGGAGTAAATTTTTCACTCTTAAGCGAAGAAGGGATGTCAGAAAGCATCAGGGCCAAAGAGTGAGACCATTTACTGAGTTCATTCAAATTATCTTGCAGATGACTATGAATGCCATCCACCCTGTAGGGACAACCATATTTGCAGCTGATGAAATTTGGGGAAATGAGGAATTTGCTAACATAAAGAGGAGAGAAGTGGAGACAAAATGGCCTCTTGGAAAATGATTTAAGTAAGTGCAAGGAGTGGTGAATTTTTGTCACTAAAAGCAGTAAACTGACTATGGTTGCAAAAATAATCACGCAATACATTCAAAAGATTTGGGGCAGTATCGTTTTAGGGGAGGATCTGAGGAACGGTACTTCTATCGAAAGAACCGGAAGTACAGTCGAGAAAAAAAGCAACAGAATGAATAATGCGGCTTAAAGCACCAAGTAAATACACTGGAAGTTTATGCTCAAACTGCATGGGACCATGGATCTGGACGTCATTTAAAATGCAAGTGCGGAAAGTTCTCAAATACCTCTAAGAGAGCTGATGAGCAAGGAACGGGCCGACGCTCATCAGGCCGTTTTTTGGGAACCCCATTTCCCTAACAGAGTTCCAAAAACTAGGAGTGGCTGTCGTCACAAGACAAATATGAAAAAGTTTGGATAATGGGATCGCAAGAAAAAACACTTGAGTGATAGGGAGGAGAGTAAAGCAGTTTCACAAGATATACTGCTTTTGATCTTGAAGAAAGTTTTCAGGACTTCATCTTCCGACTTTGCAGTGGTCTTACTAAAAACAACAGATGGAGGACAAATTGAGGGTTGGGCAGAGCATTTGGAAAACTGATGTTAGGGTTCCTGGAATTCAGGGTTGGATATTTTTATTTAAGCTGCGCAGTTGTTTCAGCATTCAAAATCTCGCTGCATCACGTAAAAATGATAGATAAACAAATTCCTAATTGGCTGTACGAACTCCGGAAATTGCAGTTCATTCATAGGGGAGGCGTATTTCTGCTGAGATTATGCTGCCGATCAAACACTTGTTATACTGATTCAAAATGAACTTTTAAAATGAACGTTGGATTTTTTGACACGAAATTTACTTGATCGTTCCTAGAATATACTAATTAATTTGGATATTTTTATCCTGAATTAATGAATAGGAAAATTTTGAGAAATGAGACCGCAGGTATCAGAAAAATAACTCAATTTTACCTTTACCACCACGCTTTATCATACATCCAACTGGAACAAATGGCGCAGTGATCAACGGATTAAATGAAAAGACGAATTGGAATAGATCTGTGCGCTCGGCTGACAACACTCGGCTCTTCACGCCTTTCTGTTTACGGCGCAAAAGTTGTGTGATAGGCATCACAATGCCTGATGCCGCGACGAAAGATGGAAGCGCAGTATTGGCGATGAGCACGCATATATCAAAGGCCTGAGCGGCTTACGCTGGACTGAAACGATTGTAGCGTTTCCTGATATTTTGTTCAATTTGAACGGTCGTGCGTATTTTGCCCCAGTGTCTTTTGTTCTGCTGTATGGATGTGAGACATGGATTTCGCACGTCGGGCATGTTCGTCGCTTGGACGTTTCCGATCACCGATTTCTACGTAGTATAGTATTACCAGGACGGGATGGAGTGATGGGATAAGTTATGTAGCGCTGAGGAATCTAGTATTAGGTGCCGGTTCTAGGAGCACCTTATCTCATCGTATGAAGTTTAGTGCAAAATATTTCTCCTGATCTAAATTGATTTCAGCTGTGTTTGATACGCCAGCAGTAAAGAATATATATATTCAGATGACCTGCTATTTTCGTTGCCAAGTAAACCGTAATAATAAGTGTTCTTAGAAATCCCATGACACAGTTCAGTATAGCTCTTCTGTCGCCTGTACATAGGGACTATCCAATCAGAAAGGTGGCTATCGACAAACGACAAGAACGAACATTCCTCGACTCCCATTAACCCACAAAAATGCCACTAGTCATGCTAATTCCTGGTTAACTTATGAACGAACAGCTTGGAAACAGACCATAGCGTGCTTCTTAATAGTCGCGATTTTCTTCCTGCGTTCGGTTATATGGTTTTCCATCGAGGACATACAATACTTGTTGGTGATTCGAGTCTGTGCTTCTTCTTAAGGTCTCGACATTACTCTACCTATTCATCCGGATTCAGTCAATGACGTTCTTGAAAAATGACCAGCAATCGTTTCCGAATTCTATTCAAATGCTTGTAATTGCATTCCCAGTGTCATCAAGGGATGCATCCGCAAAACATAGCTCAGTTACGAATTTCGAGGTGTAAAAAAATACCTCATGTAAATTTTACACCGTAATGCACTTGTTTGTTTAGAGCATGTGAAACATTACCGTTCATGTTTTTCGTAGTTCACCAGTACCATACAGTCCCTATGTTGCTCATCAGATCCCATGTGATCGAGGGAAACTAATGTGATCGCAGTCGGTTTCATTTGTTCATTTGTGATGGTACTTCTTATTTTTATACACACTTCCAGCTGTTAGAACGACTGATTCAACTGCGTATGGTACCGGAGCCGCCGAAGTGTGCTCAGACACCGGAAAACCATCGGTAAATTTCGCAGCTTGTTCTTATTTATTTATTGTCTGTTGGAGACGTTCGTAATTGCAAAACGCTTCGGCTACTTATGTTTTATGGCTCAGATGCGAACCTGATCGAACTCGTCGGAGTTCGATATTTGTGTTTGATGCATTATGTTCCAGCGGGACTTCCCCGCTAACGCTAATAAGTTACTTTTAGTTTGATCATGTTCAAAAAACAAAACTGTTGATGCAACCATATGTTCCATTTGGTGTAACCTATTTAGTATTGTAATCAATTAGTTCATTTGGTTACACTTATTTAATGCTGTCTTGGCCTCAAAAGCGATGGTTACAACTGACGTGTTTGTGTGTAGATATCAATCATTCAGGTCCAGAGTCATTAGGCCCTCAGTTGTTGTCGATTTCACTCACAAAATCTGGTCAGATCATCTACTGAAATTCATGTCCGTGTCAGGAAAATCCATCTGGTCAAATTAATCAAAGCCATCCGAGTTAAGTTGGAGTAAGATCTGATTTTAACCGGTGAGAGTGCTAATGAATGCTGAATTCATATACGAATCACGAGGCCGCCTGTTTCAGGGCAATTTTTGTCACTCAGCCCCATGCGAAACATACTACTGGCAACAAAACTTCATGCTTTTGGACCCTGCATCCTTGTTCTAAAGGTTAGGCCTGGATAACCGACGAAAAATTTCCGACGAATCACTATGTGAATCCTACATGGGTTCGTCAACTAGGCATACTCCTAATGATCCAAATGAGATTCTAGTGGCAAATTTACTAAGCAGTATATAAAAATGGGAATGGCCAGGCACGCCGTAGCTACGAAAGTGAGTGTTTGCTTCCGAGGAGACTTCGTCCATCTATCCATATGCAAAGTATACTAACCACATCAAAAATTACCAGAGATCAGGTTTGCATGAGATAGATAACGGGGTTGACTGTGAAAGGACGACTCTAACTGCAGTACGAGGATTCCACACCAATGAATTTAGCTGTTTATTTATGGAATGTCCCATAATCTGCAGTTTTGTTACAGTCAATGAACTTCCTGCCCGATATGTCCCTTTACACTCATGTACGTGTCAGACTGCCTGTCGGAATCACTCATTTATTGACTTTTGCGCTGTGAGGGGATAGCTGAGCTTCTCCGATTTAGATAGTGCAAGTCGTCCATGCGTTACGGTCCGCGGTTGCAGCACTGTCTGCGTATTCCACAGACCGGCTGTAGAAATGCGGCATCTCTTGGCTAATTTAAATATGCTAACCCAGGGGAACGTTGCCAACTCGATTAGGTGATGATAATGGATTACTTTTATTGAGTTCCGTTGCCACTCGTCAGAGAATATAGCCTAATTACAGTGAACGCCGTCGTACAGTCTTGACGGAGGGCAGTTTTTGAGATGCGCTCATCCAATCACTGTTTATCCTGTAGAGAAGGCATCCGCAGTCGAGTATTTCTAGCCTTTTTGTGTCCGGTCTCATGTGCAAACGTAAGAACAGTTCAGTAGTAGCAGAACCGTGCATTATTTTCGGCATCGATGGGTGATCTTAACATTAGTCTTTTCCGAATGGTTATGTTGTTTCACTTAAGTCTTTCCAGGATGCTGTGCAAGTTTTCTGCCGAACAAACGGTTGTTAAAGTATAAACCATGAAACAAGGTGTCACTATCTTTTGCGCTATCCTAGCGTTGATCTGTCGTGATATATTCATGTTTTCTTTCATTTTCTCGAAAGTTTCATGAATTTCAGGCTGAATGTGAACGACAGCAACAAAAAATCTGTTAAACATCCGCAAAGTCATTTAACTGCTCGAGACAAAGGTCATGGAATCAGGTAAGCAAACTGTTCGGAGCATTTTGTTCGACGTGGTTTTCTCGCCAGATTATTTGGCTGCGAGGATCCCACACGCACCCAGCTTTCCACCCACTACTGAAATATTTCACTCTACAGGAAGTCCAAGAACAATCTACCAGGCATGGATGCTCGTTTTCCTTCTGCTTCTGAGCCCCGGTACAACAACGCTGGAAAGGCTTTACATGATCATCCTCATGCTTTGCCGGGCACTGGACGTCCTCGATCAGCACGGTCTCTGAGGCGACGCATTTCCTCTTTGAATCAGCGTACTAACAGCGTAAATCTTGCAGACACTGTTCTCGACCCGAACATGAACCGGACGCCCAGTGCCGGCGCTGGTCTTTTTGAACCAATGCTTTGCGCGAGGCAACCGTCAATGGGTTCACTGCTACGCAAACGAGAACAGTCACGTATTGAGAGAAACTGCGCGCTCCGTACTAAGCGATGTGCTGACGCAGTTAAATATGCAACTGAGGTAGGATTTCCTTGTTTTTAGTAAATAGTCATCTTTATCCCCCTCTTTATCAACAAACCGCTAAATGCGACTTCGTTGGAAGGGGACCATTGCCAACAGAAGGCTGCCAAATGGGGAAGTTGTTCGACATTGGGAGGATTCAAACCGACGATTTTGACCACTTGACCATTGCAGGTCACATTGCCCACAATTCTGAAGACCATTTGCTTCAGTTTGCCAAATTATTATCTTTAGAAAAAGACTGGTGTTTTTCGATCTCATTCAGTGTCGTTCAACTGAATTAGATAAACAGTTCTGCTTGTCGTAAAACGAAATGGTCTCTTTCAATACAGAGTTGCAGTTTGTGAATCACTCCTTGTCCCTAGATCAAAAGCACCCGTTCCTAATAGCTGTAACGGAAACGTTCATTTCAGGAAGTTACAAAATTTGGTTCCATAATAGAATATTTCGCACACTTATTGAATTGATCAGTGAGTATCTGAGCTTGTATGTAGGCAATTCATTTTACTGGCTTTTCAGTTCTTTGTCATATTGTTCCCCTCTGTGTTTGTGCTGTCAACCTTTGTTGGGAAATCAAGATCGCTCACAACGATTCATCGGCATCGATCCCTTTGAGGTTTACCCGGATTGTCTTTGTGTTCTTGTCGTCCAATTACGCCTCGACATTATTGGGCGCAGTCTTATTCCGGCTTGGTTTTCGGAATACGTTCAGTTTTCACATTCAGAGTGGATTCACTTCTGATAATCAGTTAACAAATTTCCGACCATGAACCACTCTGGCGTGGCATGTAATGATCGATGAAACCGATGGATTTCGTTCAGGCTCTATTCAATGGTGAAAAACAATTTTCACTCCCCAGGTTGATGAGAACGCCACAGATCGTCGCTCATAGTGACCTTGGCTTGGGAAGAAAAATACATCCTCAAGTTTGATTTCGGTCAGTCGAAATCTGCACTCCTTCAAAGCCATCTGCTAGATTTCTAACACCTATTAGCAGATTTCAGGCTCCGGACATTAAGAAACACATGACAACTGTCACCGGATCCTGGAAACTTCGGCTATGACGGCAGGAAAAACAGACCCTGGCATAAAATTCAGTTTAACTGCGTGGCTTCCATATTACAGACTGGTCATTATTACGCAATCTGGACACCAGTTTGAATAACACTGGGTTAAAGTGGACTTGTGAGCCATCATTACCGGTTATTCGGTCTCAGTATATCTGTACCGTCTTTCAGACGAGTATAAATACCATTACCGTAACCCTGCAATTATCATTTTATTTTGCAATTCGTACATTTCACCCCCTGCTTCGTAAAGTAGGGAATTCGGAAACAATTAATTGATTTGTAAGGTGCATATGAATATTTGCTATACATATATATGTATATATATATATATATATATATATAAACTGGTTGGAATACAAGCAATGTGTATGCGCATCAGGATCTTATAACCAATACTCCAGATGTTAGACAGCAGATCAAAGTTAGGCAAATCAAAAGGGAATTGTATATTATGTATGTGTTTCTTCGGCACAATTTTTATCTTTTAGCTAATTTTGAGTTTTAGATGACGTGAGTCCTACAATAATCTCTCGCAGTTTATTTACCATCGATCCTTATTCCTAATCTCATCTCTTAGCACCGCTGCTCAAAACAATTCCACATCTTTTTGAACCAAAAGAGACCAAAGACGAGGCACTGTTCGTCATACACCGTCGCTAAGTCCTGTTCTGACCTTCTCGTAACCTTTGTCACATTCGCTTACCGTTTGGAAGGAGAACACAGAAAATTAGATGACAAACAGGCATATACAAATTGCTTCCAAGCCGCCGAGTGCGCTGTGCATTGATTAGATTGACTAACGGGCGGCCATCAGCAGCAGCAAAACAACACATGATGACATACCTCGACACCAGTCGATGCTTTTGTCAGATTCGAACAAAGCTTCAAAAATATCGGCGATTGAATACCTATAGCCGACACTAATCCCCCTTCATTCAGTCAACGACAACGAACCGTGGCATGTACTATCTCTTCTGGAATGAAAAGCTGGATGTCACGGCAACGACATAAATGTTCCGGATTTTATTGTGCATTTATTTGTATTTATGCAGAGTTTTTCCAACGTATCTTTCTGCAGCTTAGTCAGGAAGACTGAAATCGCCATCATGTCTCAACAGTAGAAGTGAAAATTGTTAAAAAATCGTCGATGCTTGGCCACCGGATGTTTGGTGGAATGGGCGTTTTGTCATCAAGCCTTTGATCACTCTCCTTTCCATGGAAATAATACAAATTTAATCAATAGTAGGCATGTGAAAATCGTCCAGCGACATCGTAACTTATCCAATATGACTTGTCAAACTGGGATATGATGACCAAATGAGAGGGGCTGTGCCGTGTAAAACTTTCTCCCACGGACTGTTCTCATGAGAGGTTCTGACAACAGATTAGGAATCCTAATCGCGTGTTTCTTTCTAACCATTTCAGAGCGTTTTCTTCTTCGGAAGGGCACCCGCAGTGTTTGTTGAAAAATCATAAATACGGTTCTAAATCAAACATGAAGTCACTTCCTCAGACGCTATATTCTTGATGTGCTACATGGTCTTTTGTGATGCGCACAGTGCGGTATTAGGAGGACTTGAATGCTTGGTGGTGTGTAGACCATTAAGTGACGTCCACCGCGTCGACCGCGTTATTTACGCTCTCAGGAATGAAAGTCACCGTTCTTATCCGTATTATTGAAGTAGACTTGGTAGGCTCAATTCTTTCCGTCCCTAGTATAAACCGTGAATTCTAGCATCTACAACTTGTGATACTACTGAAACTGTCACCAGCATATGCAACAGTGGTTAGACACGCATGTCCTTTCGACTGATTTTATACGAAACGAATTAAAGAAAGCATGCGCACCCTCTACTGCCAAAATTTCAACTGATACGGTTTAGGTTCGGCGGCCTAAAAAGATTTCGCGGTCTTCGTTGTCATTAGTGACGTGGTTCACTGCCATGGTCACTACCTTCGGAATCTTTCTTCTTCTGTATGATCCTTTAGCTGATTACTTTGCATTTAATTCTTCTTGTTCATTTCTGTTTCGAGTGGACTGTGTTATGTGGTAATAACCAAAATCGGAGAGCTTTATTTCCAGGTTACTGATTACAAGAACTGAACTAAACTGGATTGCCTCCGCCTTTAACCAAGCTGCCGTGGCACTTTAAATTACCAATCTTTATCCTACTGATCAGCACAAAAAGTGAACACGGCCACAGGCTGCTTTGTCTTGGGAAACGTTTTGCACCTTGAGGATGTAAAGTAGAAACTCTATACGAGTATTTCAATCGCTTAGTCTTTAAGGGGGTCTTTGACCGCCTATGCATTGTCACTCGCTAGAGCGACCGGTCTAATTATACAATTTGAATTATGGACGTTGTACGGATGCAGCCAAATATTTGTGATATTTCGCGCAAACCAGTGAACTTTGCTTTCTTATGCTGGTTTATGTTATATCGTACTCGGTTGTAATTCTAGAACATTTGTGATAGAATCAAATCCAACATGTAGCTGGCAGATGACATGTTGTGCAACATTACTGAGGAGGTTCAAAAGTGAGAATTCAAGTAAGGCGTTGAAATGTGGTACTCGTTCAATGGGTGGTGGTTAAGAGCATTTCTCCATTTATTTCTTCATGGTGTAAAATGACTGTATATTTCGCTTTCTTATTGTATATTGTTTGTCATTTATGTTGGTTGTTACCACAACAACCAACAACACCACTGCCACCTCATCATCATCATCATCATCGTTACTACTGTCTATTAGTCGTCTTTCATCTCGGAACTCGTTCACAAGAAGAAACATTTCATTCAGTTTTCTTGGCGAATTTTGCTGAAATATTTTCTCCCAAATTGCTCATTTGATTCTAGGTTCTGGATCAGAACGAAGTCTTTAAACTCCAAACACCGCACAGCTTTGATCTCGGGACAAAACAACGGGCAAGTTTCCTTCTCCAACCCCTTCCATATTATATCATGTGATGATTAGGTTATTCTGTCACCTAATTATTTCACTTTTGTACCATTTTTTACTTGTTTGTACAGTTGTTCGGTTTTTTGCCAAATAAGTGACTATTTCCCGTTTACTGTTAATTTAACCGACTCAGTTTGGTTAGACCATTGCTTATTTTCAATTTAATATTTGTGAGTATTTTTATAGTACTAGACCAACCACGTTGTTGTTTTAATTTTAAACAGGCCAAAATCAACGTTTCCGAATAGTCCGTGGTATGTAAATTGATAACTTAAAGTATCGCCGCATTCTGAATTGTGCAAATCTTCGTACACTGCTAGCTTTGTCTGTTCGGGCCCATGTCACGGCAAGGCAGACGTTTGACGTTCAGTTCATGGCTAGATTATTGAAATGAAGTACTCGAAGCCAGTATTGTCACATACGTGCAACTGGTTTAAAACCATAGCTGTAGATGAAGGAAATGTCGAATATTTTGTTGTCAGTAGTTTTGCATTCGGATAGATGAACAAGACTTGGACGGTTATTGTGGCTCATCTGGTGCGCGTTCTCAATGCTCTACTATTTACCTATCCTCATACTCGCACTCTCCTTTATTAAGTTGGCACTGGAAGCTCATTTGAATCGTTAGAAGCGTGCATAGTTGATGAATCCATGTAAGAATCACACGGTGATTAGTGGGAAGTTTTCGTCGGTTTGAGAAAATTAACTTTCATAAGGGGAACATACCCTCCAGGTGTACAAGATTTGTTTCCAGTCACGCGTTTCGCCTACAGATTGATGGAGTAAATTTCTCTGGAAGACATGGTCGGTATCGCGTTTATTTCCGCCGGCCAGGTGTGCGTACTTGATATTCTTCTGTCTAGTCAGTACTGAACTTTGATTGCTGTGTATTCATTGTCAGTCCTGATTGATTATTTGTTGTATGGTCTTGCTTCCTTATGCAAAATGGAAAAAATTTCTTTATGAACTCATGATATTAACCTGAGTTGTTAAACCGGATCTATAGATAACGTGCTCGAGCTCCTTTTCTGTGGCCTTGCACTCTCCAAACCTTGCCGGAAGAAATGAGTTGCATCCAAATCTGGTGCATAAATAGGTTAATACCAACGTCAATGAGGTTACTGCACGTGTAGGGCGGACCGTCACTGACGCATAAGCGGTTTCCCCTGCATTATCCCCTAGCTCTTTCAGCTAGCCACACTTCCACGTAAAATTGCTTACTGCAAGAGATGCATATTCTGCCGTCGCGGAGCACGGGTATTTTGGCTGCGCTCTCTTGGCAGCATGATACTAGCCGAAAGCAAAATACAGTTTTGCAGGGATACCAAGAAAATACGCCACGTTTGGTGCTAATGAAGGCTTGTTGACCTAGACCTAAAGATCTAAAGTTTTAAAAGGAATCATAGTGATCACTTGCAGATTTAGTTACCGATTCTACTCATTTTAGTTTTCACAGCCGTTAACTGTTCACCAACGTGCTCCGGATTCAGCTGCTACGTCATAGCAACAACCACTAAAAAGAGACAGAGAACACGAAATGCTAAAAGATCAGGTCCAAGGTAAAAGCAAAGGAAAGATTTCGAATGCAATGACGTCACTGACTGTGGCATTGAGCCTTATCACATACTGTCCCCAGCATTAACATGGAGAACTATCTTGGGCTCCCACCTGGATGTCTAACTGGACCTGCACGAGCATTCCATTGGTTGAGGTAGTCATGCCATTTGTCTTGTAATGCCGGACTGGTCGCCTTGATTCATCTCCTAACAATTACTTGCCTCGGAGATTAGTACATAGCGAGACAGCCGTTGTGTGGGCATGCGCAACTCATGTCCCTTATCTATCTAGATTTTGTGCCTCTTCTAAAGATCAAACCTCAAAGCTCAGTACCCTAAGCCTGACCTTCGAGTTACTGACGAAATTCCCCCGGAATATTCTACCAGTGCTACGAAGAAGACGGTATCACAACACAAAAAGTCTTCGCACACTCTTTTTTTATCAACAGTCATGTTTCGAAGTCGTGCGGCAAAGCCGATCTGGCTGCTACTGCGTAAACTCCACCGTTGAACGACGCGATGTCATGCCAACGCCGCAAATGCCCTAAACTAGTGAATGACAGTCCGCTCTCTGTAAGTCCTAATATACGTCACCATATGCAGGACCCAAGTAATTTGCTATGTCTGCCCCAATCAGGTCTGCTTGAAAAACAAGGTTTGTCGAATTGGGGCTAATGATAATACACCGAGTTGCATCAGAATCACAGATCACATTGCAAACCTTTGTCCGCGTTTCTCGATAATATAGAACGTTCTCTGACAAACGTATCACAACCAAGTTCAGTTCGTAGTGTACCGAAACAACAGTGGACCATATGAATTTCATATGCAAACTGTTCTTGCTCAGTAACGTTGCATACTCGAGACAGTTGGTAGTTCACCAATGTATCGGTTACCATGAATAACCTTTCTCAAGGCTGTTTTTCATGCGCATGAAAACGGGGTTGCACCGTTAAACAGTTTTACTTTAAACAAGATGCGTATTTGTATGCCTTTATGTGGTGTTTCGAACTGTTATGGGCATGTTAGGTCTCTGTCCCTATTACATGTATTGGTGATCTTGGGGTAATGTGAGGCCAGCCAAGTACTGTGAGCCGTTAGTGGTTTCAGCACCATCCATCCAACGTTTCGGCTTTAACGACAGCACAGAGACTTCAGGTTTATGGACGGCAGTGAGAGTATTTGTGGATGAACACTCAAAGAGTTACGACTCCTTACACACAAAGACAGACAAACACATGAGTGCACCTTATTCAGCACCCAGTTGTTTTAGGCTCCAATTCCGAATTTCATTCGCTTGAAGACCAGTCTTGGTTATCAGTGATAACGAAACTTTAGGCGAACTACCGGTGATCTCGAATACGTTGTTGTTGAACAATCAAAGTTTACGTATGACTTTCTCTGATAATTGTCGACTTCGCAAGACTTATCCTGTTCCCGGTCAAAAATATTACACCTGGAAGCACAGGAAACTTGGCCGCTTATTTGGGGCCTTATATATGTGTTGACTGATTTCTTGTCTTGATAACGATGCAAATAATCCGGAACACAGAAACAAATGATTGCACGCACATATCTATTTTGGAAAACTATCGAACTTTCGTGATAAGGAGAACAGTCTTGTTTGTTGTTTCTCCTTGGTTCAAATGTGTAGCAATGGTGCAGAGTATAAGGGTGTTCAGCAGATGCCTGTATCGTTGCTCGTGGTTGGATTCATTAATGAGGAAATTTTTCACTCGTGTTCAGACAAGAGGCACATAACGGTTTGTAGGTATGGATAGGTAAGTTGGTTGATAAATATGATTTCCAGTCGTTTTTATGGGTTGAGTTGCTGTAGTTTAAATCTTCGGTCGCCGTTGACTGCTGGTGTATAATTAGCCGGAATAGACCTTGTATGTCCTGCGTAGAAGTGATCCTATGGGGGTGGAATCATCTTACGCCGAAACCTCTCTATGTATGGAGCTACACTTGGACTGGCTAGTTTCTTCTGCCTGGTTGAGTAGTTCCATCGGATGATGATCGCATGAGATGGTGTGTTGTCGTGATAAGAACTCTCGCTTTGCTCTGACGGATTCAAGTCATCTGTTGCTTTGAAAAGATGTTCGTTCGATCACGAACAGTGTATATTGTACTGTGGGAAGTGAAATGGTTCGCCGATGTAACTCAGAACGGAACACCTTTCGAGCAGAAGGTGTATACAGAATACCATCGTCAAGGTGGCATTTTTTTGCGATACTTGATTAGGATTTGCACATCGTATCAGCAACGAATGGATGTTGTATAGTGTGTAGAGATCCATAACCTTTACCTTGTAGAGACTGCTAAATGTATGCAAGGTCATGTTATTGCGATGTGTAATGATAAACGATGGTGACTTTGTGTCCACAAACCAGGTCAGGCGGACATCTCGTCGAGAACAAATAAATGGCAGTCGGACTAGGACTCTAATTGACTGTAAACCTGAGTGGGATATCAAAAGCGCTGTCCTTCACCATAGCTCGAGGACAATTTTGAGGACGGTCTGATTTTCATGACACGTTTGCCAATGAGCCGGGATATTGATCAAAGCGAAGACCAAAAAATAAACAACCGGTCGTAAAGATTAAAGGTGACTAAACTTTGCTAATTGACCTTAGTGGATCATATATGTTTTTGATTGTAGCTAGTATGTGGAGTCGCATCAATCTTTTTTGAGTCAAAAGAACCTCTAAATGCTCACTAGTAGTAAAGACGGATTTATTGAAGGCTTTCCATAAGATAGCTGTCGACCAACTTCGCGTATTGCTGCAGCATCTACCATGCACACTCGAAGATCGTATCCGTTGGTTCATGATGCAGTTACGGAGGGACAATTTTGGACTGTAGTGTAAATGGTCTGTTCGCGAGATCACGGTGTTGCATGGTATCCCACAACGGTAAGCTTAGGAACCTGCTAGATTATTGTCATATTTCGTTATTTGGCTTGTATGTTTGCTTTAGGTTTTACAATCACTAACGTTGCATCAACGCGTCCTAGCTTTGGTCGCTACCTCACTGGAACACCAACTCGAGAGAAGAGCTAACAAGAACTAGTCAGTAGTCGATTACGAAGTAACAAGTTGAGGAGATCCGTAAGAAAGAAAAGATTTTGCGTGGAGGATCACCGCTGACGGCGAAAGAGAGTCATACCATCTGTTGACTTCAATCATTGTTTGGGTTGTACAACCGTGATGCTTGGGCCACCGCAACAAAATATGTTTACCAATTGTGACGCAGGAAGATAAAATATGAATTATTTTGATGTTAAAATCTGCCATGGTTTCACACGAAATATGGTCGATGGTGACCATCACCACAGCATGATGGGGAGCTCGAGAACCCTCGATGCCATCAGTGTTTAGTCAGGAGCAAGTTCTGTTGCGAGAGATTTGTAGGATTATTGGTTGTGGGCTAACAAGAAACGAGATCGGGATTTTTCCGCAAAGCGTTTTTCAAAAAATATTTTGCAAATCCCGTGAACCATTGTTCACTTCAGTAAATGAAATGGAGGCGATGAGACCAACTGTAACTACGTTCTTACGCAACACGCTAAGATCATCTCTCATCAAATGATTGTTCGGAGTAATATTGAAAAGCGTTCGAAAATCGAACTGGCAAACCATAGGGTATGCAATGAAGTGGTAAAGTCGAGGTCAGGATAGTTTTGGGATTTGAAATAAACACCGGCAGATTCTGTGCTTGCCTCTAATACCGCATAATGTCTGCTTATTTAGCCCACACGATTCTGGATAGTTGAATAGGACAATAGGACGGAAGATTCGTGACACAATGGAAGTATTTTACTTAGGAAAAGGGTGATGTTAGGGAATAAAACTGACAACGCCTTTAGGATCAGAAAATGATCAGTTAAGCTGCTGTTTATTACTCGTGAACAACGTGTAGCTATCCGTACATTTACTAACTTAGTTGTAGCCCCGAATCAGGCAGTGGGTTGCTCGCCGACGTAATTGCTCAAGAGAATAGACAACCGTTAAGGGCTAGATATCATCACATATTTGTAAACAGTTTCGCACATTTTGTTGGCATGTGGAATCCTGGTCTTGTCTGGAAATGTAGTCGGTAAGGCACGTCAGACCACCAAATAAACAAAGGTCATCTCATCTGACTGATTTAGAAAAGGAGTCGAATGTGAACGTATAATCAGAAAAAGATACGACTGGCAGATTCGACATTGATCAGTTTTATATGCAGCCCACAACTGCGTATGAGTAGTGTGTGGGAATGATGTATCTTGATGACCCTCGGGACTACAATTTCTATGCAAAAAACCTCAAGGTATTCAATCAACTTTATATTTGGGAAGTATCAAACTCCATGAAACTTGAATCGCCAATTTTGATTAGCCTCGACTGGAGCTGGTGGCCCAGTAGTAGTGAACATGTCTTCCAGATGGAAATTTCGAGTTCAAACTCTGGGTGAGATGGAGGACATGCACCACTGATGCGGTCTAAAAAAACGCTAAACTCGGGTGCTTTTAGATTGGCTGACCTCAGGTTTTTAAGCAAAAGATTCACTCTGAAGGTCAGTTGGTCAAGCAAGTTTTGTTCTCCCATCCATTCACAATACTGCTTTTAATAAGTTCGAAAATCTGGCACCATTTTTCCTCAGTCCAAACGTCTTACTTAACTAACCGACTAAAACCGTTCATAAATCACGTTTTCATTTCAGTATTGAACGCACTACCCGTAGACACTCATAGTGATTCATATGAGATTCTGGTGTAAAATTGAAGCAAATTAACTTCAGTGGTACATCGCGAGAGTGACGTACGAACAACGGTTTCGGCAGTGCTGTTTATTATTTCCATTTATCTTCCGGACAATGCTTGCACCTTTACACCAATGTGGAATAAAGAATGAACGGACGGGGGTATTCTGCTAGAATGCCAATGGATCATATCGGTTCACGAAAATCCTTATTACAGATGAAACGCAACTACGCACTGGTACCTGGGTCAAACAGCTCTCTGTTCCTTGATTTTCGTTTCTGATTTCTGAATTGACACGGTTGCGCAAAACATTAAGGCGGTGGCTTGGGCAATTTATGGGTGTAGTAATCCCGTATATGCTTATTCCATAATAGACTATTTCCGTCTTCCTCTTCATAAATGTTAAGTATTCTTGCTGCCTTTGGTTATGTAAAAAAAATTAGTATTTACTTTGGTCATCTCATTTTCCAAGTAGTTCCACATAGATATCTGTGATAGTGTGGCCAATTTCCCACTTTTTCCCCTATTCGTCGACTTCATTCGGTGAGTTGGTTTTATGTTTTATGCATGAAATTAATGCGAATTGGGACAAGAAATTCAGTCGCTTCTGTTTAAAAGTACCTCAGAACTCGGAAACTAGAACCCAGAAAAAATCTGCAGTGGTGGGAGTCTTATTGGTTGGAAACGTCATTGAATGTGAACGCTTTGAAGAATCCTATGGAATACATTGAAAACGAACCAACGTGGCAAACAAGCTCGTCTTCAGTTATTCGTACTCATGCCAATACATAGCATTAAATGTGTTTGGAAATTGACCAATGGAGTTGTCGGTTTGCAGTCACATCTGTTCACAATTAAGAACGTTTGTGTGTGTGCGTGTGTGTTGACTTGATCAATTTGTCACGCGATCAGGTTGTAAACCATTTGTTGGATGATGATAAGTGGGCCAAGAAAGTTTAAGAGTTTGAACAAGTTGTTTCGGAACGGACAGAGGGACTTATACAAGCGAAAACATACGGCTTTGACTGTATTTAATATGCCACACTTAACGGTTCTTGTTGGTCTGCTAACTTTGTCACGTTCACTGAGTGGTTTGACTCGACAAGGTGTGAACACACCACGCTAGTGATTGCCTTAATTGTTCCTGTGCTCAACCAAGCCGGGATGTGTTCACGAACGCGATCGAACAAACGCCTGGTCGTGCGGCCAACATACCTTGTCCCACAGGAGCAGGTGAATGAATACACACAAAATAAAGCTGCAAAATCTGGCAATCTGTTGGAAGCACATGATCGGTTTGGACGTGAATACATTTTCCGGCTGTACAGCAAAGAATGTCCCACTGATTGAACTTGACAGTCTCCGTTGGATAAGTTCCGCTTTGAAAGGCAAACGAACGTATACGAGTTTCTTTATTGGTCTTATTACTTTTTGTCTTACTTCCTGTTTTTCCATAGTTTTATTTATGAATCTTTCGGGGTATCCATTTTGTACGAATACGCTCCGCAGGAAACGAAATTCATTTTCAATTGCGTTGTTCGTAAATATTTTTCTTGCTCTATCAACTAAACAATATGTTAGGTTCCTCTTCGCTTGGAACAGTTCAAAGCTGTGGAAGTGAATGTACTGTCCGTTTTACGTTGCTCTTCTATAGACTGGCAGTTGTGCAGACCTGTCCTGTAGACGCCTTATGCACACATCTAAGTATGCTAAGCAGTGATCTGTTTCTTTTTCTATTGTAAAGTGTACGTTTGGATGGACATTGTTAGACGTGTGTAGCAAATGATTTATGTCCGCCTGTTCCTCTACCGCACATAGTATATAATCAATACGGTACAGTGTCTGATTGCTGAGCACAGTTGATTATTCTCCAGTTTGGACATAAAGATATCAGCAAACAATGGTCCCAGAGGAGACCCCATTGCCACTCCGTCCTTTGGCCGGTGTATTTCACCATTGAATTGAAATTGAACATTTTTGGTGCACGCAAAGGGTAGCTGTTTC
>LUCM01006187.1:132511-391451 GCA_008360955.1 Fasciolopsis buskii
GTGAATTCTATGATTAAAGATTGTGGTGTAGTTCATAAACCACGGCGGGACGACCGTCTTCAAAACCCTCAAAATAAAGGAAAACTCATGAAGCTTAAGGTTAACCCGGAAATCGGATGACGCTTAATTAAAATGAGTCATGGAAACTTTAGCGTTTCCATGGTATCTCCAAGCTTTTTACTTTGTGCCTGCTACGTCGCCTGAATCACAGATAAACCCGAACTACTAAGCTCCGACGTGACAAACTGGGCGCTGTTAACGAACGGACACCAGGGGCGTGTGAGGCCGCTTCCACAGTTGATTAGTGAAAGCGCAAACAGATTAGAATGTGTCATTCGGCTGCTCCTACTTTTTTTATTAGATATGAACAATAGTAAATTTGGGCTTTTCCTCGGTGAACTCCCGCATTGAACAAAGTCTCGTCCGCGTTTGTGAGGATTCATTGGTAGATATAGGCTAAATTTCTTGGATCAGGACATCGGTATTAGTGCAGTATTTGGTTAGAAAAGCCCGAAGGAGGCAGTGCTGGAACGTTGCTTGACCATATATTCTGACGGAATACCCGTGTTTTTGACACCTGGAGAATATTACGACAAAAATTTCGGGTCATTTCATGCGAAACCCAATAAACAGTCTGTGCAAATCCTCCCTTTTCCTAAGCAGATCTTGGCGTTAGGCATTTCTCAAACAGAAGATCTTATTTATTGTGAATGATATAATATTAATAACACAGCGTTGTTGGTAGATGTAATGCGCCAACGTTTCGACTACCGTGGGTAGTCTTTCTCAAGGCAAGTTTTACAAGATCTTATTACTGAGCTTGTGTGTGCGACAAGTGCGCGAAGTCAACGATCGAGTTTTCAGACTCTTCCTTCCTTCCTTGCTAGCCATCTTTTTTCAGCATATTACTAAGTCGCTTGTTTACTAATTAGCTGCTTACCTATTTGTGACTCAGTTCATACCTCTGCTAATTTTAGCATCAATTAGCGGACAACTTACCAAAGCTTACATAGATTCATTAAAATACCGTAAGCAAAATATCTGAAAGACGAAAAATATAAGTAAAACCCAAGCAAATCAAGTTCGACATGCAGCTACCACTAGTAAACAGTATGCAAGGTGTTGGTAAACTGGTGCGCCCCCGCTTGTGTCGGTCTTCCCGTTTGCCTCTGTCTCTTTTCTCTGTCTACCTCTCTTTATGTCTCTTTATTCACTTGCCTGTCTGTCCACAGGTCTGCTTGTTTTGCCTGCATAAGTACCTGTCTGTGTGAGTTAAGTAGAGTGTGGTCGTTTTTAGTAAACCCTGAAATTTATCTCTGTGGAATGACGCAAATAAAATCTGTGAAAATCAAGTATGGAAAATTCTCATAACACGTGTCCTGGCAGTTCCAGTGTTAGAGTTTGTTTCATACAATGCTTTACCATAAATTGTGTTCTCTATTTATTTCCCCCAATACCAGTATTTCAATGAGCCATATGGATCACACAATCATATTTCCGCTTAGTTTTAACGTACCTGAGTGTTTTCGTAAAATAATTATGCACTCCTGTTTCCCTTTCCATTCCAATTTCGCGGTCACAATTATTGGCTTTAGAGCATCACGAGAGAAAAGCACAACCGCTTATCTTGGATTTGACTTCAATCAGTGGTATCACTTGTGCAGATGAGGAACAGACCACCATTCTCAGCGAGTGGTCATTGGAAAGTGGTGTAAAACGGCTACTGTACGAAAAAGAAGAGAAAACCAATGGTCATGTAATTTGCGTGAACGAACAGTATACCGAAGGCTGCACTGAGGATATCTCCAAAATGATTGAAGTGAGTTGCCTCTGCCTTCTTCGTGAACTGATCTGCCGAATAGTACACCTTCTAAGGAATTGATAAATCAAATCCGCTACCATTACTTCGTGCGTAAGGGTTTCAGGTCTACTCAAATGTCCTGAGAAAGTGATGGAATATTTTTCATCACTTTATCATCTCATCCGACTGGTTTTATGTCTCTCTTCAGAAGGAATGCTGGTCAGCTGAGTTAATTCGGGAAAACGATATTTTTTCTTCCACTGTTCATTCTTATATGTGGTTACAGTGGACTCCGAACTCACTTCTGACCGGATACTAAAGAATCGGTAGCAAGAGTTTTGTGAGCATCATCGTACATTTCAGTACGGATTGGCAGGTTTGATTTTCCAAACCGAACCTTTTGCTAAACATCGGAACCGCAATCCGAATGGCCCAATAACGAAAATAGCTTTTTATCTTTTATCTTTTACTTCCTTTTAATAATGAAACAACATTGTACATCAATTTTCAGGAAGCGGGCCGCGGCCAGCACAGGGTTATCAAGTGGGGAAGTTGACCGCCCGAAGGGATAATTACGATTGCAGCGCAATATTCCATCGACTATCTTGAAGGCCGTATAGAGGCGTAATTCCGTTATCATCACTTCTATTGAGGGGTATGATAAAAAAAGTCATTAAGATCGTGTTCTCCGCCGTACTCAAACCTCAATCTCCTCTTTATTTTCATTACTTGTCTTATATTACCCATGATTAATGAGCACACAGACGATTTCTTCATCATTGTTGCGACAGGGCGTGTACAAGCATGCCCTGACGTTAATTGCGCAGTCTGGTTTGAGTTCTAGGTGTTTCGCATTATGTGCGCATTTCGACTCAAAAGCAATCCAAAGACGTGGCGGTGGTTGCATACTCATTCATTTTCCCGGGGCATTCGGGCTCCAGTTCACCCTCATTCACTGTTGATTATTTTAAAATGCACACCTGTACCAACGATGATGCATTTGAGCATGAATCTCGAATCTCCGGAAGCTAAGCGCACATTGATGTAGTTGAATTTATCCAAACTTGTTAAGTTTTGCGTGTGCTATTCCAACCCAAACATAGATACTATGCACGCGCTTTAGTATCACGTGTACGAAATGGAGCGGGGGAAGATTTTTGAGATTTCGTCTAACAATCATTAACTACCTCGCGGAATGGTGGTTAGTTGAACGTTGATGTTGTTTGCGAAATCATTTTAAAATCACGTGATACCATGTAATTCTGTAAACTACCAAGTAGCAGAGCTCTGTATGACTGCTTGTAGTGCATTCGCATCAAACAGAGAAACCGTTCATGGATTATAGATGGGCCATCTGCTAAGCTAGGGTACATGGGCTGCAAAACCCAGTGACCGATAAGCGCCCCATATATTATGATGTTGATGTTCGATTAACCATTGGAAGCCTGCCAGGTTGGCCGAATCACTAAGACGTTTGATTCAAATTAGTTCATTCTGGCTTCGCTCTCTAGGTCTGGTACTGGGGATATGCACACAGCAAGAATGGAGCAAGTGTATATTGCTTCCATGATGTCTTGATGAAAAATTTGAAATTGAGGCTATTTGATGAATCACTTGAAAAATAGATTTGTCATTACAGAATGTTGCAGCATGTACACGCGCACTCGTGCACTTAGTCAAGCGTGATTGGTCATCGTTCTCATCGCTGTACTCCATGGCACGCACAGCCCTCACTTGCTTTGCTCCAGACTCTGGGACTCACATGGGTGTTCAGCATCCCATGGACTTGTTTGCCTATCCGACTTGTATTGTGTTTGCGGGTAAACCTGCTTTATTGGCAAATTTCTTTTGCGACGACAAACTTGGCTTATCCGCTCAGATAACGTGTTCGACTATCATGTAGGCACTGATGCTTATAATGGTATGTTTCTCTCTGTCTCCCGTATTTCTAGATTCTTGCACTCTATACTAGCGAACGACGTACCTTTTAAATTCCTTCTTAGGTGACATACCGTTTTGACTCCTCCCAAGATGCGTCTACTAATTGGTAGATTATAATGGTAATTCTGATTACTCAATAATCGCAATGAAAATTGAGGTATCAGTCATTTTACAAGCACCACATATGACTGCAATGGGAAATGCGTGCCCCACAGTCGATAGGGCCCGCTAAACAGGCAACTTGGATCGTCGGAGGATCACATGAGGTTTCGATAAGTCAGGTGTGGCAAAGAGCCAAGTGCCAACGAATTGCTGTCTACTACCAAAGTGACCAGTGGATCTAGGATTCGGACATCTGGTGATAGACGTGTAATCAACTTATTTATCGCTGATCAACTTCCGGCATAAATGAAAAGTACAATTCAAGGAAAACAGTTGAATAAACCATCTGGGGAGAAGTTTAAACCAAATCTTCCCACTAGCTTTTACTCTCTGGTGCTACTTCTTCCACTTAGTCTTGCCTTTATTTTCACGTTGGAAAGGTGAAATTAGGAATTCTTTTCTCGGCCTAACCCGGTTAGCTTGGGATATCGAAATCTTCTGCAACTTCGAATGATTATGAATCTCAGTGGGACTTACTTCGCTCCTAGGAAAAGACGTAGCTTTACAACGAAGCGAACCGGCGCTGATCTGACGTTGACGGGGCCTTCAAGTTAGCTCCAAAACGTCGCTTGACTCAGCATGATTAGCACAAATTACACTGAATTTTGGTGATAATTAGTTTGAATTTTTCAAATCGCCTTATTACACGCAGCTCGGCCTTAGTGAACTCAAAAATAGATATTGGCCATAGTTCATGTTGGTGATGATACCACCTCGATTGGTAAAGAAACTTTTGCGATCTAATTGTCAAGCTCAGCAAACAAACCCTCAGGAGGAAACGTTAACCAGACATTTGATCGGATTATGCAAACGTGCATGGTTTTTGTTGGAGTGGCAATTGTTCCACGTTTTTATTGATTAGCCTAATGCTTTACCACGTCTTACTTTTTGTTTACTTGTCACCCAGGAGACTGAAGAAACATACGTCAAATTCTCCGAGGATGTTGAACAACTAACTGACGCCGGTGCAGCTCCGAGTACTAGTTACGTCGATTGGGAGGAGGTAGACGAACTAATCAAGGGTCATTGAGCTCCCCGAGTGGACTTTGAATTAACCAATTCATTCCCTCCGCCGAGAAACATATGGTTAATTACGGCGTTCTTAATCTTTGTTTGAGTTCAACTTGTGGCTTTTTAAGCTATTAAATTCGCTTTATTATTTGATTATGCTTTATTCATTCTTTTTAATTTATCAGGTCTACTGACTACCGTACATTTTGAAATAAGAAGTGAGAAACATCAAAGAAAATCTTTCCGTTAAGCCGTCGACAGCGACAAAAAGAGTGTTGTTAGGAAAATACGAAAATAATATTGATTTCCTTTCCGGAACGATTGGGGAGGCGTTGGTGGAGGTACACATCACAACGGGAATCAGTTAAAGTTTTTACTGTATTCTACCTGGTAATACAAGTGGGATAATTTGCTGCGCAAGAGTAGTGGATGTTCACAATTGGTCGTAGATAGTATGGCTGCATTGCTATGCATTGTTCAGTAGTTCTACGCAGCACCTGCGTTAGATTTTTTCAAAAAGCTAACCCGGAGCTTCGATTAAATTTGGGACCCCAGAAACTTGGTACCGTGTGCTGCTTCGTGTGCTATTCCACAGCATGTGACGGTGCCCAGGCATGAGGTGAATGCACCCCACAAATCCATTTTCGCTTCAGTTATTTTGCGGTGACCCGGTCTACTATTCATATGTTTTCCTTGCAACCTGTGTGATGAAACAGTGCAACTGAAACACTCAGCTACTATCGACCAATGAGGTGACAAACCGACTTTGGCAACGCGCTTGCGTATGGATGCGTTTTCATCCCATTTAAGGAAGATAGAATGAGTGTAGCCTTCATGCGGGAAGTCCCGAACTTCCTCTGCCAATATTCAAGAAACATTTTTGAGGAAGAAGATACACGCTACGGATTCAAAAAGTCTGAAGTTCCACCGGTCAGATTAGTGGGCGTATTATAATAACCGTCTTGTTTTCCAACCCCGTTATCAGTGTGTGCATTCTGCATGGCTTTATTCCTCCAAAATCTGGTCCATGACCAATCCAACACATCCGGGACGGATGCCGAACTGCCGGACACTAATTCGATTCAATAAACCTAGACCGCAATAAGCACAGACAATAGAACATGAGCTACCGTGGAAATGTGTGTGTATTGTAACGGCAACTAGGAGAATCACTATAAGTCAATTTAAACAAGTTATCAAGGAATTCAGCAATGACTGCTTGGTATGCTCGCATCTGATCTCTTCGGGGATAAAAAGAAAGTTTCATGGATAACGGTCATCCAAACTTTTCGATGAAGTTTCAGTCTCGTCACAAAAATTAACCCTTATTGAAATACCTAAGGGAATTCACCACTGGGCCAAATTACCTAAATGTGCCCAAAGTTCGGTTTTGAAAGTCCTTAAACATGCCGAAACTTTGTACCCAAAATTTCCTGGATGGGCATGCTCCGGTTCCCGTTCCCCTTAATTTGCACAAGCACCAAGTAATCTCGGTCTTTGTCAGCCATCAATAATTCAGCTATTAAGGCAGTTGAGAGTGCAGTTATAAACACTGGAATTAGTTAGTAGTTTCCAAATGACTCGTCTCGGAGTATCGGCACTCAAACAGACGTGAGTAAACAGACGTCTCACTCTTGTTAGGAATAATCAGTGGTGCGAACCAATCATACCACAACTGGGTCTCTGCACCAAGATGAACGACCGTGAATCGTGTGTCCTAACTATTACGTAAACTGGGCAGGCTTGCAATGGTTCGTCGAACATCAGTGCCATGTGATGTAGCGTCTAATATCGGATTCTGCACTTCAAACGTTGCTCACCCTCACCAGGCCATCCATCTCCGCGCGATGAATATCTTTTCAGCAGAATTGGAATGCACAGCTGGATAGAACTTTTCTTCTTGTTAGTTTGCAGCGGTGGAGCATCTATGTGATGAATGTTCATGAACAAGTTATGTTTCCTGAATATCAGCAGACACGGCGACCGTTCCTAGAAGGAGTTTGCACAACGCTCCAACCAGCAGAGTAATGATATTGGGGCCTTGCAGTATAGAGTCTTTAAATGCTGACACTCCGCATTTAGTCACGCAGTCAAACACATCATCATCATCGTTCAGCGTTAAACAGCGAGGCAAGCCTCACTGACCACCGCCATTTCCCCAGAGTTACAAGTTCCCATAAAAAGAGTGAATACCCAAGGGAACAGGGAGTGGACCTACACAGGCGGGAAAATATAGGAGTGCGCTGTTGCCGACACATAAAACACAGTCTAACTTTACAAACGCACTCTTTCAACCATTGTGGTTCGAAAGAAAATGATCTTGAGAAAATGATCGCTACTGTTCACGGTTCATTGCCATATACTTCAAAGTCTCCAGCCAGCTAGTTGACGAGTCTGTCGGACCCCAACCACGAAGACGTGAGGCACCTGATTTACCTAAGTTCGCTGTACATTTTCTCATTCCGTGTTGCTGCATTATTTGTTGACCTGCGGGCGGTTTCTTCCATTCCCTGGGAAGAACACAAAATAGGGCACAACACGGTAGACGAGTGTTCGCCATATGCAACACGTGACCCAACCAGCGCAGTCTACTAAGTTTCATAAGCCGAAACAAGGTGTTCTGAGAGGCGGCACTTGGTTATAGATTCATCAGCTCCACAATGCTCGCCCGGTCACTCCATCCAATCCTAGTCATACTACATAGATATCGATCGTCGAAAACCTCCAACCGATGAACATCTCCCACACGTATACTCCATGTCTCGCAACCGTACAACAGAACCGAGCGCACTGCGGCACAGTATACACGATCTTTCAACTTCAGTGAAATATCAGGCCGTTGCCAAAAGTGCTTCAGTCCAGCGTAAGCTGTCCGAGCCTTGGATATATACGCATATTTACCTTCACTTCCGAGCTAGCATCGTTCGACACGCAGCTACCAAGTTAGTTGAAACGGCCCACAATCGTGACTTCCTCTCTACTGAGCACCAAGTTCGGCGCTGCTGTCGTCCAGTCCTGCAACAGCACTTTGCACTATGAAGGTGCAAAGCACATGCCAAAGCGAGCGACCGATCGCGAGAGTTTTCCTAGTGCCCGTCGTGCATGGTCCGCCGACTCAAAAAGGCATACAACATCATCTGCGTAGTCTGGGTTACATAGCTTCCCTTCATTTTCCATTTCTATTCCTACATCCTCGTGACCTCCTCAAGCATCTTCTATCACCTAGTCCATGACGAAGTTGAACAGGAATGGAGAGATTAGACACCCTTATCGAACACCACTTGTTGTTTTGAATGAACTCGATAGTTCACCGTATGCTCTCACGAGAACACAAGTACGCGAGTACAATGCTCGCAATAGGTTCATGAACGTCTCTGGCATACCACTCCGGTGGAGAGCCCTGAGTACCACTGCCCGATCTACTGAGTACCTTTCAGATCGAGAGAGACTATGGTCGTAGNTTTCCCCAGAGTTACAAGTTCCCATAAAAAGAGTGAATACCCAAGGGAACAGGGAGTGGACCTACACAGGCGGGAAAATATAGGAGTGCGCTGTTGCCGACACATAAAACACAGTCTAACTTTACAAACGCACTCTTTCAACCATTGTGGTTCGAAAGAAAATGATCTTGAGAAAATGATCGCTACTGTTCACGGTTCATTGCCATATACTTCAAAGTCTCCAGCCAGCTAGTTGACGAGTCTGTCGGACCCCAACCACGAAGACGTGAGGCACCTGATTTACCTAAGTTCGCTGTACATTTTCTCATTCCGTGTTGCTGCATTATTTGTTGAGCTGTAGGAGGCTTCTTCCATTCCTAGAGAGGAACACAAAATAGGGCACAACACGGTAGACGAGTGTTCGCCATATGCAACACGTGACCCAACCAGCGCAGTCTACTAAGTTTCATAAGCCGAAACAAGGTGTTCTGAGAGGCGGCACTTGGTTATAGATTCATCAGCTCCACAATGCTCGCCCGGTCACTCCATCCAATCCTAGTCATACTACATAGATATCGATCGTCGAAAACCTCCAACCGATGAACATCTCCCACACGTATACTCCATGTCTCGCAACCGTACAACAGAACCGAGCGCACTGCGGCACAGTATACACGATCTTTCAACTTCAGTGAAATATCAGGCCGTTGCCAAAAGTGCTTCAGTCCAGCGTAAGCTGTCCGAGCCTTGGATATATACGCATATTTACCTTCACTTCCGAGCTAGCATCGTTCGACACGCAGCTACCAAGTTAGTTGAAACGGCCCACAATCGTGACTTCCTCTCTACTGAGCACCAAGTTCGGCGCTGCTGTCGTCCAGTCCTGCAACAGCACTTTGCACTATGAAGGTGCAAAGCACATGCCAAAGCGAGCGACCGATCGCGAGAGTTTTCCTAGTGCCCGTCGTGCATGGTCCGCCGACTCAAAAAGGCATACAACATCATCTGCGTAGTCTGGGTTACATAGCTTCCCTTCATTTTCCATTTCTATTCCTACATCCTCGTGACCTCCTCAAGCATCTTCTATCACCTAGTCCATGACGAAGTTGAACAGGAATGGAGAGATTAGACACCCTTATCGAACACCACTTGTTGTTTTGAATGAACTCGATAGTTCACCGTATGCTCTCACGAGAACACAAGTACGCGAGTACAATGCTCGCAATAGGTTCATGAACGTCTCTGGCATACCACTCCGGTGGAGAGCCCTGAGTACCACTGCCCGATCTACTGAGTACCTTTCAGATCGAGAGAGACTATGGTCGTAGGACGGTGGTGTGTTGCGCATTTCCTGTATCTGTCGGAGAGTGAATATCTGCTCGATGCAACCTCGACCTGGCCGACGTCAGGCCTGTTGTTCGCGGATGTTGCTCTCGCGAATCGGTGTCAAACGGCGCAGCATTATCGAAGCTAACACCTTAGTTACTATCGAAATTAAACTAACCCCACGATGTTTACTGCAGTCACTCCGTGTGCCTCTCTTGACGATGGGTACAATCGATGACTCACTCCACGATAACGGACTACGTTCCTCGTTCCAGATATCATGAACCAGGGAGATAAGTGATTTCATCAGAGCTTCTCCATTCAGTTTGAAAAGAACTGGCGGAAGGTCTTCGGGACCGGCTGCTTTTTCCCGCTTCCGAAGTCAAATATTCGATTCCACTTGAAATTCCGTTGGTGGGTAAATAGACACCTCCCATGGGTTTGCAGCTACAGACCTAGGCCTAAATACATTGGCGTGTGGCCGGATAAACTGATCCTTGAAGTGCTCAGCACAACGGCCCACCCTTTGTTGTCTGCCATGGATGAGCTCTCCATTCCTATCGCACACGATTTCACTAACCAAATTTGGCCGTCCACCGCCGTCGCGTATAAGCTTAAGCAGTCTTTGAATCTTACCTGAAGCGGCCGCTGCTTCAATCTCTTCGGCTACCTTAACCCACCAGTTTTCGCGGTCGTTCTTGAAGCTTGTTGTCAACTAACGCTGCAACTGTCGATGCATCTTATTCACCTCCTTGCAGTGAGGGAGCTGGCGTTTTTGGTCCATTAGACCCAGCGACCCTTGCAAGATCCAGTATCTTTGATGAACGCTAGATCTAGAACCACAGGTGAAATCTGGTGCCAAATGCATTGCCTGCTTAATTTGACCCCACTGCTCGTCGCAGTTCTTAATTCCTCGAGCAGTTTCTGCTCATAGCTGCTGCGGACAGCCTAATGAGACAGTCGTTCGACAGCCAGTCGGGTTTGTGGCCTGCATCGATAGCCGTTGAGCTGTAGTAAAAATCGCATTAAAACTAACGTATAGTCCGAATCGACGCCATGTCGCTGTGCGACGCGAACTGTGTCCTAAGTTTGTGCTAGATAGGAATAAGTTATTGTCCTCACCGAATTGGAGAAGTCTTTCCCCGTTACCTGTACGGCTGAGCAGGTGAGGCGCACCGCCCACTTAAAACGGCTGGCGAGGCTTGTGAAAGTGTGAGCTAACAAACTGAAAAACACCTACTGCGCTACTTGACAACGAAACGTTGCGAGTATCGGACGTGTGATCATTGGGGACACTATGGGTAGGCAGAAGGGGAGAAGAGATTGGGTTGGAGACAGAAATGACTGGTTGAATAAAATAGACGAAACCTACTCCGGCTTCTTGTGGCTCAAAACCGGGTGACGCGGTATACCCACAGAAACCGGATTCTTTTGCTAGTCTTCCGTTTAAACTCTTTTATATGCACGTGTTCCCCAGACTAATTCGCCTAGCTTTAAAATAAATCTCCTTCGTTTGTGACTCTTCACTACGGTTTTATTATCTGGTAATCCACGTAGACCCTGTTTTCAAAGTATGAGCTCTATGGGCTTCCAGTTTTCGTACTTACTGTTACTCTATATCACCGCCTGTGCTAACTGGTTCCCCCGGGACACTTTTCTGGTCATCCACCCGGTTCCGAAATCTTTCGTCTTACAGCCGTCTGAAGTCATCTGTTTAACCCTACGACAATGCGACAAAGTTTACGGAAGTCCTGAATTTTCCATTTTGCATCAGCGGTCTCAAAAAATGTACGCAGTCATAATTTGTTCTCAAGATGAATGATTCCTTTTGGTTGCTCAAGCGTTTATCCATTACACAATGTGTTTCAAGCACGTCACATCCAGTGAATATGCCCACTGGCGAGCTTGGTACTCCGACAAAACTTACATCCCTAAGGTATGACTGTTTCTGGACAATAGAACCGATAGAACATGGCGGCCTGGCTGTTAGTTTGTCAATCGTGAATACCTCAGGCAACAGTCACTGTCTGACCATCCTAAATCTACAGAAGTAGTAAGTTCAACTTCGCCGATTTGATCGTCCAAACAGCATCGACCGTACTGAGCATGGGCTTCGTTTGTTTGCTTGATATGTCATATCCCCTAATGAAATCGTCCGTAACCAGGGTTATATCGTATCCGCTAGCCAGAAAGCCTAAAACAATACTGGTCTATTTGGGTATCACTAAGCCCACCAGTACAACCTCTTGTCGTGTGGACCCAAAAGATTGTCTTGACAGCGTAAAGACACTCTTTTGTCCCCTTGTAGGCTTATGTTTCCAACGCTATTTCACGGTACTAAAACTAATGATTAGTGAATTTGCATCCGTTATTTGTGCATTTGGTTCTCATTCGGCATGTCGTGGTCCGTTGGAGCAGACAAAATGAGTGTCAGTCCTTTTTTCTGTGTCCCGACGCTTTTCGACTTCGATCATTCGGAATTTTTGACATTCACCAATTACATGTGCTTTCCGAAGCAACCAGCAGTTTACGTCTTTGTCTTCAATTTCATGTACTCGCCTATGTCTCTCATCTAACCTGATCGATTTATCCGTTACTAATAACACTCAGGATATCGTTTATATGGGTTTAGGAGGTTGAACTAGCGGGTAGTACATAAGCGAGGCTGCAGGCATCCATGCTACGTAGGTATAAGAAGTTTCAGCTCCGGTAAGTAACTGTCGATTCGTTCCTTTTCAGTCAGTCCCATTATCCTATATTTAATAGGGTGTGATCAGTTGAACGGCAGTTTGAAATGTCCAGTAAGGGCCCCTTTCAATGGTGCGGCATACTTGCAATAATTTCCACTGGTATCACACGAAACCGGATTTCATGGAAAGGATGAAGAAATTCAGCTACAGGGTAGCAAAGTGGAGATCACTATTAATCAATACGGCGTAAGTTATCCAATCTAGCCACGGATAGACTGAAGGTCTAAGGTTGCGCATTAGTTGGGAGATATGTTTCACACTAAGTGTAATCTTCGAGGTGGAAGGAGCTGTAAACGGGCGGATATTTGGGTTATTAGGGTTTTTCTGGGATCATAACGGAAGCACCGAATGAATTAATAGCTTCTGTAACGACGGAGGAGTTGAGCAGTTTATTGCCGAGCATCATCGGCGGCTTTATGCTTTGGTGCTTGGTGGTCCTCGCCTGAATTAACAACGTAAGCCTTTGAATTTTCCGCTGGCGTCGTTCTTCTGCCCGCTGCTTGCTGAGCTTGGCCCTCGATGTTTTTTGAACAGTCATTACAAGATGATGCATCCTAACTAGAGCAAAGATACCGTTCAAAGTGCAATAGGATTTTATGATTCCGTTCGCACTGAACGGCTGTGTACTACAATGCTCGAATATCACTACTCAGCCGGTTAGTGAGTTGTGCAAATTTCTTCTGGGGACGGTCACCATGTCTGCGATTATTCAGGAAACATTTCTTCACTAAAGTTACCACGCACGGACGGAGACTTACTCCGGTCACATTAGTGGTCTTATCAAAACATTAAATGAATGCCTGAAGAGTGCCGACTCGCTTTGCATAACTTTAGCGTTCTGTTCTCCGTTTTGTGCCAATCTCAACCTACTTGTAATCCTGAAGCTTTAAATTTTTGCACCGGATGCCCATTATCTGAACGGATGAAAAATACATTTATACATAGACGACCGCTTGAACACCGTAAACACCTCGGTGTCAGCGCTGGTATATGTGGAAATTTGATGCTGCACTGGATTTACCTAGCGGAGTGAGTTTTGCAATGCAGTCGGCTACTCCAAGCTATACCGAAATATGAAAAGGCAACCAAGGGAGCATGCTGTCAACGGAACGCATATTGATTGCCCAGGTGAAAGCAGATGACGATAGATTCCATTTCAATTGAATGCGCTAGAAATATTTGTGATAGGATTTCATCGTCATCAACGAGTTTGTATAACCTGTTAAGCTTGGTATTGCCATTGCTGCCGCCGGGCAGGATGATGCAACAGCAGCTTGGCAACGAAAAAACAGGGTGGGCCCAACCATTAGGCTGTCCACATTGCAAACCGTGGTTTGAAAGCCTAAGTCAATTGGAAAAGATAAAGATTCCCGCAAAGCTATCGTCGAGGAAGCAACCGCAAGATCCTTGTATGCATGTATTCTCTGACGCCTCGAAATCGGGTTACGGTGTAATGGCATACGGCACCTGGCCGACGTCAGAACAGGCTGTTATTCGTCAAGGCAGGGGTGGCCGCGCCACAGACGGTTTCTACACTAAAGCTAGGGTGAACGGCTGCAGTGTTGGCGGCAAAAGTGACGAAGACGCTAAAAGATTTTTATAATAAGATAAACTGGAATATCGTATTCTGGACTGACATTTCTACCCTACTTCCCTATATCTACCGCGTAAATGTCCGGATTAATACATTTGTGAATGATAGGCTCCCGGTGATCCATGGATTGAATATAGATAAGCGGCGGTTTTATGTGGAATCTGCTGGGATTAAAAGCACTCGTTAAATTGTCGGCATGGAGAAATGAACCAAATTTTTCACTGGACAGCGAGGAAAACCAATTCATCTTACCGGTGCCTGAAATGGCAGACAAAAGGTCAAAACTACGAACTTGGACCTCCTATGCAACCAAATCTTTAACTTTTCCGACTGGGCTGGGTTGTTCCGAGTCGTGATTTAAATGCTGAATAGTGATATTGAAAGGCAGAAGAATATTGACCAGGCTGAACTTCAGGGCGATATTTGAAAAGGACATTTAGCACTCCGAAAGAGACGTGATGTGTTTGTTACAGCTAGAGCATTTCCACTGGAGATAAAACCATTTAACGAGGTTACTTCGGCTCACTCCGATGGTAGGGCCACGGGAAAGCAGTTAATTTCACGCTGCCTTCTTTGCAAGAGACAAATACCGTTTGAGAAATGCACTGATGGCTCCGCTTCTGGTATCCTGGGTAAGTGGTGACCAATGGACGAATGTAAAAACGGAGATCAATTAATTCAGGCCCAATATTGTGAGAAAAAACCTAAGCTCTGGAAAAAACGTTACCCCTTTTTGGTGACCTGCTGCAAACTAGAGCTACCCATTCAGAATTTTCGTGCCCGATGAATCAGTAAACATACTCGGACAACTGACCGAAGTTTGTTGGCGCACTAAGAGACCTGGAGGGATAGTGGCAACGAACAGATAAACATCGGATTGTCAATCGAACTAACTTGAAGGTCGTCTGTTAGCGCTTCAACTCGCCTTACTCCAGTCATCACGAGGCAGTTTGGAATGGACGTATTCGGTCCCCTCGAAAGATATTGATAGCCATTAGGGAACAAAAACCACCGGATGATGAGACTGCATACTTTGCTGGTTGGGGTTGGAAGAACCTTGAGCAATCGCCCTTAGTTCCATTACTCTCAAACGAAGCAGTATCTGCCACTTGCACCAAATGATCTGCTCATTAAGAGATCTTATGCTGGAAACAAGCAAATTACTTCACCCAAATGCTTTGGAAAGACGAACAAGAAAGTACTCGCCAGGTCTTCAGGCCCCTTAAAAGTGGATTACGATAACCCGATCATTCAGAGTGTGAGGCATCCTTATACTCACTTAGGATCATATGCACCGAGATCAGTGGCATTTAAGAATTGTTAAAGAATGCCAGGCAGAGGGAAATGGGCAAATTTGAATGGTGCTGGTGAGAAAGGGAAATGAAGAATGCACGGGTCACACCCAAAAGGTGCTTTGGAAATGACCGAGAGTAAAAATTCAATGATGTAGCCTTTGAGGTCAAACCACTGGAACCACTTGTGCAACGTTTGCTGTGTTCTTTGTCACCACGCCGTTATGTATGCGAGAGTGCCTTGCATATAACACCCGGCATCTTCATCTCTGTTATTATATACATTGTTTGCTTGTAAAAGAGTTGGCCAATTTCGCGTTTTAAAGGATACTACTCACGCAATGTGCATCGCGATTAAGCGTTAGAACCGGATTGCTGATTCGTTCGCCAACATGTTACGTACCGTTGACTTGATAAGCGCTAAGCATTTTTCAGCTCTCGCGCTCTGTTCACATAACGAACTACGGAGAACTTTTCGATTGTCGATATTGTCGCTCGGTCTACATGTTGCACACGCGCAGGACTACAAATGTTGTGGGCCGCAATCCACTCACTATGCACTTCTGGTGATAAAACTTGGCCAGACACTAATTCCCGCAAACTCACAAGATATCTTCCCGGTTGTCGCAATTTCATTGATAGCAGCCAGACACATCCGGAAGTACGCCAACCTACGCAACTGGAGAGGATCTGGAGTGATGCCAATGATCATGTCTCGGGGATGAGTGGAGTCAGTGACTGTAGGATAGCGACAGTCATAATAGAATCATGACCCCTAACCTTATTATGACTTGTCGGGTTTGGCCGATTTGGGTCGGCTGTGTAAAAGACCATTTGAAGAATCCTCTTCATTTATCCACTAAACCTATATATTGACTAGAACCAATTCTCATCTAACCACTTGCACATCCCATCCAAGTACTGTGTTCGTCAATTTGTTTATCTCGTTTAAAAGACGCCACTTTGCTTTCGGCATGGGACTTGACATGACTTCCTATTTGCGGTTGATAGATTTTGACCTTCGGCTCTGGTTGTGCTTCTGCACTGGCCGCACATTTGAGATTTGGATTATTTGCATAGTTTTGTGTTTTTAATTCATCACCGTAGAAACCTGCGGATCAGTCTTGTTTTGGTTTGGGATTTGCATCAATTTCGCCACACTTTGCTCGAATTATCGGCATAGAGCCTTCACAACTAACAAACGAGAGGGCCTTGAGACCATTTGCGGCCCTCAGAAATCATGTGGTAATGTTTCAGCAGTAGGTAAACCAGATTCCAAACAAGCACTCGAAGGTTGGATGAAAGCGGACCCCAAAAGGTGTAACGAGTATCTTCATTTTAACAATGCATGCAGGAACGGAGCGGGAAAGATTACGGCGCTGACGGCAGTGGTGCGCACGACAAAGAAACCAACTTATGAGCGTCGGGCGCTTACTTCCACGGTCTGCACGAAGAAGATAAGCGAAACCATATTTGGATTGCACACCGAACTGACGTTCCAAATCTCCCTCACCTGACGACAACAGTGGCTGAGACCAGCGAAATTATTTTTTTTTTGGAGGTGGCTGTAAATAAACAAATTAGCAGGTTCCGAAGGTATGCAATTAGCGATCGTCAAGCTATTTTCGGCCATTTTATCCGAAGTGCATTTCGGGCTAAAATAAAGCTGGAAAGGATACCAACTGAATCAGTTTTAATTATTCAAAAGGGTAGGCAGTGATCACTGGCTGTTAGCTGTCGGCTGTTGAAGTTAAACCTCATTTTTAATAATTTGAAGAAGCTGATCAGGAAGCCTGAATTTAAGCATTTAATGAAGCGTCGTATGTTACACAAGGTCAAACGCGGTTTCCTAAAAGGTAGGTCGCGCTTGTCAAATCTGCTTAGTTTCTTGGATGGGGCGACTGAAAATTTTGATAAAGGGCAGGTGAGTGAGACGCGTTACCTCGATTTTAACAAGGCTTTCGACTCGGACAACTACCAAGTAATGATATAAAATCTGAGCTCATTAGGATCAACCGGAGAACTACACCAGTGGGAAAGACATTCCAAGCGAAAGGTGGTCTACTGTTAAGTTGGATAATCAGAATTCTGTGGAGAGAAGCACAACCAACGGTATTCCCTGAGGATCACTTTTGGGGCTCCTATTGTTTCTTCCGTACATAAATGACTTGCCGTCACTGGTACTATTTCGGTGTTCCATCATTTCGAATGATGTAAAATTGGTGGTTGCTGGTGATGCAGCAAGCCTGGCGGAGGGTTAGAGACCATAACTCACTGGAATATCAAGTGAGATATTACACTGAATAAGAGCAGAAGCAATCTGCCCATTCATGCCGCGGATGGGTGGACTGTTAGGGTAAAACATGGAACAGTTTCCCTCAGTGATCATCATCGTTCGGCGTTAAACAACAAGGTAAGTCTCGCTGGTCACTGCCTTTTTCCCCAGGGTTACATTTTCCTTATAAAGAATAAGTAATCAATGGGAATAGGGAGTTGATCTACACAGGCGGGATGAGATAAGAATGCCAACGTACGGAACAATCTAACTGTACAAGCGCATTACTTCATTTATTCTGATTCGATAGAAAATGACAACATGACCGCCACAGTTCACTGTCATACCCTTCAGTGTCTTCATTCAGCTAAACAACAGGTCTTTCACACCCCAACCAACAAGGCGTGAGACAGCCGCTTCACCTAAGTTTGCTGTGCGTTTTCTCATTCCGAGCTGCTGCGTCATCTGCTGACCTTTACATAGCTTCCCCCACTCCGTGGGAGGTACACAAAATAGGGCACGCTATGGTAGACGAGTGACCTTCAGTATGACTAAGATTCCTAGCGTCCTCAGAATAAAGGAGCTTTCGGAATTTAAGTGCTCGTAGGAGTGGTAAAAGAAGATTGTAATCAAGGCTTCTAGGGAGTTTTTAGGTTAAGTTCCGCTACCTCGTGTAGGAAAGGTGGAATTTTATTACTCTGTATATGGCACCAGTTAGGCCTCACTTTGAGTAGTAATTGCAGGCTCGATATCCATTCCTAAATTAGACGCAACCAGTGTGGAGCATATTCAGTGGTGGTGGCGTATAAGGAAAAGCTACCAACTGGGGTTTACAAAGATGAGCATTTTTAATGGGAAAGCTTGTACCAAAGGAGATATTATTGAAAAGTCTCAGATGTCACGGTATCTGACGTGCTTGAAAGCAGAGGTTATTTTGGTGTGACGCACGGAGCTAAGAACCCGGAGGAGCATTATCAGATTATGGATGGAACAACGCAGGCCAAAAGTGCAAGCCACCTTCTTCACTAGCAAGGTCGTTAACGATTTGAACAAGCAGCTGGTGGGAACGCAAACAGCAGAACTTTTTATGACCCTGCTGGACGCAAAGTGGAAAGGGGCTTTCTCTGGGGTAGAGAATTAGGGTTAGGTAGAATATGATTGTAACTCCATGGATGTGTCTGGTTTATGGTATTTGTTGCGCTGTCACTTTTCATATCACGAAACGCCGTGCGGATGAGATCAGTATCGTTCATCTTTACCTGTAATGAAGACCAGGCCGCTGGAGCGAGGGTACGGAGAAGGTAACACTTGTATAGGTGGATATTCTTCTGTACATATCATCGGGAGAATTCTAGAAGCCCATTTGGGTCAGTTTTGTACTGTACCAGCTGAATTAAACTGGAGAATGGCCTCCTGATTCAAGGGAATAGGTTGTCCTTGCCTGCTGACTAAACCCAGATATCCACAGTGAGGTGGACTAGCGGAAAAATCTGCTTGAACGCTAAAATTTGCTGGCAAAACACGACCCACCAACGACCAACGGTCTTGGGCAAGGCGTTGATAACTTCCGTTCTGAGAATGGATATGAATCTTGTGGCACGGCATGGACAGGTTCTGATCAGCTGTTTGGACTTCGAACAATTCAGTCACACCCAGAATGTTTAAGGACTTGTCGATGTCACCCACCAGCGTGGCAATTACTTGTCACTCTCATCCGGGATCGTGCTGGGATAGATTTTAAATTGGGTGCTAAATATTCTGGAACTGAACGATGGATCAGAGCACCAGAGACATTGACCAAATTCGTTCTGATGCACCTGACACTAGTGTCAACACGGACATTGATTCAAGCACCACGCCCATTGATTCCGATTTAGATGTGCATAACGGAACAGTGTAGAGTCGCAGAGCGTCTGAATCCAAACCATCCAGAGAGCACAAGTGCCCCAGAATTTATTCGAGCCGCGGTTGGTGTGGTGACTGATCATGAACCAGTTACTTGTTTCCTCTGCTTAGATGCATGTACTTGTAATAAGGCATGAAATGATGAAACTTAATTGCCAAAAAATACTTACTGGATTTGTGTTCTGACATGCGCTGTTGCACTAAGTCTTGACTGCATTGGGATGTTTCCTTTCACCCAGTCTGGTAGCAAGAAAATATTGATGCATTCACACAAAAATGCCATTTTTCTCAAGGTCTGCAATTGCAGCACCCGACCAAACTGCTTTTTACACAAATTAGTCCTCATTGCGCTGGGTATCAGCGCTTTTCACTGCTGTTGCTATTCTAAGGCTTTCTTGATCGTTTGGGTTATTAATTCAGCGACATCTTGCCTTTTGCAGTCGATCCTGTTTGTATGCTATCCGTGGTACCTCAGTTTTCAATGAAAACGCCCACAAAACATTCACTTTCTAGATATGATCGAAGTTCGACGTTAGGAGTGACGTGGGACACCAGCTGGTACGTATGGCACATGACGGTTAAACTAAAATTTTGTTAACCACTTACTTAGTATAGTTAATAATACAGATTCAGGAAGCATTAGACGTTGGCAACCTCCCCGAGGAAATCCCTGAGACGTCCAAATGCGAAGTACGACTGGCTAGAGCAAGTGCAAAGTGCTTCTAATGGGTGTGTTTTGTTGCCCACGAGGCCGAGGACGACAGGTGAGAATTATACGTGGTTTAATGTAGACAGGCTCTCCTTGATAAACAACAATGATAGTGATCATGATGTTGAAAATATCTGGGAGGTAGTTATACCAGAAACAAGCAAGAATAATCGCTGTAGCCGTGCAAGCATCCCAAGTACATTTTGAATTCTCTTGACCAAAAATGCTGTCAAAATGTAAATTTTGCTTCTGAAGTCTTGAACTATCTTGCGGGTCCTAGGCTAATCCCAATGATCCCAGTCCTCAACTTGAGACAACAACACCTGGCGGATGGGTGCGCTATGGATAGTATGCTATTGCGGGGTCACGCAGTAAGTTTCCTGTGCAGCCAATGAGATTAAAAACCTAAATGAAAACAAAAAATGCATGAAGCTTTTCCCCACAATTCATTTTTGAAGTATAACTGGATGCCTTCAACGAAGAATGAAGGTTGGGGATGACAGCTATAGTGAAACTGGTATCCATGGATGTGGGTAAACAAGGAAAAACATCTACCTGTTGTGATGGGCAACCAATCTTAAAAATTTACCAGAATGATGAACGCATGAAATGTGGTTCCCAGCCTAGCTACATCAATTCACGCAGCTGAGCTACTCACCGGATCGGACCGGAAATGTAGCTGATCTTCCCGCACCCCTGGATGATGTGAGTGCACTTTCGAGTTGGGCAAGCGTATGAGAAATAAATTGCCTTGTGGAACAAAGGGCGACTAACCAACCAAGACAGTGTTTACGAGGTGCCGTTCATCGAAGGCGTGGGTGACTATCGAAGGGCAGGTGGTCTAGTGGTGGTGTGCATGACGATTATGCTTTAAGGTGGAAAACTGCGCCAATATCTAAAGTGGATTTTTGATTGGGGGGATGTAAGCGCCGATTCGTTATCCGTTAAACTAATAACTCCCGAACGAGCCGCACATTGGCATGAACCTAGTTAGCAAGAGCCTCATTACATCATTTTGGACCATTGTAATACGATGATTTGGGGCGATAATAGCAACCTGGAAGAGGCAGTTTAGACGAGGGGCAGTGAGAAAGATACAAGCTGTAGCCGAGCCAATGGTAAAGAAATTGACGATTCACGTCGTACGCCAAAGGTGGATTAGCTTTCGTAATATCTAGCAAAACTTCATACCAAGGGAATCCCGACGACTGAAGCATATCATTTGACTGGCTGCGCTACAATTCAGTTTCATTCTAATTCGTTGTTTTGTTGTCGGATATTTGGTTCCATTGTGTTCTGCTTTCGCCGTTACAATCGCTCAGAATTACTTTTGTTCAAAAACCGTATCGTATCTCAACATTGACCGGGAACGTGCATTGCTGCACCTCAATGAACTAATCGATCTAAAAGAGGCAACACTTAAATGCACCCTTCCACCCAAGATCTCCATCCCGGCATTGTTGAATACCAACATCCGCTCTCTGTTTACGAAAACGTCGGTTCTGTCCCTCATACGTCCATCACAGATCCATGTTCACACGTGTGTCCTCTGCATACAAGAATCGTGGGTGAACTCGGATATGGCTGACTCAACGCGTCCGTAGACAGCTTTAGACTCGATTGGCAGAAAAGAGTCTCGGACAAGAAGACTGGAGACGGTGTCGCAACACACATGAAACCCTTCTGGTCCGGGAAGTCAGAAGTTGTTTACACGTACTCGCTAAATGAAATTGACTGTCTCGTGGCTCAGTGTTATCCTGGGTTTTCTCGCCATACAAGCACCGTCATAACGAATTCATACACTGCCGCTTTTAGCTCGCAACAAAATATCACATCCTTTCTCGACTCTTTCCCAGTATTTATTGTTTCTCTTTTCGAGGATAGTCTGCATATTATTGTAGGTGATTTCAACCATGCATCTACCCTACCACTGACTGTGTTTGATTTAACTCACGTCTGCGTCTCTCCCACCAGAGGCGGCTCTAGTTTAGATGGGGTTATCGCCAACCATCCTGATTTATATTCCCTGAAACTACGTGCTCCCATATCAAGCAGTGATCACTGCCTGTTCCTGTAAAGGCCCAAGGTATACTCTAGGTCAGGTTTTCATTCCTTCAGGCGAATAAATCAGATCCAAGTTCGCCTCCGTAATTTTTCACAGAACAATCTTGTTCATCTTTAGAAATTCCTTTCACTTGCATCTACCTGTTTCTCTTTTTAACCCTACTCAGTGACAGTGTCAAACTTTTCACAGAGACTGCGGCCCCTCAGAAACACTGTCTGTCTCAAATGGCCGTATCTCCATCCAGGAACTGAAATCAATAAGAAGACGCAAGGAGCACTTCTACAAATCCCGTAATAACTCAGGCGTGCGGTGTATTTCCAACCTCATAAAAGCTAAAATCAAACGCATCGACACTAAATTCGCCAGCCAAGTGCTGAATGGCAATAACAATCGAATCCTATGGCAAGGTATTCAACTATTGTGTGGGAAGAAACGGAAACATACGAAAACTTCTGCGGATGTCTCCAGCATCAATCATGCTTGCATCTATCCTTCCATTTATACCTCAGTCATATTTGGACAGCGTGATGATGATATGACAGTTACAAATTTTTCTAGGGAAGAGGTGCTCGATCTTCTCTGCACCAGTAAAATTACCACAGGGGTTGGTCCTGGCATTCTGTCTTCAGCTCTTTTATGATATGTTGCTGTGGCCCTGATGGATGCAATTACTTCTCTGATTAATTCACCAGTAAGCCCATCGTCCACCTCTGACTGTTAGAGGCCTGCCACTATCATTCACATCCCAAAATCTAGCACTTCTTCTGCACTAGCAAAACGTTTTCGCTCCATCGCCTTAACAACTTCTGGTCTTAAACTGACGGAGCCTGCTATACTCGAGCACCTGCGCTCTTCTATGTATCCTCCTGCCTACTCTTTTCATTTTGCCGATAAATCTAACAAGTTCACTTTGGACGTTGTCGCCTCCCTTATTTGCCATATCTCTAGGTCCTTAAATGCATCGATGAAGTCCGTGCGTTAAGCCTTTCTAGACTATTCGTTGGCATTTGATTCGGTCCCACGGTCTCTTCTACTTCAAGAACTGCAAGCATTTGGTTTCTCAGTCCTTTATTGGCATGGCTGTCTGATTACTTTACCAACCGAACTCAATGCACACGAATGGAAGAGAAAACTTCAAAACCGTTGCGTAACAACTCAGAAGTGCTAAATGGTGATTTTCTTTCACCGTTTGTCTTCTCTACTTACACCAGCGACTTATCAACTAGCTCCCCACGTCATCTGTTTAAGCATGCTGATGATGTTACCCTATCCCAAGCCGTTTCGGACAACGACGGTTTTCACAGTTTCACCAACATCCCATCCTTTGTTTACGATTTCTCTGCACGAGTTGGTTTAGATCTCAACACATCTAAATGTTTTCAATGTCTATTTCTTCCTCGATCGGCCTACCCATCCGAAACGTCTTTCATCAACTCAAAACCCTTACCAGGGTTGATGCTGTGAAATATCTCGAAGTTACTATTGATAAAAATATGAATTGGACTTCTTACATTTTTACCTTGTAATGAATCACCGAGGTTTGTCATTTCAATTGAGGAAGCTTTGACGCTACAAGATGAAACAAAGCACCATCCCTCGATTTGTATACCAATGTTTTCCCAATCCTTCTTTACTATCCTTCTGTTATTTTTCCAGGTTTGCTTAAAAAAATATTTTAAAATTCTTCGCCAAGGGCTATCAATTATTGGCTGCGACTTTCATACAACTAACTGAGTTGTCACTCAATCTATGTGATCAACACTTATCAGCATGTGAGATATTTGCTCATGAGATTCTTTCAGATCTCACGCATCCTCTGCATAACGATCTTTCAAAGTGCCACTCTCATATTTCCACACTATGTGCTTTTCGTTCCACACCATACAGAATCAATATCAATAGGAACTCGACTGTCTCATATTTAGCACGCATTTTGACAAGCTGTGACGGCGTTCTGACCGAATTCCTGGGCAACCTATCATCATATGCTATGACTATTCCTCGATGATTTTTTATGTTTTTCACGGAGTGATGAGTGTATTTTTATTTCACTTGTTTATTATTTTCCCCTATTTTATTTTTACCCTCACATTTTTCAACTTAAATGCGACATTACCGATTGTACGCAAAATTCTGTACAATGAAATATAATACAATACAATACAATAAAAGCGGGGGATTAAATGATTCGACTTTAAAATTTAAGGTCCGTCTGCACGCTGCCATCAGCGACTTAAGAATTCTAATTGCGTATCACTTCAGGAGAAGCGGACGAATGTGGGGCTGTGGCAGACCTTGAACGAGCTCTGGGATCAGCATCGCATTCGAAAGCACTCAAAAACTGCATTGCTTGGATCTATAATGATCTAAGAATTAAGTACATGCAGTACGATTACATAAACACGTAAAACTGTGCAAACACGAACAAGGTTTACTGGCTAACTGGATGACTGGTAGTTGTGGACCGCGTTGTTTTGAGGGTTCTAGTGACCAGCCAAGAGGCTGCGAGGGCTCAAGTGCTCATTACTTGTTGGAACAAAACTCTTACACAAGCTACAGAAACGTCGTTGCCATCTTGGAGGAACAAGTCAGCGAAAATGGCTAAAGGATGACCTTTAGTCCAAGAGGAGCAGAGTGAGTGACGGGGTGAGTAAGCCTAAGGAGTGAATTAACCGCTCGGACGTCAAAAGACGGTTGCTTGGGTTCCAAGTTTTCCTATATGTGACTCAGGAATGTTAATCGCCCACTCACCGTTTTCATTACGGGCACTTGCGGCATCTCCATACAGTCCATTTTCAAGTTTATTTGAATGAAACTGTTTGATTTCCTAGGATACGAGCAAGATGAGATTCTTGAATCTACAATCCGTTTCCTTGGCTTACACCCCTCGAAACTGCTGGGGGATATAGCTTTTCCATTCTCCTGTCTGCGCTGAGTCACTGCGATAGTTGTTGGCACGCATATGAACTACTTACTTCACCACCTGTTATTCAATTCACTTTCCCTCATCTCGTCATCCACTTATCTCATGCATCCACAAATTTGATGGTGCCATTGGGCATCTAGGTATTGACAAGTTGTTAAATTTATTCTTTGCTACATTGATAGATTTGACATTGTGGGCTTTGCACGCAAATAAATGAATTCTGTAGGAAAAGCTGCTTGATTTTTAACTTTTTGAAATGTCGCTTTTTTCCCCAGGAGTTGGACTTTTCCGAAAAATCCTAGTACTACAGTTTTTGATTCTTCCAATCGTTCGATAAAAGATAAACTTCTGCATATGAAATTCAGCACAATCTAGAAATCTGGTATTCACTTCCTGATCCAGGAGCCAAGCCTGTATATTAGAGAGTTTCTTCGCAGCTGCGAACAAGCTTCAAATTACAACTTTTGCAGTTACCGGACCGATTGATCGCAGGTTTGAAACAACAACTTTTCCTTTCTTGGCGCCGCGGTTCAGCCAGCGAGGTCAGTGTGTAAATATTACCAAGCTATTAGTGATATCATTAATTCGGACTTCCAGGTGCTCCCTAATTTTGGCGGCCCCCAACCACTTCGTGCTGGACGTAATCAGCCAGTTTTAGCAATGCCAAAACCAAATTCTCGAGCGTTTGCCAGCATGTTTTTCACCGGTCTAGGCGGCCGAAAGCGTACACGTCCTGTCGCCAGAGGCATTTCGGGCTAGGATATAGATTTCGTGGCTTTGATTGCCATAAGTATGGTGAGGCTGTTCACATACTTCTTATTTCTTTGAGTAACCAATCAGATCAAGTAGCTTGTTTATTCGGAGATTCACAACTGTCGTTCGATCTTCGGACCTTTAGCTTTGCACACATCCAGAAGACCACACTACGCCTGAACTTTCCTCTGAGGGCAATGTAAAACACTCTCCTGCGATAAACATTGACGGTATGGAATCATTCATGTAGAATACGTTTATTAAAGGGTGATTACCCCGTGGCCTACTGCCCCACTACAGTTTCAGTCAAGTATGTCACCATGTTGAAGTCTTGTGGATTGTATATCGTATACCGCCAAGCGGGATGTTTCATTAATGTTTTCCATTGGGATATTTGAATGGTGTTTAGGGCGTGTTTCTCATTGTCCTTTCCAAGTTTTACCGTTTTCATCTCAACCGTCTGATTCCTGACTGTTTGAAAGGCCGATAGGCGCCAAAAGGAGTAGTTTCGACAGCAGTGGTTTTTTGAAGTGCTGCATAATTTCTCTGGGTTCCCTATAGTCTTTAGGGAAAGCAGTGTAATACTTTGGTTGTAAGACGGTAATTATCGCGGAGTATCATTCGATGTGCGCTGCACTATGTCCAGCTTTCGATCCGCCAAAATTTCCACTTTTCATTCCTCCTGCTTTACATAGGCACCAGACAGAAACTCTGGGCAACCATACTCTCAGCATTGTTACCGTTGGATATCCGCGCGGCCTGCATTGCTCCCTAGTTTGATTTAGCTTGTCTTGCCAGAATCGCCTTTGTCGTTCGGACGCTCTTCGCTTTCTTCGACGTCCGCTCAAACTGTGAGCAATTAAATCGCGAACAGTAGTAGGTGTGAATTTGCTTTATTCCTATTCTGTGGCATAATTGTGCAGTAGACCTTTAATCTCAACGCCGAATTCCTCGTTCATTCAGCATCTTGACCCAGACTCTCAATAAACTTCCATCTGCCTGAGGGAGCGAGTTCAGGTGTTGTCGACCCTGATGTGACTGGCGGTAAGAGGGCTAGGGATGTACTGCCTGCCTGGATCACGCGCAGTAATCAGCTGCATGAAGTGAAATCTGAAAATTTAAAAAATTTGACATTCATAGTTCCAATAGAAGTAATTTTCCCTCGCAGCATTAGCTCCTCCGGAATGCACCAAAAATGGAGTCGAAGGAACTTCCTTTCAAAAGCCAAAAGACTTCCTAAGCGAGACATAACAGAGTGACATTGTGATTTCAGCCGGACACCGGAATGCTTAGTAAAGGAGGGCATAGAATATAGCAATTCACCCTAAATTCCAATGGATCAGAAAACAAAGAACGATTGGTCGCCTTGTTTTTAGTCCATTCCCTCCTTCTCGCATGCATGAACTGCATACTTGCAAACTAGAGGTGAGTCACCCGACGTCTTCCGGGTTGAGAGTAAACCGGTTCAGATTTGCTGCAAATGTCGGTCCCATTTGCAAGATCGCTGGCTTCTGTTTATATCAACTACTCTCTCACAATTAATTTCATAAGTGTTTGTGTAATGTTCCCCGCGCTATCGGGTACAGCGCACCTGGTAGTGTATAACAGACCCATTATTATTTATAAAAAAACTAGACGTATTTTTCAGCCATGCATGACAACGAGAGATGGCAGACATATCACGCAAGAAAGAAAGAGCTCAGTGTCTTACGGTGTGCTGTTTGTGGGAAGGCTGCGCTGTGAGAGGAACGCGTTAGATGTCCGAAGTTAGCCCAGCCGGGTAAGTGCACCAGGTTATGTTTTCAAATTTCGTGAAGTTGTGCCAGTCACTAATATTTCTTTGAACTCCCATGGTGCTGAAATGCTGGCCGACGTGGCTTTTGCAGATTCACCGTCACATGCCTTTGAATGTTCCGTCATTCCTGACATGAATATCAGGACAAGACAGTTTTAGTAAGCAGACAATTTTCTTCTCAGATGATTGCAGTATCAGCGGTGCATAGCAAGACGCGGTTGGTAACTGAAACTGTGAATTTTCAGGGTACATAACTTTATTGCATCTAATCGCGTGCCCTGTTACAGATAAAATAATAACGGGGTACCATTTGGCCAGTCGCAGTCCAAGTACTACAGGTTAGCTGTTGGATTCCCCTCGGACTACTTTCACCCGTTTTAGACTGAAGACGGTGCAGCGAAGAGGAATTTTGGAAGCCATACAGCCTCGCTTGTCAAATATTTGTCGGGACCCTAGTATGTTGTTTAGAACGCCTAGAACAAGCCCGATTGAGGAACCGTCGAATGGACAGTAAGTTCCTAATAATCTGCAAAGTACCATTCAAAGGCAGCTTTCTCTGACGGATTCTCTGCCGGGCGCCGTGATAATGCAACCAAATTTTAATGGTGCGACGATTTTCCTTCTTTCAAATGTGCAGTCGTGATTCATACTTGCAAGTATCTTAACGAATGCACATCTGAACTGAATATGGTGATGAGGAACAATATGCAATTTGCCACCAAATGGGCGAGCTGCATTCCCTTCCGTGATCTGTGATAAACCGGCACGGGCTTTCATCGTGCAAGTGAAGGGACCGAAGGGTTATTTTGGCTGTGACCGTTGTATTCAACATGGAATTTACTGTGATAAGATTATTACGCCCCCTACATAAAATGCAAAAACTCGCGACGGTAAATCATTTCGCACATAGAGGCAACCTGACCCTAACCCTAACCCGAACCCTAACCCTAACCCAAACCCAAACCCTAACCCTAACCCTAACCCTAACCCTAACCCTAACCCTAACCCTAACCCTAACCCTAACCCTGCCTGGTGTCACCAGAAGAGCTTCAGTTTACCAATTGGGACAGATGGCCGCGTGTAGAGCAAAGGTCTTCTATGACTCCACAGGGTTGCGTGGAATTGTCGTGGTCATGAGCTCCTAGGAATCTGCAATGAAAGGTGGGAGAATTGGGGAACGGATATTGAAATTTTCTCTGGTAGGCTTCCTCTGGTCGATCTTCATGTAAATCTCTCCAGCAAGTGCTGCAAAGCCGCAATTAAATGAATGAAAAATTAGGGCTTGAAATCCTTCCAGACCGATTCTGACATTATCATAAATTCTAAATGTCATCTGTAGTTTCCAGGTTTTACTCGGTCCATGATTACAATTCAAGGTGCCATGTATCAATATATTAAAGCTGCACAACATCTGCTTTGTCATCAGAGCGAATGAGTTGGTCACTTCAGGCGCCGTAATTTGGAATAGAAAATTAAAGTTCCAGTAGGTAAACCAGCGCCTTAAAAGGGACAAACCAACTACTCCCAAAATGGGAAACTGGAACGGCAAAAATAACCATAGGAGTGAAACTAGCGTACAAAAACCCAAGGCTGGAAGTCTACTTAGAGCCAGACGATGATGCGGTCGTCAGCTGCTAGAGGCAAACATCCGTTCACCTTTGGAGTTTGTGTAAGTTTTATGTGCAGCATATTGGAAGGTACAACATTTACAATTAGTGGCAGTTGCTACAGCTATATCACTGATACAACCATTACTGACGCACAGGCCGAATTTGACATTTTGTTCCCCAAAACGTTGGCTAATAGTGTCAGGGCACGTGCCGTAAGTAAAATTTGTGAGTAAATAAATCCATCTTTTAAATTAATCCCCAGATTGATAAGGACAACAGCACAGATGGAAGGTTATAATGGGCATGTACTCTGAGGGATTTTGAAATAAAACCGGAAATACTTTGCAGAATCTAACAGACCGGAAGTACCCTACCGAAGTGCGTCCAGCTGACTGGCACAAACAAGAAATATACGAATATTATCATTGTCTGCAGTGCTGAAGGCAAACTTCCAGCTTGGGCAAAGCATGAATGTAGGGTTTTATACACAGTGCATGAGAAGCGCGCGGCCAAGCTGGAAGGAATCACAAATCAAAACAACACTGATCCGCAAGTTTCTACAATACCGAGTACACTAACCATCAAACCGTACAAAAGTACATACGTGAAATGTGCGGCCAATGAAACAACGCAACCAGAGCAAAAGTCCATATCTGTTGAGCCCGAATAGGGGGCTATTTAAAGACCCACGACCAAAGTCAAAGTGGCTCCTCACAAAAGGAGACATAACTTACATGACGGATGCGGTAGGTTAACCGGTCGTGCAAACTATTAAATATCAGTTATTTCCGTTCAACATGCGCCGGTTTGAATGAGCAAGAGGTTCACAAAATAGTCCTTAGCAAGTAAGACCGCAAGAGCCACTAATACCACTGGCCGTAAACTGTTGCTTGCCGCAAAATGTATTAGTTGCTGGTCAGAATCTTCCGAAAGTTCAAATTGCATAGCATAACCGATTTACGGCTGAGCACCAAAGTGGAGCACGGCTGGGCCGGATTGGCGCTTACATGAATGGCCCGCTGGTAATACCGCGAATTTCACAGACCAAAATGCAATTGGTGATTATTCGTATAGGGCTTAAGACACGATGTTGAATTACTAATATTTAAAACTTAATCCAAGCCCGTTCTGGAGCACTGCTTCTTCACATGTTTCAACATGAAAGCGTGCGACAGCATAGCAACCAAATTTGTGCGAAGAACATTTACTGAGTTACTGATGGGTTGTCTCTTGACGCTAAGCTACTTAAAACGTCTTAAATGGCCACATTTGGAACCTATTTGGTTATCCTTATAAAAGTTGATCTCCCTTTTTTAAACCCAGCACTCATATAAGAACAAGACCTCACTGTGCACTACGGCAAAGTGAATACCAAATGTCTGTAAGCATGCCCAGGGTTTCCTCGTGGCTCGATTTCTTTCCGCCAGCTATTACGAGCCGCCCAAAACCTATTGGTGATCGATCTGACGTCTGCAGCTCCACAAACTGAACTAAAATAGTTAAGAGTACAGTATTCAATCAATGTTCCAAGCAGCCTTATATCTCTTGACGTAACACAGTAAGTAGGAAGGTAGCATTTACCCCGGTCCCGAAGACACAGGCGAAAAGACGAAGAAGTATCGCATGTTGCAGCTCATCACTGCAGTTGCTTATTAACTCCAAGGCGTGAATCTGCGACTTATATAAAATAATATCTCCTCAAAACTTGCACTCTGGCTTTCGTTTCCTCCTCGGGTCCTCGATCAATGCATGGTCCCCTCTGCATCTTTCCCCAGACTCAGTCCAACCCAACTTTTGAACACGCCTGATAGTCAAGCCTTGCGACTTTGTTGAGTGTGGTTTATTTTACAGTTCCAACCCTTTACGCGGAAACTAAAAGCGGTGAGATCTTAACAACAGGCCTTCCCACTTTCGTACATTTACTTCACATTCGACCAGGTGATTCTTATTCATTTGGCCTCCCCTTCCGCTCTGATAACCTCCGTTAGCCACTCACTTTTGCAAGTATGTTAATTCATCAGTCAGTGTTTTGTACTCGTGCCCCTTCTCTTCCACCGTTTCCTTCTATTACGTCTACCTCGTAAACGCCGCCTTAAAAGAAAATCCAATTTTCTCCCTCATTTCTACGACGCGGGCGTCACTAACCTCAACGCTTCTTCTGGTTGCCCAACCACTATCACTAAAATAACCTGTCTTGTTTAGAGGGAGAATTTAAACGTCTGCGTTTATTTGCAGCTGATTTACTCTTGAGCATTTTCTTACCCCTAGAAAATTACATTTATGTGTGCATATATGTGCATATGTAGTCATATACATGACTCTTGTGCACGAAATTCGGCTTCCTAGGGACTACACCGGCAGACTATAAACCTTTGACTACCTTATCTGATTGGGACCTGGTCTCTTTTGTTTCATGTTATAAACGGCCATTGAAACAAATAACAGGCTGTTCTTGCCCTCGTGTTTCAGGCGAAGCGAACAGAAGAGGAGCAAGCACAAAGACCGCTTTGACATCGCAATCGGCTTTGGTCGTTCAAGAACAATGAAGAAAAACTGCACTGGATCAAACCGATAACAATTCCAAGAGTGCAGTTCGTTTAAGTGCACCAGCGGGTAATGTCGAGGGCAGAAAATAAGTAACCCGACGCCTGGAGCAAAAGCCGGAAATCACCACGGTTGGACTTGCACACAGCATTGGACTTCTAGGAGACTTACCGAGAAAAATAGAGGAATTCTTACGATTAGAGTGCATGCAGAGGCTAATGTAACAGTATTCACGATGTGTGGGATACTTTACGAGGAGGACAAATGAACTGTGATTGCCGGATGGAATGCCAGGGATGCACTCTAAGTTAGGGCTGTAGTAACGGATTATAAAAGGTTTTTTTATACTAAAGTTGTATTCAGACGTCATGGATGAACCTGGTCTGCTTATAAGGGCGCCAATCGGATTCGTTGGCAAGGCAAAACTAGCTCTTAACCCTAACGGCTAGTCTTATGCCTGCCAGCAGACAAGGAACTATCGTCTACGATCGTACCTAAAGGGCGATATGACTTTTCTTGGGCGGGAAGGGCCCTCAAGTCGAGAGAGATTGGGACGGAGAAAACGCATAGCGCGAAAGCTTAGTAATTGTACTTTCACTTTATTATGATATATGTTAGCAGATTTCGCTAAACCGTCTTGGCCATACGAGTGACTGCAGGGATGCAGGCATCGAATTGAAAAAAAGCATGCGAGTGCACCGTGTTACCTTAGCTGTCATTTCTGATGTTCTGCATGATATGGTAAGGTAGATACAAGTCGACCTACGAGTCAGGTAATGGTTCTTTCAATCTTTCGGAGAACAAGATCCAAGTTCGAGATAAGGTCTCAAAGAGAAAAGTAGTACGAAAATCATTCACCCCCGTCTGATGGTACTGGCGGCAGAACAGCTCTGCCGGCTTTGTTATTCGCTTTTTCTATCGATTTCCTCTCCTGAGGTATAGAAACGTGTGCCTCGCTGTTAGGTAAACAACCATCCAATGACGTCATCTACAGTCCTCTGACATTAGGCTGCTCTGAGTCTTTCAACCACATTGGCTGACAAATGGCACCACGAATGCACCGAAACGAGGGTCCATGTGGAGGCGCCGGTGAACCTAGGGAAAACAACGGTGTACCGATTGTTTACTTGAGATTACACAGCTCCGACGCAAGACCTCGTGGCCATCCGCATAAAAATGAAATCATTCACTCGCTTTACTACATGAAACCTTACGATTGCAATTTGCTTGCGCAACGAGATGGATTAAAGACCACGGAATTACCGTCATAATAAGATACGCCCTGTCCGTGATGGCTAGTGGGCTGTAAATAAGACCAGATAAACATGAATGTAGGATTACCATTTTGGTGTAGAAAGAGATAAAAATGAAGATGCATTCTGGCTTGAACTGAATTAGAGTTAAAAAATACAGCTGGTACAAATTTTTAAGACACCAGAGGAGCGCAGATTGCCAACGGGTGGCAGAACTTCGTTGAATAATAGCAGAAGGTCACTAACGAACAGGTATGTTGAAACTGTGAAGTAGGAAATGACAGCTAACAGATGAGACGGGTGAGAAAATGCTCATTGGAATTGCAGGTAACTGAAAAGCATAAAACTGGCTAAGAGCACCAAAACATCGAACGCGGTCTGGGCCGGTATTTGGTAGGAACCCTAGGGGTTTTCTTTGGAGAAACCGGCAGTATTGCCTGTCCCGTATATGTAAAAAGTTTGTGCTCACGGATGTTTGATCAGGCGGAATGTGGTCTTATGCGTTCAATGGTGACTAAAGAAGTTGCAGATGTCATTCAATTTTTATGAAAACGAATGCTTGATCAAGTGAATGATCGGGACACTGAAGGGGTTATCTAGTGGCTAATGGGACGCTAGAAATTAAGTAGTTGAATAAGGATACGAGGAAAACTGATGCATTCATGAATATGTCTGAGTGACTGGGTTAGAGTTCTTTGAGGGATATTATGAATTTACTAACATAGAATCAAAGATGATTATTAATTTTGTTCAGTAGTCTAGTGGATTTTGCTTTGGCTATATTGGCGTTATGAGTAGCCGGATGAACCGAACCGGTTGGGGTCATTTGACGGATGGCATGAAAGTTTATGGCACTTACCAACGGTTTAGGGTTGAAGAGAAGAATGACGACAAATTTGGAAAGTTTGGCTGCACAGCAAGAGCCGAGTAAACGGAAATCAGCGTGGGATAGCGCAGTTTTAAATTACTTAATTGCAGATACAGCTGGAAGCTGGGTAGATTCTGAAAGATTTGTCTCGATCAAGAGTGGTTCCATTTAAGATGATGCAGGAGGGTAGGTCAGGATATCTCATCGAGGCATTCTTGACTTGCGTTACATTCTGCCAGGAGATGATATGACCTAATCCTAAGGGTGGCGTAGATTATTGGGAAGAATTTCGACCCGAAAGCTAGCTTCAATGTAGGCGTTGCAAAGGATGACGGTGGCTTTCTGAGGGATGTAGTGAGGTCCGTAAACAGTTGTATGCGGTTAAGCCTTTAAAGACTGAAAAAATAGCAAAAATTACAAAGCTGCATTCAGCTAGGTTCCGAAAATGGACGGTATCAAATTTTTAGGTGAATACACTAACTGTCCGGTGTCACAGATCTTATTAACCGGGTATATTCTTTTATACTGAGACTTCCGGGTGTGTGATTTGAACAACATGCTGCTAATACCTTTAACCTAAATTCTGAAGGACACAGGTGCGGGACAGGTTATCACGAAACCCTCAGATTGTTTACTTCAGGGTATAAATACGTCAACATATTGGACGTAGGACAAATCCAAAGCAACATTCACTGTCAAATGAAATAAGTATTGCTTGCGCCAATGTGTTGCAGAGATCTTTGTTCTGCTGTCAGCGAGGTTATGGTCATAGGAGTTACCTTTAATCTGGTGCATTCCAATGAATGGCGCTTTAAATACTGTTGGCCTTCTCCGTTCTTTAAATATCAGGAATAAACTAACAGCCATTTAATGGATGGCGGGTGGATTTTCTCAGGGCACGCCTACCGCGTTGATGCATCTCAGAAAGAATGTTCAGGGTTTATTTTTGTTACTAGTCACTTGCAGTTTGTCGTTCCTAATGTTACTTATGCAAGCAGTTACGGTTCCAGCCTTCGCAGCTTGGGTGACGGTATATTTTCGGAAATTATACGTAGCGCAACAATCTATCTGCAATTCTGCAAATTCAGGGCTTACTCATTGTTCATTTAAAAACTCCATGTGGGAACATGGATACTGCGCATATGGACAGGTGCTTTTCCTCAGCGGCGATTTTCACTGCCTAAACCATGCAGCATGAATCAACCGATGATAACTTGATCTGAACTCAACACATTTGGAATGTACTTCAGGGGAGTAAACGTTTTAAGCCATATTACCGCCGTCGGCAAAAAAGAATGTGGTGAAATTTATGTTGACGTCATCAATATACGTGTGCATGTAAGGGCGTCTAACAGGTTTCAGTGTATTATTCCAGCAGCAATCGTGCGGGATATAGAGCGGCAGTCCTGTATGTTACCATCAGATTCAAAAACCTAAATAATTTCCTGGTGAAACCATAATAACGTGGGTTTTATTTTTGAAGTTTTGTTCACAAAGTGATACGCGGTCAAGGGCTTTCGTCAACTCAAAAAGGGTGATCATCCGCTTCCACATTTTTATCATTTGCTGCCCGTTTTAAGAAGGAATCTTTGCAAGCGGTGTACTAGTTCATTTAAAGAATATTACGCCGTCCTGATTTGAAAACAGTAATTTAAAAGCAAATTTCTCAAACTGCTTTTCACTAATATTTTCCCGACCCAACAACGACCCCGCCGTTGGCATTCAAGTGGGTAGAGTTTGTTGCAATTGTCTTCGTAAATAGAAACAACAACGTTTCCGTTGCATCAAAGAAAGCACAACGTTAGGCAACACAGGTTGACTTGATCCGAATGTATAATTGTAAGTTATAGCAGTGGAATTGTTTGATCCAGGGAAGCATGGACGATCTAGTCCAAATAATTCAAGCGAAATATCATTCCCTTGAAGAAGGACATTCGGTGGTAATACATGAGATACTAAAACGATACCCGAGTTAATGGTGGATCATTCATGACTGACAAGAAAAACATCAGTTTATCAACTGGAAGGTTATTTGACAAAGTCGGGTGGGCTTGTGGTTGCGATAAAATTAATGAGAAACAGTGTGGGACCTGCCAGCTGTCATTATTTTGGATGAAATGGCCGCCCAGTCGTCGAGCCGTAGTGCCTCAGGCTCACCACTTCTGAAGAAGAATCGGAAATTCGCTCAAATTTTGCCTTGAAACGATTTAACCGCAGAACCAAAACTGAATTCGTTTCCTTGGCTTTCGACGTTTGGCATCGACGGCTCCATTTCGGCACTACTTAAGGTGTTCAGCGTATTTGGACGGGTAGCATATGAACGGTTCCACTTACAGATCTGCTGGTAAGGATAATCCATTCCATCCTTAGCCGAAGAAAAACACCCGAATATAGACAATTCCAGGAGAAGTCAATGGACGGCGCGGACAGTCGCTTCGGAGGAATAGGGAATAAGGATGCTATATAAAGTATATATTGAGGCTCGTTTCTACCGGGTGACTCACCCGATTTGGATGTGGGTGCAGTGGTACTGTGGGTAATTTAGCAATTATTGTTCCGAGAACCATTTGAATGCAGCAGGGCACATCTGGGGAACGCCTTAGGATGGGGGAAAATGGGTCAGAAGTTCCCGGAGCTCGGAAAAAAATATCAGGGACGACGCTCAGTGTTTCAGCTCCGGGAAGGAAGTGCGGCCGACCGTAATTGGGAATAGCGTGCAAAGCTAATCAGGATATTTTGGCAGCCAGTTTTAAAAGTGAGCCCAAATAAATCTAAAATTTGCGAAAACTAAGTCAATTTCCGAATGATTTCTGAGAGGCAGGCTCTGGGCAGGCAAAACGACATCTTATCTGTGATCTGTCTTTTCCAGATGCCATGGTAAAGCTATGTTTGCCTCTGTATTATGTACGTAGGCGTGACAATGTTTAATTTCCTCGAGGTAGTCGGGCCACGCGATATGTGCGATTATGGAATACAATGATATAATCGGATAGACGCTGACGCACAACGCTGGAAAATTGAGCACGGCAAACATTGACATAAAAGGAAGTCACAAGAATCGTATCATTGAGTTGAGCAGTTACTAGATGTGAGCTCCAGATTGTTTCCAAGGTCAGCTCACCGGTCAGTGGAGTATCTTTTAGGCCGACAGGTCTGCTGCATGCAGCTAAATAGTTACCCCTAAATGGGTGAGCATCAAGATCATGGGCGAAAGAAACAAGGTGTCAAATCACCACAGCTTGATTAAGGACAACCCGCAAAATATAAACTAGGTGAGATCAAATGGCGAATTGAAAGGGGAATGAATGATGGTACAGAAAACAAACAAGAGATGAAAAACTGCGCTACGCCATCCCTCGTAGTGAGTTACCAGCGTAGAGTTTTTATTGTTTTGTTATTATAACATCATTCGCCGAAGTAGAATCATTTTCCTAAACATAAAACTTGACTTGATTTTTCTGTGCGTTGAAATTTTTTAACTGATCAATATCTAATCATTTTGCCAATTTTTGTCTAAGCCTGCGCAGTCACATTTCCAGCTCTTACCTGACCTTACCGCATACGCTTTTATACTATACAGCACAAATTCAATCGGCCTGCTTAGTTATCTTAAGATTAGATTCATATATATACCTGTCTATACATTTCTGTATCCAAACGATTCCATATCTCTCAACATCACCCTGCTGTTCAGACGTATACTGTAACTCAGGGTGTTCTGCTCTACGTCACACTATCGTATATTATTTATTTTAGCGGGGCATAGTACTCGGGCACTATCGTCCTGTTGCTGTACCTTCAGTCCCATTTTGTTGCGATGAAATAGAGATTGCTGTTAATTTGCATGGTCCACCAACGCAAACTGCTGACATTACTGCAGGTCTGTCTAGAAATCGAGGCTAAATAATTTGATTCACAACGCTTGCAATTCTTCAAGTGAACAAGTCCTCCCAATTACACAAATCTACTTCTGGAGCTGCAAGCCCGTGGCTAACATGCCCAGTACGTTGACACTAAATCACTACAAAGGGACCCGCACCTGGACCTCTGTTTCGGCTGCCGCTTCTCCCGTCTACCGCAAACAACGTCCCCAATTTTCCTTACGGCAACGGCGGCTAACTGCATAACTTTAACTGCCGTCAGCTATGTCCCCAAATGCAGAAAAAAGGAGCGAGGAGTCCCGTTCTTTTACTCCTTTGGTTTACCGGCGTCAGGTATATTATTCAAAGCATACCTCATTTACCGTCACCCTCCTCAATGCGGACGATGCTTCCTTTCTCCATATATTCACATAATGATTTGCCACAACCCATCTTCAGTTTCTCCGTCCCCGAGAATTGCCAAAAGGGTTTAACTGTTTTTGACCGCATGATCCACGGCAAAATGACCGACGTTCGTTTTCGCTGCCATTTTAATACTAAGTATTTATCGACCATAAGTTTCCCCACCCCCAGTTGTTTTGGTCTGTTTTGAAGATTTTAACCCTACACTCATTGCATTTAAAGACTTTCCTCGTGGCGGTTCCAGATTTAGTTACATCGCAGGACCATATGGCGAGATGCCCGATCCTCCAGGTTCTTGCACCAAGATTTGAATGAATCTGACGATGCTTCGACAACAAGGGAGTGGAAAAGCGTATTCAGTTTCTATATCAGAGGAAACAATTAGTGAGATGCCTTCCTCTCAACAGTATCCTCAACCCCACATTTCCCAACCTGTGCCCTCCATACACAGTTGGCCATGCCCTGTCTAATCTCTCTTTGAATTCGCGAACTGATTCCACCTCGACCCGGTGGTTGTGTGTTCTCGCACAGTTGTTTTCCCGTTCCCTCAAAGTGCATTGTCCCACTTTATCTGTAATAAGGCTCCACGGTGACCCCGCAACTCGACCAGACCATGAATGAACTTGAAAGCTTGTATTAAGTCACCCCTTTACCTACGTCTTTCCAGGGAGTACAAACCGAGCGACCTCAGCCTCCGCTCATATCCCATGTGCCTCAAATGCCGAAACCGCCGTGTAAAACACGCTGAACCTGCCCCAGCAATCTACTACCTCTTACCAAATATGGTCTCCATACCTGGACACAGTATTCCAAGTGCGGTAGGAAAAATGCCGTGAACAGCGGCGGATGAACGCGGGGCCCTCTAGATCCTACGGTCTTCTTAAGTTGGCGTAGGGCACACCATGCCATCTTGACCTCCACCTGGCATTGCAGACTGCGTTTGAAGTCCGCACTCACGACTATCCCGAGGTCTCTTGCTTGCTGAGTTTGCTTCATCGCGACCTGATGCCTAGGTAGATCCATGTGGTGAGGGGAATTTGATTCTACATCCATGAGCCGTTGACATTTGTCCAAGTTCAACTGAAGATCACAGCTCACCCACCACTGTAAACCTTATCCATATCCCTCTGGATAGCCTCACTGTTTGCTGTTCCTAATAGTTTAATATCATCAGCAAACAGGAGACACGGATTTTTCAATCAACTATCCATGTCGTTGACATACTTAAGAAAGTGCAGTGACCCTAAGACAGTCTCCTGAAGCACCCCGTCATATAGCAATCCTCTGTGCAACGAACACGCGTCAACCCTCACCCTGAAAGATCTACTCTTCAGACTTTGTGTTATCCAGTTATTCACCTTAGCATCCACCCCGAAAGCCTTCACTCTCTGGTCGGGAAACCTGCAGTTCACGGAAAAAGGGCCTTCTCAAAGTCCAGATAGCGGATTTCCACCCTTTTGCCCTTATGAAATCTACCTGTTACTTCGTTCAATAAGCTTATCAGATCAGTCGGATAGGAACGTTCGTGCTAAAAATTCAAGCTGCTTTATCATCAATAACCTGTTAGCCTCTAAGCGACCGACTATCTTGTCGCAACTCATACTTTTGAGAGTTTTCAGCATGATGGATATCATTTTCACTGTTCTATGGCTGTCACATTTGTGTCTGTTCCCGCCATTTTGCACTGGTGTGATTGTCGTCGTCAACCCGTACGTGGAGATCCGTTCTTCGGTCGGCTATGCATTAAAGAGCTAAGTGGAAGGTTTCCACCAGAACCTCCACCAAAGGCTTCAATGTCGCTGAGTGGATCCCATCAGGCCCTGCCGCTTTCGACGCGTCCATTTCTTCAGGCTGTCCCACACTTTTTCCTCGGTGATCGCTTCATCCTGCATCTCCAACAAAAGGATGAGGAAACCAAGTTTTATGCCCTGTGTCCCTTGATCCCGCCTGTATATGCCTGGAACAATCTCTCCTGACTGTCAGCTGAGCTGATCCCGTTGTGGTTTTTGCACCACCTAAGGCCTTTCGCAAAGCAGACTTAAATTGCACTTAATTGTGATAGGCTTTGGGTTTGCTTTTGGGAGCATCAGCGATCCGCTCCTCGTAGGCACTTCGGCACTGTCGTGGGATGCGAGACATTTTCTTTTACTCTGCTATGTACCTCGGGTAATCTGTTTGGCTCTGTGTGTCTGCAGCGGTACATGGATTTGTTCTTCCGAATAGTTTGTTTACCCGAATTTTGACCGCCCATGGCGGACGCCATTTGCGCTTTGCCCAAGCACGCTTCGCTCGCACGCTCCTGTTTAAAATATTCTTAGCTTTCCACCACTTCCGCCTGTCTTCTCGTCGTACCATTCGAGAGTTAGAGTTGGGAGTATTGCAATCGTGCCGAGTTGAGTAAGAGTGACGCACAAGTGGCCACAAATGTTAGGAGCACGCAAACGTAAACGAGTTGTGCATTATTACAATCGGTTCTACATGTCCTTGCAACTCATGAAGGCTCAGTGTTTCCACTTTTTCGCTCTCGTGATCCTACTCCTGCGCCACGGCGTTATCCCCCTTCGCTTGATTCTGTGGAGGGGTGCAACTGAGTCCTTTAGTACCAGCACGTTGCTCCTTATTGCCTCCCACCAATGATCCATGAATTTTCTAACTCTGTATGCTTCCTACCGAGTCTGTAGACCCAGGTCCATCAGTCTACATTTATCCATTTCTAAGAAAATCCTGCCATATCTATCGGGGCCACCAGTCCCTGCAGGTTCAGTCGCATGCGGACCAAGGCGTGGCTTCATACTTTTTAGCCTTTAGCATCAGGGTCCCGCCCCCTATTCTCCCATCTACTCTATCCAATATAAAAAGTGAATAATCCCGAGCCATTAAACTATTATCACCCTCCCTCGGCCGCAACCAGGTCTCAGAGGTAGCCAGCACATCTACATCCAGAGTCCTGAATCCTAGTTCCGGCCACTTATTACCAACACTAGCAGCATTTGTGTAAGCCACCGTTGCAACAATCCCCTCTGTCCTTTTGTCCGCAGCACGGACGGGGGTCTCCCATGTTCAAAACTTACTCCCGAGGCTCTTGATCGTATTTTGTATGATAGACGAGATCCTCAATTTCGCCCCCGCCAATCAAGCTGCAAGATGAGATTGCCGCAGCCGTGCTGCCTGCTCGATATTCATCGGCCAAAGTGATAGATCTGGTCGTCAACGACACCAAAGAGATTAAGAGGGTTCGAAGAGGGAACCCCGCATTTATTTAAGATAGATTAAATTTGAGGTTTGAATGATGCCGTTGTCGAGAAAGGCCGCATTTTGGCCCTAATGGGTGTTGGCGTAGTTCATTCCCGACGTCGGTGAGCTCAGTGTCAAGGAAGACATCGTAGCAAGACATCTTGACGACGCCATCGTGGGCGTTTTTGAGGTGGTCTGAATCCATGTCAGGTCTCGTCGAATAACATGTCAACTAAAGTCCGGTTCTACGCCGACTGACAAATCCGGACGAGTAGGGAACTTGACGGTGGTTTTGCCATTGATTTCAATCCCGATGACCCACCTGAAACATCAGAAGCGAAGAATGTGGCAGAATCCAGTGAATTCTTTCGGCACTGATTAGCAATCCGAGAGGAAATAATTCCAGACCATACATTACCAACGGAACACCTCAGAGAGTGCACAGTTTAGCATTGAGGACGCCAAAATTTTAAGATTATTCGATGACTGTTAAGGGTTAACAGAAGCAGAACGTACAAAAGACAGTAGTCAAAGCATGGAGCAGCATGCGTCTGATGCAAACAAGAAAGAAGCCTCGACACGGGTAGTACTAAATGAAGCATAGAAGTCCATATAAAATTATCTAAGAAAAATTTGCAGCATACGAGACGGTTTCATGGGAACCATGCAGGATTGGAAAGAAGATCGAGTAAACCTACATATATAAGTATATATATAAACGTGCATAAGAATTAGGAAGTCGCACTTATGTGCCCCAAGGTGTACTTGCATATTAGATTGTTTAGGTTAATGCGAGGGAAGGAATTATAGAGGGGCTAGATTGCTCACACGTAGCTCACCGGGGAACAAATGAAGTGGAGGGTGCTAACAAAAGGTAATTGAGAGGTGGACGGAAGAAGAGGTCTGTAATGAACATTGAAAATTTACAGGGTATTACTAAGATGACTAGGCAGGCGCTACACTATCTTGTCAAGGTAGAGGTATGGACAAAATGAGTTTTAGTTTCAATCCCAAAAACATGAGGAAAAACGGCTTACTGCTCAGGGTGAGCGACTAAAACGTGAAGACAGTTTGTGACAATTTGCAGCAACATTTCAGTCATGAAAGCTTGAGCCCGGCTCTCGCTCGGTTCCTTCTCCCTCACTCAAAAAGCTTGCTGAAAAACCTGACAGTAGCACAGCGATGGTTATTAATATGAGATGGGTTTGGTCTGTGACTTAAAAGATCGGATGCAAATAAATTCAGGGGAAAGAATTATTATCCTGGCAAGAGAAAACTTCTGTGCCATATTTTAGGATAAATTCTCCAAAATACTCAATGCCAAGCCGTATATTTGCCAGTTGGAACCTGCTGAGGACACAAACATTGAGAGAGTTGAGTTGATCTTTTTGGAGTGGACCCGACGAAAATAATACGGGAATCATAGTGTTAGAAAAGAAAACCATTACAGTCGATGAAAGCGTTTAAGGTTTGTTTCGCGCCAATTTACCCCACTTCAGAGATTTAGGAGACGGACGGCTTGTGCAGTATACGTGGTCGAAGGTTTACATGGATCACAGTAAATTGTTTGAAGTTGCAAACACTTATCATTCGCTGTGTGGAAGAGCGAGCGGAAGAGTATAAAAGTGGGATCAAAACTTTTAGTTGCTCTAATTTGACAAGCAAACCCATTAATTTACTGAAGGGTGTGAAGACCGATTGGTTAGAAACTAGCAGACGAAAGGCGAATACATCAGCATACTTGGAAAGTTGTTTAAGTGGACCAGTAGAAAATGCTCGATTTATGCAGTGAAAACGTTAGACGAAAGAACGGCTCTTTGCAAAACGCCGTTAGATAGCTGACTAGAAACTAGACATCCAGGTTTCATCCGCTGGGTCCTGCTTGAAAGATATCTTTTTAAATAACAATAAGTGTACAAACATTCAATATATTGAAGCTTATGAAAAAAGAGCGAACGCTAAACCGGGAAGAAGGCTGACCAATAGCTTGTGAGCACAAGGTGGAATGTTCTCAAAGAGCTGTTTAAACGTCTGGAGAGAAATTGACCGACTGAGCTGACTGTCCTTCAAGTGCATGTTTTACATTTCAAGTAAATGTGGCTCACTGGGGCTAATAAAAGTGGAATTCAAACGAAGGAGGCTGCTATCATTCCACATCAGAAAATCTAAACCAGTACGCTGTGCCAGGATACCATGCTAAACACCATCCAAAATGCTTTTTGGGTTAGAACTGAAATGGGCGATGGAAGCCCCTTTGTTGAATGCGCCTTCCGCCCCATGGCTCTTGCCAGAAAGAATTTTTGATGACAACCAAACTACTGACTTCTGCTTCTGATTTAACAGGTCCCAAAAATGCTCGCTGGAAATTCCAATGCGCCCGTCATATTCTGGTCCATGCTATCCGCTCCAAATTGCTTGCTCGCTTTCCTTGAAAGCATTCATCATGGCTTAAGAACCCAAGACATCACTAATCCAACAAGGAACCGCAATGTTCTTGACTTGATATTTACGATAGACCTAACGCATGTTCAAACGTCCACTGAAGCTAGTTTCCTGGATGTTATCTGCCTGTTAGTTTTTCATTTACATTGCCCTTCCTGAATAAGCAACCCTCATCAGACCCAAGGCTGTACTTTAGAGCCGACTGGAGTCGTCGACCTACCCTAGTTTGTAATTCGAACCGAGACTCACTTTTTTATATCAGTAGAAATACAACCGGCTGCTGATCGTTTATACCCCAACTTGCACAAGTGCCTTGAGGCTGTTAATCGGCCCCACACTCTAGGCATGCCGCCCAAAAGAACTTATTGTGACCGAACAAACTGTAAGCCCGCTAAACTCCAGGAGCCTTTTTGAATACCGGAGATTTTTGTTTTTCTTCGAATAAATCGATTTACTAAAACGGTGCTTGACCAGAGAAGCAAGGAGCAGGAGCTGCAAGCTCTAAGCCAGCCGAACCCTGACGCAACATTGGCAAAGCTGCTTAAACACAGAACCAATTATGGGTCCTCGGCTGCTCGAGTCCCGAATATCATTCAAAACGACATTTGTGTAAACAACCCACAAGAGACTGCAGATTCTTTTACTGAATTCTTTGCATCTGCTCTGGTAAACGACAACGATCACTCTACCCCATGCCAGCCTCACCTGACTACAGAGTCGCACTCAAAAGTTGTATTTCCCAAAGAACGTAGCCCAGCTGTTGGTAAAAACCAAAGTTGGCTACCACTCTGCACCTGATTCATTACCTCTGGTTGCCTTCGCAATAGGTGGGAACGATGTACCAATTTTGTTGGCAAACAGCTTCAACTCGTCCATTAAGTGCTGCCCCTTACCGTCACAGAGGAAAACCGCTCCGATTATAACCGTGTACAGACGGGGCAAAATCTGTGACCCGGAAACTACCGCCAAATAAACCACGCCCATATAGTCTCTAGAATTATGGAACGTCTGATAAAGAATATGCTTATGGCCTTTTTTTCTGGAACATGAACTTAATAACAGAGGACAACATGGATTCATTCGCTAAAAACCCTGCGCTACTTGCGCGACTTACTACCTGAACGATATCAGAAAGGCCATTAGCACTGAAAGGTCATTTATAGTAATCTTTCTAGAAAGCGAAAGATTTAGACAGTGTCCCACGCTAGGTTGATAAATAAATTCGCATCCTGCGGCATTCTTCATCGAATCCTGTCACTATTTTCGTCCTATCTGTCATGTAGGAACCAGTTAGTTCAAGTAAACGGCTTCATACCTGAACCTGAATCAATGCCCAACGATGTTATTCCAGGCAACTTTATGGTCCCTCTGCTCTTCCTGTCATAATTTCCGTATCTTTATTCGAAACGGTACTCCGTTTCTCCTCGCAGACGATATTAAAATTGTTTACACCCTTGACCCTGAAGCTTTAGAGTCTACCAATAGTGACATATCCTAAGGCTTCCTGTGTAAACGAATGGGTAATAGAACTCTGCTGAAAAAAGTACAATGTGGTGTAAATGCGCTATACCCCAGGAGAAATCAAGCGTGGTAACAAAATCAACCCCGTTAACTGTGAAGTTTTCCGACCTGGGCCTAAGTTATTCTTGCACCTTAAACTTCTCTGAGCATGATCTCACACAATTTGCGTAAACAAATAAATTCGTGAGTTGTTACACAGAACTGTGAAGTTGAAAGAAGGCAAACTACAGCATTTTAGAACCCATGTCAGACCCATTCTGTAGTATTGCTTTCCAGTCTGCTCTAACATGAGGCAACGCAACGTAGTAGCGGTTAAAAACGTCCAGCGCGCACTAACAAAGCAGATAATTGGCTACTCTGCAAGCCTAAATTACGTGGAACGCTGCGGGTCACTAAATATTAATCCCATGTGGCTTAGGCGGACCTGGTGCTTTTTGACCCTGTAACTACAGAGGATAGCTGCATCTCCGCACCTCGTGTTGGAAACCCACTCCGTTATTCTCTTCGAAATGCAGATCCCTTCATTACCCTCTCAGTTCAGAAAACATTCGTTAGAGCCACTTTTATTATTAAAAATTTGTCATTATAAAACAAACTTCTCCAACAGTTGTGTATTTTACCACCGTCATCTATTGCATTCAAAAACGAGGTAGGTACAGTAGTTACTGTGCTCTGTCTCATTAATCTGTACCACCCATTCTCACCTGAGAATCGAGTGCATGAAACCGGATGCGGCTCCTGAAAAACGCATTGATTTCGCGGAAAGGGACGTAAATACCCTAATCATATTACCACATGAAAGAACGAAACTTCGGCAAAATCTTGATTTCTTTGTTTTTCCATTCCTCATCGGTATCTCTCTGTGCATTTTAAACAATTCTGAATTCCTATCTCATCCATCACTATGGTTCTAAGTTCTGCTTCTTAGTTTTTTTATCATATTTATTCCATTTTGGTATCATTTTGTGTCACGTCCATTAAAAAGGAAAGTCACATAACAAACCACATAGTCTCTAACACACTCAACTTCAAACTGAGCTCCGACAATAGCGCATGCCAATTATTTACATGCAGCTCCACGTCAGATGCACCTCGCCTTCCCTTCCGGCTGAAAAGGCGACATCTATCGCTCAATAATCTGACTACATATCCATCAAACTTATGGTTCTAAATGCGCATAAGGTTGCTCATCAATAACTATCACCCGAACCCTTCCTTAAGTAATTCCACCACCGTCGTTGAAGCGATACGGCAACCCTACTCGGCCGCCGCCTTCGAACATAAAGATTCACCATCATCCTTAATTTCTACTTTTCATCATCGTCTCTTCCCAAGCAAATAAATTTGGCTCGCTGGAAGCACCTTTGTTTCTGACTTACCCAAACGGTTCCCTCCAGAGGAAACTAGGCTAACATATTGGATTCTTCCGTTCTCACCCTCATTGATACGTTCATTTCAGACACTTCGGACCTCATACTACGTGGTTTCCTTTCTTTCCTTAATGACCATTTACCATTTCATTTATCTTTACTCATATCGTAGACGATCTACACATTGGATTGTTCTGCCCGTCTATTTATGCACGCCCGGATTGCTCACATAATCAGCAATCAACCCTATATTTTGGGTCGAAACGTGTGTTCCAGTAACTTTCTTTTCTAAGCCGCTCGAAGGATTGATGGCTTCTTAACCCGCAGATGGCAGTCAGGCCGGACCGCCGCCCGTTTTTTCCTCTTCCAGGCCGTACAGCTTTGCTTGGACGAAACCACTCACTCCATGCTCTGACTACCGCGGTTTCATCTGGCCTGGGATTATCCAATCCTGGAAAAATGACGTCACGCTTCTCGTACCTACACCTCATTTGCTTTCTTTCCTTCATCTCTCGAGTACATCAGCGTGACCACAATAGTACGGAAAGCTGTAATACACACCGCTTCCACCGGCGCACGTCGGGTGGGCAGCTCGGTTGAAGCGGTGTGCGGGCGCAGATAGGTCGACGGATTACACCTCATGTTTTCACTCCTCAACGGTGTATTTCAGGTTGGGTGGCCAGCACTCGGTCAGCCTCACTCACTAGCTCTGTTGTGGTAAACAGTCCTCTAGTACCCATGTTCATGTGCGCCATTTTGTACTGGCTCCCACTTGCCCCTTACCAAAGTTCTCTTGCCAAAACCAAACAAAACGGACTTACAGGGGAGGTATTCGTATTGGCATCTGATGTGAACTGACGTTACCTGAGCTACTGCGTTTTTTGCCACGCGGTATCCATTCTACCAAATCCAGTTTGCGTTTATTCCCGACATTCAGAAAACGTGTCATCTTAAGGGATTTTCCGGTGACGTTATTGGTCGATTTTTTTTACTGTGTGAATGGCGCCTTATGAGATGGGCCACAATGACACCAGCGACACGAGAGAAAAGCCCGCTGGACTTAAATATCCCGCGTGGAAATTCATCACCATTTGTGCTCTTACCGGACATACGACTTGAACTACATATTTTTAGCCATTGTATATGTCCTCCCACGTTGGCACGTGAGAGCTTGGTTTTTCTCTTCTTTCGCCGCTTTCGTCGCACGTCATGATTATACGCACTGCATGCTTTTTGCACTTTCCAAGTAAAAATTTTATTATTATTGTTATTATTTGGGCGAAGACAATGTTATTTCACCGAGAGGAAACGTCTTTAGCAGAATGTCCCGGCCAGTGTGCTTTGGAAGGAATCTACTTCGTAACACTGAGAACAGCATCGACATCAAAGTATTTAAGTGGGCGTTGCGTGAGGCCTTTATATCCAAGAAAGAATTTGCTGCTACTTTGAGAGCGGTGGAAGAGTAACACCGGATGCACTCTCGGAGAATCGTCGATGCTTGGAAATTTCTTATGCAAAGGGAGGTTCAAATTACGGGGAAAGATCGCCTTGTAGAGCGAAAATATTTCAGGGAATGGTGGAAAGAATACATCATCGAGGATGTCAGGGTCAGCAGCAGAAACGGGCGACGGAACGCAACGTCAGCTCAGGAGCTAAATCACAAGCCAGGTTTACCGCTCACGGTCCTCAGAATCTATTTGGCCGTGGTCTAGTTTAAGCCACTTATCGCTAGATCGTTCAACGTTTAGTAGCTTTTCATAGCAGCTAAGCAATGAATTTTAGAGGCAAAATGTTTCAGTAGTCCAATGGGTTTAAGGGGTAATGAAACCTTATTAAGATCATACGGTCTTCGGTATTCGTAAATGTCGACAACAGCATTTTCAGCACGTGTGGCACAGACAGAGTATATCATTAGAAACGAGAAATGTGCGCAATATACGGAAAGGATTTTTGGCTGCTTACTTTTATACCGGCAATAAAACCCGGGTATACTCCGAGGTGGAATACCTTTACTGAGTTTTCCGGGGATTAGAGAAGGAAAACCCACTGATGGTAGCATAGAACCGGTCGAACGACTAGCTCCTGATGCTTGAAGTGACGCTTTCCTGTGTGTTCCTGGAACAATCGATGAGCTGCACATATTAGCCGACAAAACACATCAAGTTGACGGCAGTGAAGGGCTAAATAGTTTGATAAAAGACGGACAGGACAAGGAGGAATCTCAAACAATGGGGTAGGAAAAAAGGGAGAGCGGCAGCTTGCTTTTCAAGTGTTCTTTGAATTCTTTAAGAGGGATAATGCGCTGCTGATCAATTGATAACACGCACCTCGATGGCGTTGCTGTTGGAAGATGCATTTTGAACTGGGTAGTTCACGTCGCCTTGAGGGGTTTGTGAATTGATACCTTGGAGGATTCAAACGGTATTTTAGATAGGCGAATTACGGTTTCGTTTTCCGGAGACTCGGTTGGTAACTTCAGGAGATGGAGAAGGTCAACGTAACCAAAGACAGCTTTGGGCCTTTGCAGAAAGCTTCGTGTATGAAGAGGCTAGGCCACCTCACACAGGTGGCGTTATGTACCTCGCTGGGCAGCCTGGTAGTCGTAGTATGGTAATATCAGCAGGGTGATAACCGGGCGTGGCGTGAAGGGGGCCCAGCCTTCGGATGCAATACCAACAAGACGGTGTGCCCTATTGTTTTTTGGCCTATAGAGGAAGGAAGAGACAGCAGGAGACAAGGAGCGCATCGGTGGGGGTGGGAATTGATATAGGAGCTTGGTAAGTCCAAGTTTATGACTGGTCGGTGTGCACTCGTTGGTTCGAATGCATTCAAGTTTTGTCGGTGGTGTGAATAAACTGGTGCACCGAGGGCTGAGCAATCCTCTTCTAATGGGACTAAGGGTTACAGGATGGTTAGGGGCCTCCTCGTCACGAGGAAATCATGTAGGTGAATGAGACAGCAAAAGTCGATCGATGGCTTGAAAACAAACCACCTCATCAAAAGATGTTTGCGTTGTATCAAAAACAGTGACTGCCAGCTTATTTCTGGGTATCTTGAAGACGGCATTACATGAAAAGCAGCTGAACAATGGGTGTAGGAACCGGAATAAATGCCATATTAGGGTGCCGCCAAACAATAATAGTGGTACATCTTATGGCACAGCAACATGAGTACTCCCAGCAGTAACACTTTCTTGGCGCCGTAGAGTTCATAACAAATATGGGAGTTTCAAAAATTCAACGGCTACTAACGGCGAGGTTGGCTTGCCAAGAAATTCAGGCTGAATGTATAAATGCATATAAAAGGGTTACATAGGAATTGAATGGATAATCAATTTTCTGATGCACGATTGTGTAAACGAGATCGGTCACTGTGGCGGACGACCTTCATTTCTTGTAGCTGTAACATTCGAGGAACTGGCGAGCCTCAATTGGATGAAACTGGACGGCCCGTCCGACCAGAACCCTGCGCCCTTGAAACTTGTCTGGACTGACCTAATCCGAAAGATCACCCCAAAAACCTAAGGACCTTTAATTCCGTTGCACAGAAGATAGACAAGTCAGAAGAAACTTCGTGAGCACCTATAGCAATGTGAAATGTGTTGCAGGCCTAGTAGCTATCTGCCTCCTCAAGCTTGATCCGGTATGTGGCCCCAGGGGATGGAACGAATGCTCAATGAAGTCTCTTAAGGACAATCTCCAAGGCCAAGAATTTCGCGAATGGGAGTAAGTCGGCTTAAAAAACATTACCCTGAGGTTCTTTTGGCAGAACTGTAGTGGCAACCTTGGAAAGAGTCCTAAGGGTGCCTCGCCGGGGTACGGCGAATGAATAAATTCAACTTCGGATGCAAGTAAGCCAACCGAAAGTGCGCTGGTGTGGAAACTAATTTTGCCATTATGGTTGATGTGCCCTGGGAAAACTGAACTGACCTGAATAGCAAACTGAACTGAAGTAATTTGCTTGAAGCCGAAGGTTGCGTTTTCAAGGTCGTTGAACGTTTGAAAAGGACGCTCATGTGAGTTATTTCCTGGTCGCTCTAGGGATTTGAACTAAGCCTAGATGGTTCTTTTGGCAGTTAACGTGACGAACTTTCAAGATAAAAGTTGCGGCAAAATAGCGCATTTTGACACGAGTACTAAATTTCAACACACAAAACTGGAATAGCTTGTGGTCTTGTGTACAAGAGGCGATTTTCCCTTTTTGCAGCATTCGTCGAAACGCTTCATCATATTTTTTGATGCAATGAAAAATTATTTTGTTTTGAAATTTAGTTTCACCTTATCTTGATAAGTTGGAATGAATCAAGGGACAGAAGCTAATGGGAAACAAAACATTTCCTTCATACAATTTGGGGTCATGAGAGTTTGGAGACTAAATATTTAATGCGACATGTCATCTCTGTTAAAGCTTTAATTGATATTATTGGGTACACTCTGTGCATAACACCCATTCCCTGTCAGTAAAAATTCACTTCAGTCAGTTCGAGTATCCCCTTATGCAACTCCCGAGTGACGACGGAGTACCCCTTGGGTGCACTTCTAAGTATCCTGTCAGTGACGTTCCGTGGAACAGGTAAAGAGTTACTCCGCGGACGGTCGAACAGGGCGCCCGGCCTTATAGTGACGTTTTTTATCCCTAATCTGTTAACAGCTAGGATACACCAACCGCGTTCGTTGAGATAAGCGGCTTATAGCTGTCGACTATTCGAAATACTCGTGGAATTGATCCACGTGTGAAAAGCTCTAAAAATGGTTGGTTAGTGAGCTCCAGGGGCAAAAGCCTGCAATATGCTACGTGTAAATTGTGGTTTCACCTTGCTTGTTAAACCAAGAAAAATATAATTCCCTGGAATCATGTACTGTGAAAATTGCAAAAATCATTTGTGCCTCATAGTTGTCCGATCCTCTGGCCGGCGGAAGCTGCTGCAAAGTCCTTGTGGGACATCTGTACAAAGACGGAATTACCAGCGTATTGCTACTCTTACCTTGCTCCATACGTGGACTTGGTGGCAACGAGGATGACATTTAATTAGATCTAAACGCCGCACACATCGAGATAACTCCAGCAGAGCGATGCAGCTGGAGTTTTCTCCGTGTCAACGAAAGTCGCAAAAAGGATAATACTAGCACCAGCGCATTTTGCCGTAGACAGGAAGCCCCAAACTTCAGCACCATGGGTTGCTGTTGTAAGGTCTGAGAACGAGATATCATCAGTGATTCCTGGTTCCTGAGACAACTGTCAACTTAACTCAAGGGAGAGTGAAGCACAGCGTCTGCCACCCGCTAGATATGATGAAAACGTTATTCTCCGTTGCCGAGAAAACAATTGCTAACTCCGTCCATGTAAAGTTGGCTTTCTGTTTCGATAGAGTTTACGAATTGAGACCATCTCGATTTCCGAAGATAGTTTATGAGTCGGCAACACAGGCAGAGTACATTTTGAGCCGGTACTGTAGGCTTAAGGGTGAAATGATCCGGCTTCTTTGGGATCTATTGGTGGTGGACGGAATAAAGCTAAAGAAGGCCTTAACAAAGCTTCGGGAGTGTCGCACAAAGGGCCAAACACCATTTTGTTGCAGGGTTTTTCGGTGAGAAAGAGAAGACATCGGCCGAGATAGACATCGCTCTTGTCTCCGGAGAGCCGTCCCCAAACAGTGTGTTTGGAATGGTGAACAAGACGGCAACATTCAGCATTCTGTTGTCTATTGTCCGTGGTATTGTGGAAAATAGAGATGAATTGGAAGCTCTAGCGGCAGTAAGAATCACCGTAACTTGGACGAAGACATGGCTTTCCGGATATACTTTATTTTGCGGAGACCGCAAGCATCCGATTCACACAGGAGGGTTGACGCTGTGTGTTTGCGGTGGGATCTTTGCGCATCTACAAGGCACAAGGTGATAAAAACGGCCTCGGCGAGGCTTTATGGGTGGGTTAAAACTCTCCAGCTATGGGCATATAATGATTGATTTGATCTACCGTTCATCTGGCGTTGCTCCACCAAGTGTTCTTTACTTCATGGTTCATTGGATGGTTGATGGTCACTGCTTGGTACTGGGTGACTTCAACGCACTGCACGTGACTAGGGATCCGGCTGCGGACAGGTTTTCCCGGGGTTGTTGGAGGAGGCTTGTGAACATGTACTTCATCAGTACCTTTACGAACCCACTCGGGGGTACGCAAAACTGGGGTCTGTTCTAGATTTAGCGTTGTCACAGAGAGCTTCTGACGTGTCTCACCTAGACGTTCTAACGCCACCGGGCACAAAGTATTATGACACTCTTTCAGTAAACTATAAGCGCGTTGCGGCAGCTTTGGTAGGTTCATGACATGGTCCGGGCATCTGGTTTATTTCCTTCGAGAAGATGTGAGCAGCAGCTGCCAAGATCTTGTGGTTTGCGGATTGCGATGACGTATACCACCCCAGGATTGGTTTTAAGGAGAAGGTCACTTGGTTAATAAACTCCTGTGCATATTTACACAGACTCCCTCGCCATTCATATGGTGCCCCGTGGTCTGAAAAACAATGAGAAGACACTTTTGTCGCAGGAATCTTGCGTAGTGACATTAATGCTTGACGGGCGAAGGGCTATGACGTGTATAGGGAAATCCAAAATTTCTGTACTGAGCTCGCACTCACAAAAAAAAACGTATGAGGAACGTTTAGTTATGGAGTCCAAAACCGCCCCAAAACCCCTCTATGCATACTTGAGGAAGAGGACGAGTTTGTGCCCGGGGTTCCCTACGCTGGTAAAAAACGAATCTACAGCGGATTTGAATTCCGAAAAAGCTGCACTACTGGAAAAACACTGCAACTCAGTGTAAGCCCCTGAGGTTCTGCCCGTATTGACCCCCACGATGACTGGCGTGCCAATAATGGTGACACGTTCATTTTCTAAGAAGGAGGTCGTAATTGTCCTCCGTTCCCTACTGATTCATAAATGACCCAACCCGGATGAAACTCATCCAAAGGTACTAAAAGAACTGACTCAGCAATTTGCACCAGCGCTAATGAGACCATTTAACAGGAGATTACCGAAGGAGTTGAGGAAAGCCACGGTGGTACCGTTGTTTAAGGGTATTGGTACGTATCAGGAGGCCAGTTACCGTCCACCCCGTGAACCTCACGAAGCAGTTGGTTTTCATCCAGTTACTCAAACACTGCAGGTTCATCAGCTGCCTAGCCCTCAGCAACATGGCTTTTGGAAGGTACGTTTCTGTTTGTCGAATCTTTCGGATTGTGGACGTTGGTCCCAAGCAATAGCAGATTGCCTTCTGACGGATGTCATTTACGCCAACCTCCGTAAGGCGTTCGACAGAGTTTCGCACCATAAGCTGATGGAGAAGTTAAACTACTTTGGAATTCCATTGAGACCATGCCGCTGGATTAATGATTTTATGCAGGGAAGGTCGCTTATTGTGAGGGTTTCCAATCTTTATTCCAATTGCATGAGGTAAGCATTGGTGTACCACAAGGGTCTGTTATGGGACCACTGATGTTCCTGATGTCCATAAACGATTCGCCACAGATTGTGAGGTCTCCGTGCTTGCTCTGCACAAATGGCCCAAACTTCTGGCGGATGATCAGGGAAGCGGATGATTATGAACAATTGCAGGGGGGACCTTGACATCCCAGACTGCTGGTCGGGGAAATGTCAGTTTCCAGTGAGCTATGAAAAATGTGCATATTTGCAGGTAAAATCTAAAGAACGCACAATACATACAACTCCTTCCGAGGTTCACTGCTGCGGAAAACCGATGGTGAGTGTGACCTATGGGTGACGGTTACTCTTTCTTTGAAGATGCTGATCCACACCGACAAAATGCATGCGTCTGCCTGGTGCATGCTGAGTTCTTTCAGCCGATTGTCGCAAAACGCCTTCAAGCTGCTGTACGCTACCCACGTACGCCCAAGATTGAAGATTGGGATAGTTGCTGCATTTCCGTGTATTACCGAGGAGCTGACGAAGCTGAAAAGGGTGTGGAGGGCTGCCGATCTCCCTTTTGGGGACTATGAGTGCTGAATTGTGGAGATAGGTTGCAACTGACCAGGTTGTTTCCTGAGGCGTACCATCTTGATCGAGGAGACATCATTTGAATTTGCGGATCACTCAAGTAAAATTGGGATCAAATTTGCAGGCCACTGTAACCAAACCAGAAGGCACACTAAAAAGCTGAAGTCTACTGACTTGCTACCCGTCCGTCGCCTTTCTAGGAGATCGACCAAACTTTGGAATCCGTTATCGGCAAGTTTAGCTTGGCGCTGGTAAACTACTTGCGGGCTGTTGGCGCGACTCCCTCAGATAAGCATCGCAAGGAACTGTCGGTGATGAGGCTCACACGGGTGGAACCCCTCTGTCTCCACTCAACAAACAACAACCACTGAGCAATATCCCCCAGGATAAAAACCCACTGCATTGTGAGTGCATTCTTCAGGGTATTTGCTAACATCCAGTGCCTATGCAAATGTATCATCCCATTCTCGAACGGTTTTTATACTGAGGCGATGGTAAACGACCGTGCCAAGGCTTGTCGGCGACTTGTTTTTTTTACAGCCACAGACTGACATCGAATTGAAAAGTCTATTTGTCTAAGACTGGAGTGGAACTGCCTAACAGATGAACTAATTCACATACGGTCATACCTTTACTCTTTAAGGCCCACATTGAGCGCAGAAGTGCGAACAACTAAGGCTATGCCCTAAGGTGACCAGAGACCGACGGAACTTTGAGCACGAAGAAATCGTTAAAACAATAATCGGAGAAGGGTTTTCATTGCGTGCAATAAGTCTTTACACTATAATTCTTTGCAAATGTCCAGCCGCAATACAGTATTCTCGTTTTATTTGTCTTGGCCTATGAATAAAGTGGAAGAAGAAAGGTAAAATTGAATGTTTTCCCCTCCTGTATCCACACTTATACGGTATAGGAATAATGTGACACACTTGCTTAGATAATTTAGATGTGGGATTGACCCTTTCTCGACATCGCACGACTGAACTTGTGGGCGTGCGCGTTGAATCCATTTCTGAACTTTCCTTACAATAGTCTGCAAAGTTTTATTTTGTAAATTGCTTTGGACTACGCCATCTAAACATTCTGTCAAGCACTTTTCCTAAATGCATTCATACTTACCAGTTATCAGCTGGCATAGATTTGTGCTTGCCAAAGGTTGTTTCCGTTTAGTTATCTACAGTTTTGGTGGACCAGCAGAATTTGACAACAGGGTCCTCAGAATCGCTCTCTTGCAACCACCTACGAAAATATCTCCCGACTTTGTCGAGTATTTCGGCTGCTGTTAATATTAAAAATGTCCCATAGAAACTATCATGTTCCTGTAAACAGTCTTATCTTGCAATTTGTCCAATTATTGCTTGTATCTTGTCAGGCGTTTCACAGAAACGGTCAACGGCACGATTTGAAAAGTGCCGGCGTTTTTGAAGTGCTTCCGAAAGGAGGCAATTTCTTTGCGGATGGCATCCATGCTTCCGTCATTCGTTTACACGCGCTAAACGACAAGAAGAGTATCGTAAGATTACCCACGAAGTTACGAACAATGTAGTTCATGGGGTTAATTTTAAGTATCACATTTGGGAACATGGAAGCTGTAATCATCGTTCCAATGCATAGAACGCTGCTGTTGGGAAATATTATTCATGGTGGTGATTTGTTACAAGGTGCATACTGGTGGTTCAATTTCACAACCCGTTTGAGGCTCACAAATGGAAAAGTTTGGCTCCCCAAAGGCAAACTGTAACCATGATGTTAGTAAGGTTCTGCTTACGGAGACCGGTGGTTGCTTAAAACCATTTCCGACTTCTCGCCATTGAGAATCACTAATGGCGCTGGAGATAGTGGTAGAGGTGGTGTAGGTATACGGTCGTCTGCTCAGTGCTTTTGTGTAGGTTCATTCTCATCTTCACTGGAGTCCGTTGATGACGGCTACCTTTTTCTGCCAGTGGTAAGTTATTATAGCACTAGCTTGCTGTGGCCTTTTGATGATGTCCATAAGGAGTTCCGTTGTCTCGGTAGAGGCTTTTGTGGGTGTCGAATGGCCTTGGCGTAGTCATTTGTTTGCATATACTGTGGTAATTAAAGCTTACTGGCTATCTTGTGGACTTCGATTTCACATATAGGTACACCTGACGGAGGGGTAAAACTTTGCTTGCCAGCTTTTCCAATTTTACAGAAGTCCCTATTCAAGGCCTTTTGTTTCCATCTTGAATCCAACTCCGTTAAACCAAAGCAACAGCGTTGTCCACGAGGAACTCAATAACAACAATCATCTAAAAAGGCAACTCATAATAATATGTCAATTAATCCGTCAAATAAAAATCGAACAGGCAAAACAAAAGAAATTTGTTGTACACTCAGAATTCCTGTTTCCCGAAATGTGGTCCAAACTCAATCTGCTTAAAGTTTTATGTCCAGTATGGTCTGAAATTTTAAGGGACTTCTAACTGAAGCAGACCTGCATCAGCACCAGCTGTTTCATACTGGGTAAAAAAACTCTATATTGGTCAATAAACAATAGAATCCCTTTGTAATGAGTGCTGTTGCTTTAAATGGCTTGCATGTTTTTGAATTCCACTGTAACGGTCAATGTGCAGGTGGGACGTTGCGAATGGTCCCTCACAAAGAGTATGCTGCACGAGAAAATGAACAACAAACAAGTTCTGGCCGGGGATTTGATGAATCAAACATGAACGATTGTCAACTAGAGCAAAAATAGCTGGGCATTTGTCTATGTAAACCGTCCCATTAGTGACGACATTAGACGTAGCAGGCACTAGCCGACGAAAACGTCCACCTCGTCTGTCGTCCATGAGAGTAAAATGGTTATACAGCTCTGCCTCAGTCGCCTTTTGGGCAGTTCGTGGGAATATTTGCTGAGCTAAATATTTAATGAACGTTTTACACTTACGCATAATTCACAAAAAATATTCTTATAGAAATGCCAAAAATCCGCGTAGTGGGCCACGTATCCGGACATTTTTGGTAAACGACTAACGAAATGTATACTGAACACCACATCCTTCTGGCCCTAGGGACTACCATACTGACCTACTGCTGACAACACATCCTTCGTAAGATAATCCAAGTAGTGTTCGGGCCACTTCTCATTGTTGAGAAGGTAGGTAAGCACTGAAAATACAGTAGGTTGTCGTACGTAACCTCTGGTAGGACGTTTGTCAGCGAAACATAGCGCAAATGTAGCAAAAACTGCCAAAATTTAAACGCTTTACACTTTTTGAACTGCGACTTCGGTCTACGTGTTACCTAGACGTCGCACATGCTTATGTAATTCTGCCAGTTTTTTGTCTACCATGCGCAGCATGGGCCCTGTCATCAGTGGACTTTGTATATCATATCTCCGAGGCCAAATAGACAACAGTCACTTCTCAGGGTCTAAGTAAACTGCGTGCAAGTAATAAACTGGAGACAATGTTCACAACGAGTTCTTCAGATGGAATTTAACAACATGGTACTTGTCCTGCCGGCAAGAACGGAAATCCGGACAACTGCTGACGGAAAGAAGTCCCGTTCACGGTGCATTCGCAGCAGCTAAACTATGCGTTATGCTGTTTCAGCTGCAGTTATGTAGCTTCTCGCTGGTATATCAGCAGTCGCACTGGGCAACATTACGCGCACAGGCACACTGGTCGAACGTTGATGCATCCCATCTCTCATCAAGGTTCTTAACCTGTCGCTCGTGACACCGAGGTACTATTCATTGTCATGAGGCCCTGAAAATCCGCCTAATAAGCCATCAAGGAAAACACGTGAACATGGCGCTACTGTTCGAACAAAAATAGGCCACAGCTGCTGCGGAGGGTTACTGAACGGTGACAGTCCATTAGTGTGCAATTGGACCAAAACTATTCCATCGTCTTCCAGGGCGACTTCTTCAAGAACCCTTTGGATGCACTCCTGAAGACCAACATAAACATACAGGCCCACAAGCATATGCCTCACAGTTGTCTCACATGGAGTGCCAGATAGCGTTCGCGGATCCCGAGGAACGTCCAAACCATGTTACTACAAACCAAACAATAGTTCGGAGACACCTTTTACTGTGAGACCACCACGAATAGTTATTCCTCTGGCCGTAGAGCGAACTGTCCTCGTTCCCTGGTCCACAATCCTGTTGCTTGTGAAACATAGGTTTTCAACTCTGTTTTTAGGAAAGTTACAACAAAATTATGTTCATTTCACCTTCTATCCTCCCGAGTCATTTATTAACAGGCGCTTTAATTTACGTAGTTTAACAGGATGCAATGTTTTTGATGTTGTCTTCATAAATTACTGCTTGCCTTATTGATGCACAGCTTGGGATATACAGTGATTTGCTCGCTTACACATGGTGTCTACACAGTAATATTCGGTGTCACACTTGTGCTGGGGATTCCAGAATCTCCCTTGCTGATAATTAAGAGTGTTTGCAGAAAGTGGCGGACCACATTTTGGTAACAATTGTTTTATTTGCCAACAAACTCCCCTTCAGTACCATACTACTTGTCGCCACTTTCCGGCAACTAGCCAACTATTCTCTTCTTAATGTTCTTCCGACGCCGCCAAATTTTCGTCCGGGAGAACCCATGAAAAGTTTTTCTGGACGGTGACATGCCGCTTGTGAAAGCCAGCAGTAATTTAATTGTTTGTAATGGGCAGAAACGACAAACATATATGCATGATACCTAAATACCGAGCAACCAAATCTCAAGCAAAAGTTACAAAAGCATCTGCAGCACTCACGCCGCTCCCCACTTTGATTTGCATGCCAGCGGGTTTTACTTATTTACGACGGCTCATTAAAACAATAAGACTTCAACACATTCCTGGGGTAACTATCGTTAACAAAATTTGTGTATTCTGTTTACAATCCTTCTTTTAACAAAGGTTACTAATAATCGCTACTGTCCATTGTAATCTCCTGTGTAAGCCGCAATTGTTGGAAAAAGGGTAAAATAAATATGCAAATGAAATAAATCGGAGAAATCCAGTAAAAGCGCACGATTGTTTGGGTAAAATCTTTCTAAATGTGGCGTAATGAGATCATTTCCATGCGAATTGTACAGTGTAACCACATTATGCTTGGGTTACTCCTCGGGGTCACTCGGATGTTGGCCGACAGTCCCTCTGACTTGCCTGGGTCGTTGCGCTGCTGGTGTACTACTATCTTTATTGTTCTCCGTACAATAGCTGTTTTGAACTCCTCAGCGCTGGGCCCAGGCCTGAGACCAGCAGTTACTGAATTACCGTACGGCACATAGCCATAATGAATTTCAGCGTTGTGAACATTTTTTGGAGTACGTATGACTAACTAGCCCCTTTCATGCTGGCGGGACTAAGCGCCCTTAGATGCTGCAGGTGTGCTTGCATCTACTTTTGTCAGATCCTTGTTTCTGGAAGAGTTATGAAAAATATCCATTATTGCAGCGAGTTAGGCCACCAGCACTAGCACTTACTGCATCTGGGAATGAAGAAAATGTCATTAGTTGTTACTAAGTAAGCAAAATGGTTAAAACTGTCGTCCTTTATTGGCATCAGAAGTTTAAGCCAGGAAGCGCATTTTTCATTGTCTATGGTTAATTGTTAGTGTTCTTCAAGCCTTATCCCTAATGAATCAGCATCAACAGTTGAACCGGAAACAGGTTTGCACTCTTTACACAATAATATGTCCAACTTCTGTTCTACAACCTAACCATCCGACTCTTTTGCCAATTTCGCTGGCGGAAGATTCCATACGTGAGTCCTCTTGCCGGGTAAACCATTGGAATGAAGTTTCTTATGAGATGGCTTGTGAGAGCGTGTCCTATCGGAATCTATAGGAGAAAAAGAAACCTGCATTTTTTGGCCGATATCCGTGTAGGTAATATCTTTCCACATTACGTCTCCTGTAAACAGTTCATATGTATCAAACAAAACCGGGCGATTTCTATGTTTAGTTACTTAAAACTCACTAACTGACTCAGCAATAACATTATCAGGATCTAGTCACGGCCGAACGTATACTCTATGTAATACCTTTGGAGAAGAAACACGGATCGTGCAGAAAATACGCCAAGCCGACACAAGCATTAAAGTCAGGGATGATTAAATATTTACTGACAAAATCCACGGAACGAAGTTACTAGCGCACGTTATGGTAGGGTAAACCGAAAAGTCACGGTGGTTTGCAAATTAAAGCCAACAAAGAACCATCTTAGAGTGTGAAACGTGAAAAACAACTAACTAAAGTCTACAAAGATAACATATAGTGGTCAGAATTTTGAGTCTCTCCCTGTTATTATTTTGAACAGATCACAATAGTTGCGCAAGATCGAGTATTTCAGAGTTCAATTTATACAGGACCAAAATAGTCACCGGGTTACCGTTACCATTACTTTGGGGAATAAGTGTGACTGTATTCCACGGTTAAGAACCTGTCTCTGTTTAATCCGTATCGAATAGCAAATGAAGCTTCCATCCAATCTAAGCAATTTTTTAGCTTACATAATAAATAATACGCGTGGGCGTAAATACATAGGAAATACCAAAATCTCAGTGTTGAGTTTCATTCCTTATGGGTTGAGTTCTGTCTAGCTCAAACGAGAACAAAACGGGGACCAAAGAAAAACAATGAAATCCAAATATTGGCATTTCTTTTATTACATGATTAAAAAGACAACAAAATAGTTCAAATGATGGCAAAGCTTTTGATGCACAAACAAATAAGGATTTTGAGCAAGAAGTTTTTTCCGGTTTAGGTCCCTAGGAAAAGTTACTCCGGCCCCAAATATTTTTCTCATAAAGACTGTATGTATTTCGCAAATTGCATCAAGAACACAATTTGCATTAGTCCGTGAAAGTTGGATTTTCTATTCTTTGTCTGTCATAAATGTGAACAAGTGATTTTTGTTACTGTAGAGCATAATTTTTGACGTTTAGTAATGTAGCATGTGATGCAATGGTTTTCGTAAATAAAATAAAGATGTTCTCCTGTTAAAATCTTTGACTATATCTAGAACAATTTTGAGTTCTCCAACTTATGGAAAATTATGTGACAGGGGGTCAGACACGATGAAAAACTTACTGTTCTCATTGTTTGGCACTCATCATCGATTTTCTGAAAATTTAAACAAATTAAAAATCTGTTTCACACAAGCTTAGTTAAACGATGTTTGAACCATCTGTTCGAAATGAGACGACAGCCACCTAACAATGAACTAGCTTCACGATAGCATAAATCAACCTGTAGCCTACTTGAAGGCTTCATTTGACCGTTTAAATAAAGGTATTCAACCCTTTTGTTACTCGGTATTAAAAACTATTGTGCATATTTAACCAGTTAAGGCAAACTGGTGCCTACTCTATCACAATTGAACAATGCACAAATTTTTCCTCTCCAAATGCAGTTCACGATTTGTGGGCTGAATTAGCGATATAAAAAGCCAAAAAGTAACTTTTGCAAACACGACGGCATGAAATAAACAGAAATGATCAAATAGAAGGTACGCCGCATCAGAAGGTTCCAACATCATTTTCCACTCTGGTTTTTATTTAACTCCCATCCACCTGTCAGTGCGTTTATATCTGCTTCGAAATCCTCGATTTGTTTGTGCTGATGGAGATTTTTTCATTTTTCACGATGTTCTCACTTGTTTTGTTCGAAAACCGTTTGCCCCATGCAGTTTAACGAAACGACAAACTGGGAAATTTGAAACGATCTGGAGGCTTACGTTGAAATCCTCAGTTCTCGAATTCAGTGGGGTTAAAATACTCACGTTCAACAATCTATAGATCAGGCAATGTTAATTTTTATTTTTACATTCGATGTTTTAAACACGTCGTATCACTTTTCACATTGTTGGATTTCGTCATCAAAAACAAGTGTTTCCAGTTCTCCGTGGGTGTCCGATAGAACTAAACATTTTCAACTATTGCCGCCGATTTTTTCTAAAGCACTTCGCGAACCAAGTATGTTAAGACCACAGTTAATAAAACGCTAAGAAAAGTTCAGCGTGTGCAACTGTGTGATTTTTAACAGTTTATCATTTTGATAGCTTGCTAGTCTTACTGTTAATCTAACTCGGCTTTATTCAGTCATCAGCCAATTCGAGAGATTGGTAACCAAAATAATTTAATTCCTCTCTCTTAGTGCTCTTTTTTCATCTCTGATTTAACAAGTGAACTTGCTGTGTGAAGTACCTTGTCTCTTTTAACCGTTGTACAAGGGGAAATTGGATTTAAATTTAGTAACAGCATTAGAGAATTTCTTATTTTAACTTTATCACAAGTTACTACGACCAAATCAGGTTTCGGATCTTTTACCAGGGAGTTTCAGACAAGAAGAGTTTGTATATATGAGGAGTTAGATAGCACAAAAAATTGCCGTTTTATCTTCTCTACAAGAATAACAAGGGATTTTGTAAAAATGTTTGGCAACTGCGCCCGAGAATATAGTAAACCGGATGAGAGTTTAAGAAATAATTGGAAATTCTGATTAGCATTAGTGTTAGTTTTAGTTATCGACTACGGGTTCCGACGGTTGCAGGGTTGAGATCAGTTACGCTAACCCAAATACTTATTCGTTGCTTACTTAAAGTATGCTTTGGAAAACAAAACGCAATTTATGATCTATCAGCGGCTGCTACTGCCTTAATCCGGCGGCGACTAGGCCTTGCATTATCAATGTTGTTTAAGTGGTTTAAACTTATCCAACCATTGAATACGAGTTTCAACAACTAATCCGACAAATTTGTCTGCCAAATCACAAAGCACAAAACCCGTTGTCAAACAGATTTAAGCTAAAGGTTAATCCTTAGTCTTCAATAATTGACTCATCATAGGTCGTTGGCCAAATCATCTCTCACGTGGATTATTGGCCCTTCGTTGTGCGCCATCTTACGCAGTAAAATCAAATGAAATCCACGAGTGCAAATTCGTCTGGAGTTTCGCTTCTATGCTTTTCAGTACAAAACGCAAAATCCTGATAAAATTTTTAACTACCATGTCTGGTAGCAAAGAGTTTCGTGGTTAGTTGCGTGCAGTCTAGATATTCAATATGCACTGCTTCTCTGTATCACCTTGGCTTCGTGTGAAGTTAGGGAATTGGCTAGCATACTAATGTGAAAGAATTGCGGAATGGGTTTACAAAACTCCTAACCATCATAAACTATTCCATAATGCATTTTTAGTGAGTTGCCCATCGAAGGTGACAAGTTCCTGCGGAAAACTTGTTTGATTTAGGTGTTTGTGAGGAAAACTCAACGGATTAATTAGTAGTTCTTATCCACGGAAATAACTTTCGAGTAATTCCAAGTCGCTAGAAGACTATCGCCTAGTTTACTATTTACGAGGAGTCATCCTGCGGAAATTTTGACAACGGATCTATTTCCAGCCCTGCATACTCCGCTACACACAGACTTCAACCTATTGAACATTGGCTTGCCCCCTAATGCGTATAATCACTCTTATGTGGCTCAGAGTGTAGCTTAAATGAGAAAACCCCGTGATAGCCTAAGACTTGGGCGCATGGTTTTTTGGAGACGTCGCTTGTAATTTAAGAATTACGTTTAGGCCTACCGCCATAGTCAGTAGAACTTTGAATACGCAAGGCTTTAAATTTACAAAGCATTGCTGATATTAACTAATGACCATCTTTGTCACGTTCTTTTAGATACCGCGAAATGGGATCTGTTCAGCCTTGTTCTATGGCGTTAGAAGGAACAAGATAATCAACAGGCAGGATGAATCTGGTGCATTAGTATTAGTATTAGTCCTGGAATTTGAATTCGGTGATTTTGTTGGGTAAACCACAAATAACGTTTTTTGCTGGTTTTGCTTGAAGCACTTTATTTTCTATCACCGAAGTGCACATCTGCAAGAAGGTAGAGGAAGACATTACACAGCGTGAACGGTTTGCTTGAGCCGCATTGACGTAATGAAATACTTCAGTGTTCGCTGCCACCCAAATAGCCGCCTTTATTACAAAGCACATCCTTCTGGTTGTAACGTTTCCCCATCGCTGATAGATACATGCTCTTAATTTCTCGGTCCGTTCAAACAATTTAAGTTTTACCTGTGATTTCATCATGTCTGCCGTACTCGAGGAGGTAGTTCTTTGTTTAATTAGACGACGTGTGGTGTGGTGAAAAAGCCAACTATGCAAATCCTAATTTCCCTTTGCTTTTGGAGCCCTCTAATGTGTGTAAATTTGCCTTCAGAACTGAACTGATCGTGCAATACTGTTGCACAAATAAGGATTTAGGTTGCCGTTCACAATTGCTGAAATAGAGACAAGAACTTGAACAAACTGTTTATTTGGCTACGTTCTGTGAAGATGCATGCATACGTAAAGACAGTTCGGCAATCTGTGAAGTTACGTTTACGCTAGCACCCACGCATATAATTCCTTTGTCTTGATTAGTTGCATGTAAAGAGCAGAAATTAGAACAAACTGTAGTAAGAAAGAAAATATCAACCAGATGCAATGCTTTTACTCTGAAGGAACGACTGGAGTAGAAATTATGCAGACAGACTACTGACGGTGGCAGTGGGGGAATTTTTTGATTGACTGGCTTCAGGTCAATGTGTAGAACTGGTGACACCAAAATCGATTGATAAGAAAAGTGAGCAGTAGTAAAGACAGAAAAAGTAATGTGAAGGTTTTTCGTAAATGTTCGTTCGTGACCCAAAGTTAGTCACTGTGCCTTGTAGTAAATGGCTATATGACACAAAGCACAGAGTTGAATTAAAGGGCTCTACTACCAGTCCCCAAATAAATGGCCTAGCCTACAAAGGAGTGAGAAAATTTATGGGTCTGAGGATGCCCAGAATGCTTTCTACTAATTACACCTTGTGCGCCCCTTCGGGTAAGAATAAACTCACTGAGTGCACTGTGCGCTCTTTTGCCACACATTCCGTTACGTGTAGTTCCGTGTTTTTTGAATGACGGTTGTTTGTTTTGGAGTTATGGTACAATCACATCTGCTGGGCTTACTACCAAAGAGTAGCCAATTTTGTGGGAGCTTCAGTTCGTTCTCGCAGTTTGATTTGAACATGTCTATCACAAGAAGGCGGCACTACGACGATCCTGTGGAGAGGTGTTTGGGAAGCGTGATAATGTAAAGACATTTTTGAGGATTTACAGGCTCAGTTGCCATTTCAAGGCCTAGGGCACACACCCAGTCATGCAAACTGGAAATGCATAGGAAATCAATCTTTTAAGAATTCATAAATGTATTACTACTTTTCTGAAGTTGCTTAGGATCGACGTTTGAGCGAAAAAACGAATCATTCCCCACTTTCTTAAATATATTTTTAATAGGGGATAACAGTTTGGCAGCTACCTTGTCTATAAATGTCGAATAGGCATGAGTAAGTAAAGAACTAGTTTTGATTACTCCTGCCGGTTTTAGCCCAGGTCATACTGTAAGGTTCAAGAGAACAAAATTACCGTTTGGGCTGTCACCTTTCGGCTCCAGACAAATCAAAGTAGCCAATAAATAGGAGTAGTTAACTAAACTCTTTCGGGTTCAGTTAGTTTCTGTAGCTATGATTATCTATTTTCATTCAAAAGCATGGAACTATTGTCACAAAAGCAATTCATTGTCAGGAACATTGTGGGCAGTTTAAAACTAGCAATCGAGGCAGTTAGTCGACCGTGGAAGACTTCAAGTTGACGAGCTCCAAGTTCAAACGAAACGTTCTCGATCGATAAATTGTCGTTGGTGTTTCCAATCAAGCCTTAACTTTGAAGTTCATGACCTAGCAAAAGTATTTCAATTTAGGGGTTTAAATCAGATGTAAGTTCGAAGGAGGAGAAAATTCTAACCGCCAACAGAAATAAGATAAATATAAAGTCTAACTATTTCCTATTGTTTCGGATCCACACAGATAAGAATAAAACTTGACTACGAATGTCATCAAACAATATGCAAGTATGTATTTTCGTTTTCCAGCTGCCAGACTACTCTGTACTCGTTTGCAGGCGAGGCAGGTTACGAAACTACTGAGTTAAACAAGGATCTAGCAAAAGACCATTTAAAATCATTTGCGACTTCACAAAATCGTGCAAAACCGTTAAATAAATTGTTTTTGCAATCTGGAAGAAAATGATGCCAACAACTCGTGCCACACAGTCTTTTTGCCGGTCAAATTGATGCCTGGGCATCTAAGCTGGTGGTTTTCACTTCCAAAAGACCCTTGCAAAGGCACGGCTGTTTGCCGTTTTGCAACCTTACTCGGGCAGCTTTCATAGTCGTGACTTCATGTCTTTGGTATGGACTACCCCTCGAAATTATTTCCAGTTTTATGAGATATCGAAAATATAAGCATTCATTCACTAACAGTTCGGCCCCAAATAACCTGAGAAGTATTAATCCAAGAAACTAATATTGGTTAGATCCCATAGACATAAACAGGATGATTTTTACTCACAAATAAAGGTGGGTTTTAATAGCGATTGATATAATTTTAATAACTCAGCTTTGTTGGTAGATGTAATGCGCCAACGTTTCGACTGCCGTGGGTAGCCATTCTCAAGGCAAGATTGTAAAACTTGCCCACGGCAGTCGAAACGTTGGCGCATTACATCTACCAACAAAGCTGTGTTATTAACATTATATCATTCACAATTAAAACCAATGCATGGCGCATCGATTTTTCGATACACTCCCTACATCAGAGGTGGGTTTTCGTCCACACTTTACCACGCATGCTTCTTCATAGCATCCTGATAACGTGCAAGTATGCGTGGTTCTTTGATATTTCGTACATCGATCTTGCCTTTTTAATGAGCATATTAAAATTGACTGCCCAATAAGTGGAACGGAGTGTGAACCGTGTTAGCGTTTATTTACCTCTTCCTGACAAGGTCTATATCTGTTCATAAAACACCTGTTTTGAACTGGCCCGATCTTTGTGTTCTGTGTTAAATTTAAGGAATCGGACAGAACACGAGTTTATGGGTTAATATCGTCTTTTGTCAAATGTTGATTACCCCCGAGTAATCTTTTTCGGGAAATCTATACAAACAAGTTTTCTTGGGAAATCCGCCCTGCGAAAGGCTAGTCGGGGCAGTCGAAAAGTTGATAAGTTGCATATTCAACCAACGGAAAGATCCTTTGACACCGCGGATTTTAAACAACGCTAGGGTTTTCCAACACTGCGAATTCATTTTGGTACTGATACACTTGGCTTTTCTTTTCTCTTGGTCACTTGCAATACCTGTGGGCAATCAACTCCACGGTGGTTTCATTCACCACGGCTTTGGAGTTCATTGTGCTGGAATATTCAAACAGATGAAGAACTGGGATAAATATGATCACCTACAAATTACCAGAAAACCTGAGTTGTTTAGAGGCGTTCGACTGGAGTTATCATGTCTCTTTTCGAAGCCATCAGGCACCACTTGATGTTGCTGAGAGTGACATTTGCACAAACTGTACCTAGTAATTCGGGCTGAGCAGCGCAGTGCTAACACACGCCTCCCATGCCGAGTACTCGGGTTTAACTCCTTGGAGTAACGATACACATGTACCACCATTGACTCCTGATGAGACCGAAACATGGGTCTGGTGCTTCCTGTGTGCAAGACTGGCCGGATGACCTGGGGTTTATGCATCAAGATTGAAGTCCGAAGGGCATTTATTCAAGGAAAAAGAGATCAGAAAAGGTCTAAACTTGGCAGAAGTAGGCAATCATCGATTACTGGGAAAATTCTGTTTGTGTACATTGAGTGTTAAAGATGTGGTGTTCTTGGGCCTAGTGCTTGGATTGTTTTCGGTGGACAGATGCAAAACCCACAAAAAGCAGCATATATGTTCTGTACTTGGAGGTGTTTGTTTTGGCACAAGTCGTCATTTCAAACAAAAAAATCACTCGTTAAATTATTTAACAAAAGAAGTAGCTGCAAAATTAAGCATAATTCAAGTTTGTTTACTCAGGCAGTGTAATATTTGCGTTCCATTTGTGACCAAAAGGTAGAAACACTGTGGGAACGAGTTGGAGTGCAGTTTGACCGGATGGACTCATTTCAGCTGCAACAAAACTTTTGATCGACTCTCACTGCCACTATTTTGCTTATCAAATAATAGAATTTATAGGTAGAGTTGAGGTCTGGAAACCCACGTCACGAGAACCTTTGGTTACGTTTGAGGTCACAGATGCGGAAAACGACCGGCCTACTCTGCCTTGTTTTTGTCCCGTGGCACAGATATCGTTTGATACCAAACGAAGTCGTTGGAATTGAACCTATTTTATCAGGTCGAATAAGGGCAACGGGTAATTTTTGCTGGTTCCAGCATTTCATTGTTTCTCAAGACGTAATCGTAAATGCTAATTCCGCATTGGTCAGTTCAATAGATCTCTCACAACCCACAGAGGTCACAGTTCATTGGACAGGAAAGATGAGGCAAATTGTGTCACATGATCTCGGATAAGCCGCTTTTGCTGTTAACAGGCATCTACCTGCTGATCTGTGTTATTTCAAGAGGGAAAAGTTGAACTTACTTCTGAAATCGAAAACGGATAAGGAAGAGTTTGGGATAAAAACAGTCATCATGCTCATTTTAGTTAACGTTTATGATAAAATTCATTGATTAAGGGGCAAGCTGTAAGTAAATTCATTTCGACTGCCTAGAGCATTCTGTTCTCAGTTACATTTCGAGGACAACTATGCCGATGCTTGGACAGAGATAGATAGTTGAGTTTTATGACGCGCTTCATGTATAAGTGTGGTGGAAAGGGCATAGCCCATTATCACTCCGACCCACTACAGGATAGGATGGGGGTGGGAGAAGCGGTAGCCTTGACTTTGAAATGTAGGATGGCGTAGAACCATGTTAGGTCCCAATAGGCTAATTGCGATAGCGGGCCGAGAGAGAGAGCAAGTTGCCGCCTACCACGGAAGTGACTGGCGGATCAGTGCTTCGAACTTGCGGAAATTATCAAATAGAAGACGAGGTCATCGGTGAGGTAGAAGGGATTTTATCAATATATTTCTCACAGTTACTGGCAAGTAGTGTAGGAGATTTGTCCTTCCTGTGTTGGGAGGTGTCCAGTTGGGGCTAACGGGACATTGGCTGTCTAGCTCTTCAAAGCTAGCGGGCATTGCATGCTGTTACCTAGGGCGGTATTGGAGCGAACCGGGCTAGGGATTTCTAATTAACTTAGAAAGCAGTTGGTGAGTCAGCTGTAATGCACACACTTTCCGTTCCGTTCAAATCCTGGATGTGGTGCAGGGTATGAATCACTAGTACGCTTTAATAAAATCAAAACTCGAGTCTGGTGCTTCTCGGATGGAAGGCTGAACAGTTGGTCCGAGGTCTGTGCGTCGAAGATGGCAGGCAGTCGAGCACAATAAGATTCAACTGAGCACACCATAGTAACGCGCTCAGGTTAAGGCAACAAGCATACCTAGATAAAAACTAACTAGTATATTTATTCTTTCAAACATGAAACCTTATTGTTACCTGTGGCTCGGAAGACTAGTCAGGAACCTAGGTGGTTTTTGTTTTCCTTTATTCTGTTCGTTCATATGTAAACCAATCACAAAAGTGCCATCCCGTTATGAAATAGATGTGTGTAAAAGTATTTATCATGTGCAGATCCTGGATCTTGTGGTCAAACAATCGTAATTTATAAGTTTTCATGGAGTACTGATCGCTAAGGTGGAGTTTAGGTCGCAAACGTTTCATCACCAGTCGAGATTACATCGTCAGTGCACTTGCACTAAAGCATGAGCATAGTGGAAGAAGCATACCAAATAGCAACTGGGACTTAGTACAAAGAGGGGAGAAGAACCGGCAACCGTTGCCATGAAAGTTAAGATGACGTAGGACCACAGAAGATTTCAGTAGTTCAGGTGTTTTAGCGAGCCAGGCGACAGAGCCTATCGCCAAATTACCACGTTAGTCGGTGTTTCTCATTGTTGTGTACCTAACCGTGAGCCGGTGGGATACATGCAGTAATTTGTTAGAACGTGATTGTGCATGAATACAGTACATGCGACATAACTAAAGTAGTATTTAGCGTCCCACAACAGTGCCATTCAGTATTTGAACGAAATGAGCTTTTGCACTTGAAAAGACCAGCCAATGATATGGTAAATAGCGTGAAACTCTGGACCAGTGGACTAACTCGTATGGGTGCAATTACACCACGGACCTGGGACCCATGAAATACCCCCAGTCGATTGTTGGAGACAATAGGTTATATGGTTAGACGCCGCTGTCAGTTGTGTTCTTGCATTCAAAACTTTTCCTTTTCTATAACGCTCTTCAGCTTATTACATTTTGAATAATCACCATTTCTACTTCTCCTTTTATCTTCTGAGTATATAGTGTAATTGAATGCCAACCAAATACTGCACGCTGATGCCACCTTAATGGTTTTAAAACTGAGCTGAACTCACATTATCACAAGAAGAAGAAACAGAGACTTAACATATTTGGCGAAACAGGAAGCGTCCAAAACTGAGAAGAAAAATAAAACGAAGGAATGCGTCTAACTGTTCCTGGTAGGCTATTTTTCAATTTCAGTTAGCTTGTGGGAACAGACCCGTATTCTATTCGGTGCCACTCTTTCAGCATACAAACCCTGGCGGATGTTCCGATTTAGTAAACTCCATGTACGCGAAAGAAAGACAAAATGTGAATGATTACAAATTGATTCACCTCGTGCTCGATTTTAGAAACTAATCAGAGATCATACGATTGATCATGTTCATAATACTAATATCTACACGCCCGTGTGATTAGACCAGACTAAAGCAGAGCTGAGTGTCGTGTGATCGATTTCCGAACATAACATGAGTGAGAATCGAACAGTTCCAAACTAAAAACTATGCTAGTTTTGTTCCCATTTTGTTCGTTTTCTGAAGGACCTTAGAAAAACGCACCATATTCGTACTTCAGTTCAGACAAATTTTCTTTCCCATTGATTTATCTTCGATCGTTTGTTGTTCCGAAACGAATAGCAGTACTTTCCCCATCGCTTGTTGTTAGTCGCACGACACGCAGTTCTCTGAATGCTTGAAAGTGAATAACCTACTTGGCTCCCGACTTGAAATTTTTTGTGTGGTTGAGAACAAATGGTATTTTACCTTTGGATTCCATTTCAGCGTGCTTTCCAAACGAAACCTGTTATCGGTAAGCATGTATATTTATGTGCGTCTGGGTGTGTAGTAATAATACACATTGGAACAAAAAGTCTTTGCTTCCCGCAGTTTATTTTGGTTATTTTTAATCTTTGAATGTAGGCAAAACACCGCATCTGATGGTGTTTCGTCTCAAAATATTTTCCGTGATCCATTTTCTCAGGCACAGACTAATCTTAGTCACTGGGCCGTAGGTATGCGTCCCATATCCCCTCCCCCCAATCACACTTTTCGCTATTCACTAGTCTGTGTAAAAAACACGTGCACAAACGTTGTACTTTAAAAGCATTTGCCTTTTATAACAAGATGCCCCGGATGCAACGGAGCAAAGAGTTGATCTCTCCCTCTCCCCCAATACAATTCTAACAAACCAAAAATCTGCGCTAGGAGGCAAATTATACGGCTAAGTATTTCATACAAAATCTTGGCATGCCAACACTAATCATCACGTAAAACGGACTAGCATGGATGGAATATCAAATGCGGAAAACAATTATTGTGGTCATACGTTCATTATCTGGGAGAAATCCGGTAAGATGATGTCATGTGACAATCAGATGCATCTACACAACACCATCCCTCTGACTTTCATCCAGCAGAGTCGGATTTGTTGCTTCATTGCTTGAATTTCTACCACATAGAACTCTACGCTACCCGATGCGATTGCAGTCCCCGCCCCGATAATGACATGCAAATGGAACAGGCAGTGAATTAACTCAAGGATGATTAGCATCCCGATTCACCCTAATGGCCACAGGTGTTTGTGGGTATTTATCCATCTGTATGCTCATGTGTGTAGGAATCCGTTCTCTATTATGCCTTTGAGTGATTCTGTGGCGGTTAGCTTATCATTGCCGTAACGAAAGTGGTTTTTGATGTAATATGACAAAAATTTTGCGAATATTATTCTTGTATTTTAAATGTGTACTTTTTGATACAATGTCCGTGAATAAGTGGTCACTTTACCTCGCACACAGTAAAATTTACGAATGAACTGAACTGGTGAAATTAACATCGATAGGGGGTCAACGAGGAGCTGACCGAGCCTAAATCGTTTTAAATTATCACAAACAAAGGAGGTCTAGGCAAGCGTGAAAGTAGCTACATATCCCAGCTGGAATGATGGGTTGCCTTAGCACTGGGTGCAGCGTTGGTGATGCGGAAAAACGTTCATGCTATTTCTCGGACAACTGTTGTCGTTGTTGTGGTTGTTTCTAGTGATGCCGTTGTTGTTGGTGCTCTTGGTTTCGCTCCTGTTGCATCCCCTTCTCATGGTTAATGTAGTTTACATCATGTTTGTTGCTTCAAGATCTCCGGAAAACATTGGCAGTGCATCTGGAGACCACTAGTTTGTTCCACTGTTAGACTAAAGACCGGCAGTAAATGAAACCACATTTTGCCCGGGCACGGTAGACCAGAATATTGCAACTAAAAGAGCAAACGTTGTGTATTCTTGAGGAAGTAATGCCAGATATTACTGTAACCTTTTTGTCGTCCAGTCTAGACTAGGAAGCATTGAACTCTTCTTTCGTTCTCTAAGGGCTTATAAGCAAAACCTTTTATCCTCTGGTTGCACACTATGACGAATTCTATTTTTAATTTTAGAAAAATTTCTTCTAAGTTGCCACCTGGAACTTCCGTGTTTTAAACTATTGAAAAAGTAGACTAAATCACTGTCATGAATTCACAAAAGGCAGTTTTAAGTTCTTTTATTTTTTATTATTGAAATAATAATGTATACAATTTTCCAGGAAGGGGGCCGCGGCCAACACATGGCTGCCAAGTGGTGAAGTTGGCTGGCGGTGGGAGAACTCGAACCCGCGACCTTCACGTCCAAACGCCACGAACCTATCTGCTCGGCCACCACCGGCCGTCATGAATACAAGTGAATGTTTCCTGGTTCGCCGGAAATCTCACAAGTGACAGTCGAATTAGGAAGAGTTTAGCGTGATGGAATCCGTATGCTTAGGGGAGGATAACTAATGTTTCTCAAATTCGCTGTTAAACCACTCTTCTGTGTGGTCTTTGAGACTGGCCAATTTACCACAAGTGTGTAGGGAAACCGCATACGTAGGCCCGAATCCTGCTCGGGATTGACAAGTTTACCCGTCTCCATTTTATGGCATCTGTCACAAATGCAAGATCGCATTGTACAAGTGAATCTACCAAACTGCTAGTTCAGTCATGATCTGCTTCAGAAACAGTTTTCGCATCACACGTTTTTTCAATAGCACAAGGAAATGCACCTAAGGCAACAGACCAGTGAAGAATCAGGAAGCGAAAAAACTTTAGGGAATATTACTGGTCCTACTGGAGTAGCAACAAAATTTACTTTAGCAGCAACAAGAATGATGACAACGGCAGCAGGAGCAGAAGAGAAAACAGCCCAATTGGTTCAACTTATATAGAAATAGGAAATTTGTTTTGTTCATGAGTTTCCTTATCTTTGCTAGACTGTCGGATTTCTATTCAGATGATACGGTCGCTGCGCTTGAGGTTGTTATAATTTGCCTCGGTTGTTTTGCCACATTTCGATTGGTATTGCGAAATCAATATTTAGTCAACTGGCTTCTGTAGGTCTAGCTGGACTACCGTGTTGGGGTCCAAGAGATCCCAAATGCGCTGACTGGAAACAGTAGGTGGTGCGGCTCAATGTGGCAGTCACTGGCATTTTTGCATTTGTACAGTTGCTGAACTTACTGTTTTTCAGTCTTCTTTTCTCTTCTGAGTAGATGGTGCTTGAGATTGCAACTGAAACCGGAGCACTTTAATACTAACTTACTGGTTGTAGAAACCGAACTGAATCAATGGATGTGCTCCTCACCAAATGCAGCGTTTCATATGATACATAGTGGAGCAATGACTGTTCAACGGTAGTACAACGAGCATTGCTTAAACGTCACTCGGAGAGTTTCGCGAAATTCATGTGTCGTTATTTGGTCAACTCAAAATACCCCTCATTCTGTCGGTAAAGTTGATTACGTCACCACGCCATTTTCGGCCCCTAGTCGCAAGTTATTTTTATTGTGTGAATGTGTCGTTGTCAAATATATTGATCCGAAAACCGCGCTGATTTATTCGCAAGAAGAAGCAAGAAAGGGAAACATAATGACGACAGGGATCGGTGTAAAAAGTTGCGGATTTTGAACTGGCACAAACGTTGCACGAAGCCGCTGATAAATGCTTCTAACTTTGGGGTGCAATGGTCACTGATAAACCTGCCCGGTAGCGTTAAGCACACCCGCTGCAACTTTAATAGGTCACTCAAAATTTTGAAGCTGTAGGCCACTGGCCGCACGGAAAGGTGTACAGAATGAATAAAATGATAGGTAAAAATCAGTTCTTGTTTTGGGGTGAGCAAGGGTCCCCAGTAATCTGTTGATGGTGTAAACCACAAGGCTGTTCATTTGTGGTGAATCATAACCTCCCGGTTTCCCTTTGGCATTCAACAGTTTGCCCGAACCTTTATGTGATGTCGTGGTTTGCGTGTCCATTTCGTGCAAACGGCAAACCCAGGTGGCTTCTTCAAGCCAGATGTATGATAATATGACAAAAAATTGAATTTAGAGGATGCTTTTTACTCACTGGACTTGCAAAATGGGCTCCTGCGTGACTGAGCAAGATGTTTTGTCCGTCATACACCTCTGGTGTTTCCGAACCATTCTAATGCCTTCGTGCTTTGGAGCGTTACATCAGAGGCTCATGTGAGTATCTCCAAAGAAATGCCCAAACTCAAATTACTCTCGCAGATACCATACAAGAAGATTGTTTATTGAATAACGCTGCGTTGCTCTAACCTCCTACAGGGACGATGGACTGAACTGAATACTTTAGAGCTCGGGCCCGAGAACCACTAGTCATCGTTGTTAGAGATTTCTAAGACCAGCGACAGATACGGTAGGTAGAACCTTGTGAAGTAGACATACAGAAGACTGTGTTCAGCTATAAAATAAAAAAGTCCTCAAGCTTAGTTGCTCTACTAACTAAAAAATGAAAACTTCCCCAGATACCTTAATAAGCATCTTTAATCCTTGCAACCCCCGGTCTTTATATAGGAAATCACGTGGCACCAGGACGGGCGACACCGCTAGTGAGTAGGTAATGACCTCCTGTCTCAATTACGTTTATATTGGCTTGCACCCGGTTTAACATCGATCTTATTAGTAAACCAACCTCAAAAAGTTGTCATGGCTCCGATCTCGAGCTAGCAAGGCTACAGGTTTTTAAAATTTTGCAAATTTTGGCCAAGGTATCAATTTTAATATGACCACCACTGAGATAATCGTTGGCTAGAAATCTTGTTAAATTTAGCATCGTTTTTGCAAAATCACCATAATTGTGATGACTCATTTCGAAGTCTAAAAAAATAACAACGGATAACAGAAGCAATGTCAGCCACAAGGTCAGATGTAATGATTTCAATAAATTCTACATCAGTTAAACTGGAAGAAAGCTTGTCACACGAATGTATGAGTAGCAATTTGACACAAGAATACATTTTCCTGTTTCTCTCTTACTCATTCCCGAGAATCGAGAAAGACACACTCACCCTGGACTATGTACATATTCTGAGCCAAGAGAGTGCAAAGCGTTCAAGAGTTTCTAGAAGCTTGGCACTCATCAATAAATTCCATCAATGCGCACACTGAACTGGACCGCTGAATTGTAAAGAAAACTGAATAATTCTCGATGAGGAGCAAAATTATCAATAAACTAAAATCGGATCGATTTCAAACACCGAATACTTCACGAAACCCAACCGAAATTTACGAAGATTCCATGCTCCTGATGATGAAGTCAGTCCGCCAAAGTTTGAACCTACGGTTTGCGCATCTAATAGCGCCGTTTCCCGTTCGCGGTTATCTCAGTGGAAAGTAATTTAGGTCACATAACTTCAGCTGGTAATGATGATAAAACCGGCAACACTGTTAAAACTAATAATGTTGTTAGTCCAAGGTCATAACCATGGTGCCCTGGAGGCCAAGGTCAAATCGAGTGCAAGGTTATCGCAAATACAACTGAGCGGTGGTCATTGCCCGGGCACTGATGGTCTCATCTCGGCTGGCTATGAAGTGCTTGCGATCTAAAAACCAAATTTAGCAGTCGCAAATCCTTGAAAAATGTCAATCTAAACCATGAAACTTCAGCATTCAAAATCTGGTAAAAAAATCTTCCTGAATAAAAATGGCTTTGGATCCCCACAACGACCTCTCCTGTTTCTAACCTTATTTCGCAAGTAGTGAAACATTTGCCGATTGGACTTTCGACTTTTGTAGATAAATAGACAAAAGCAGCCATGCCAGCAGTTCAGGTTGGTTTGAGTGGTAGCTTTTGAAAATCAAGGAAAATCATTTTGTGTATACCGAAGGCCATAGTCAAATACGCTCGAGCGACTTCGGTCAGGAGGTTGACATCTTACAGCTCTAACTTGAAGTTTCGGGTTTGAGCCCTCTCACCGCTTCTCAGCTTCTGCATTTCGGAGCTCTCTGTTGGCCGTGACCTAAAATGCCCTTTAATTAATAAAAGGCGTGAAAAGTAAACGTTGATAAGACTAATAACATTTCACCTCGTCTAAAGTTGAAATGTTTGCAATCTCATAGCCAGGTTCACTGAACAGGACCTTATGGAAACCATTGAGCTAAGCTATAGACAATGCCAAATTATATAGTCATTCAGAAGATAAGCACTGCACGATATGCCCTTGAGTTATTCTCCTGAATACTGATGTTGTCATATTGAAGTCATCGGTCGGATGATTACCTCGTCACTTTCGCTCGAACCAGAATGATTGAAAAATGTGTGTCCGTTCACCTAGATATTCCACGGATTGGGTATTTTAGTGTGCTCTTCTTTTCCGACTCCTCTAGGTCTACTTCGTATCCACTCTGCGTGAACATTCTTCCTCTTGCTATCCGCACCATGAGGAGAAAAGTCAACGGTCTGTGGAGCTTATTTTGCTATTCATCAATGTATAATAATGTTGATGCTGATAAAAATAATTGATGGCTGTTGGATGGTACAACAGCAATAAGCAAGTAGCTTTTTCTGTCAGCAGACACAAAGAAAAAGGTTGGAGGAAAGCCTTTTGGGATAGCAAGAACTGTTTCTCTGTATTTTCTGTGACTCTCTCCAAAGTTGCGTTATTCACTTATGAAAAGAAGCGCGGTGACAAGATCAAATCAATAATTACCGATTATGTTCCTTGCATGGTCTCCTCTCGTTTGTCTGCTGACGTTCTAGGGGTAATAGTTACATGTTGACTATCGGAACTGAAAGACTCTTCGAGCTGATTTAGGCGAGATAGATTTCCCAGCCGTAAAACGAGTTGGTGAAGTAAGTCCAAGTGCAATTTACCAAGGAATGTCATTTGTTTTACTTCATTCTTAAATAAAACAGTTACAGGATTTATACATCTATCAGACAAGCTGATCTGTACAAGTTCAAATGTCTTATCGTAACGGCTTTCTCCAGTTATTGGCCTAAACATAACAATAGATGGTTTGGATGGAGCAATAAAAACTCACGAGCTTCTCTGTCGAAGATGACTTGTAGCTTCAAGATACCGCAAATGGATCAATGTGAAGTGGATGCGCTTGATTACTTGGGTATTAACATCTTGGCAAATGGTCCGATATAGGATTATCAGATTTGCTTGTCGAGCTCAGTTCGAGTTTGCACAGTAGCAGTTAGGTCGGTTCCCCCATACTTTTCATAAGCATTGCCATTGCGGACATGCGAAAACGTTTGATGTTTGAACATGATGTTCCTTGTAATAGCGGTGGAATGTGGTAGGGGAATTTTGTGAGTAACACAGATGTTAGGGGCAAGGTACCTGACCCAAGGGAAATAGATTAAAGTGCTAGACACATGTTATGTCCATTCCCATAGAAAGATTGCCTGCTTTTATACTGTTGGTAGGTATTGGTTGGAGGAGGGGTCGAGACAGTCAGTCGAACAGAAGGGAAAATTTACGAGAACGCTAACCAGTGGACTGGCTGGTGCAGGGCTAGCTACATTATCGGACTGGGGTCCACGAGATCCCTGCTCGTCAAGCAGCGGTTGGAGAAAACAGGTGATCCGTGTGAATGTTATACCCGATAGGGTTCTTGCATTCAAATTCCTTCTGTGTATTTCTTCAACTTATTGTCTTGTAGTCGACCTTTCACTGTATCTAGTTCTCTTATCTTCTTTTGATTAGATGGTGGAGTGTGACTGCAACCAAAACTGGAGCACTTTAAGGCAAGGATAATGGTTGCAGAAACAGGGACTGGTGTGACATGTGCCGTTAAACTAATTTAGGGCTGCAAATTTTCAATCAGGTTCTGAAAACCGGGTCACAGTTGAAAGCGGTTTCCAAAAGGTCTTGTGAACCTATAGCTTTTAACTAACGACTTGTTTATTTGGTATTAATATGAATGCCATGTACTTAAATGAGTACATTCCCAACCTACTGGTTGATTTTGTCAACAGATGCAAACTAACTACTTTTATATGCACACAAATCTTATGATTTTATTGTGGATGAGCTTCCGACGGTCTCCAGACTATGATTAATCAATGGTGACGGGTCAACAAGTACCTTTTATTGATGCCAGTAATAATCCATAAGTCGGGTTCGTGACGCATGGATGAAGATGTTAGTCCGCAACAATACACCGTTTGTGGGGCACTGTCACCAGTTCTAGCCTTCTAATGTTGAGGGGTTGTAAGATAAATAAGGTAAATGAAAGTTAGTCACATTACGAACGTTTGTTTCCGCCTCAAATCGTATCATTGTTGCCACAATATATAATTATTATCAAAACACCGATGTCAGTCTTTTGATCATCTGCTTACAAAATGACCAGAGGATCTCAGATTCGAGACCGTGACTTTTCGGAGAGATTGAGGCTTAATCCGTTCGACCACTGGGGTCTAGTTCTTCACCAGTTCACTGACCGGACTCACATTGCGTCCTTCAGCGAAAAGACCTCCATTCCACTTTCTGTCCATTGTGATGATATCATTACATTTACCTCTTTTCTTTATACCTAAAACGATTTCTTAGTCCGTCTTTATTGAGTGAGCATAGATATGCAGATGACGTTTTGAGTGGGAGCATTCCACAATTGATGTCACATCCCTGCTTCAAAGGTGATTAGGCGACATTGTATACGGGTTTTCATCTCGTGCTTTGCATTTAAATTCATCTCCATGTCACGATCTCTCCTCTTCATTGTTACCCCGAGGATAAAAGCGAAATTTGTTCTGTCAAATTCCCCCCTCCCTGCTATGTTTTGTGAACACTGAATATCGTCTATATACCTGGATGTTGCACATCATAATAATTTTTCGTGATCTGTGCTCCTCAACGGAGAACTTTCGATGTTAGGAAATTCATCTTCTCTTTCTTAGACTACGTCCATTTTCCGTGTCCAGGAAATGTATGTAAAGAAACTCACAACCACCCCCATTAATCCGCTTTGCTTTAAGGACTGCGCAGTTTGCCAAGAGAGGTTTTCACTTAATGAAACACTTCGGTATCTGCATTATTTTTACTCCCAAGCGTCTGTCCGATGTCCACCGGCGGTTACACGCTTAGAGTTCAGAATGCTTTTTGCCTACACAGTGATCCATCGTAATTTTTATTTTACGGATTTTGCACTTTGGTCCTGAGAAAGTCTTCTCAGAACTGCGAAGCACCTTGAATGTTGGAAGGTAGTTCATCCCTCTAGTTATTTTGACTAAAGTTGAGTGTGAAAACTGTCAATTTTATCCACATATCTAAAAGGAAAAGGCATCGGCGCAATCATTTAGAATGCATAAAACTGTTGTAGTTTTTGTCCAGTTTTAAATGACTTCATTCTTTAGGTTCCATTTCCTGTTTGACTTGCTCCGCTGACGTAACCAAAAGTGCATTGAACGATTTTTTCTGATGGGCTATTGATCGAGCGGTGGTGACTGACGCAAGGTGTGCGATAACGTGAAGGGGAGAACACCTTATTGATTCCCACCCACCTGATTTCTTCTTGCAATCTGATCATGCCGTGTGGTCTTGGTATTTGAACTATTTGTTTGTGTGCCCATACCCCTTCAGTGGTAGTAGTGTGGGCGGTCGCAGCAATCGGGTAACATTACCAAATCTACGATTACACCAGATAAATTTTCCCCAGTTATTATCAATACAAAAGTTACCTTTCGATGAATAAAAGAACACAACTCTTCGTACACTACTAAAACCCAAAAATTGTTGATTATAGCTCGTACATTCTGAACTGTCACTTACGTAAACCATCATTTTCATGAAGAATTTAATATAAGGGGAAGTCAGTTCAAACACTGTTAGAAATCTCCAACTAGATACGGAGATTTGGGAATCCCCGAACGTTTAATTAAGTTTTCTGACTAACGCAAGAAGTCTCACTTCATTTAATTATGGACTAATTAACAACCAGACGTTTAAGACAACTTGACACAAAGTCGATGGAGGCTGGTGTGATATGGAGATCAGATCTGTTGTGCAAACGCCAGTTTCTCGTTAGTCCCTTTTCGTCAGAACGTAGGAAGTCCGCTTTTTGGCCGAGATAGTCAGTTTGGGAACGATAAAAGAATCTGAACGTGAATTTTGTCAGAACGATTCTTTGTTCAATTTATTTTCGAAACAGAAAAAGGGTTCACGGGAAAGGTTGAGTTGTCGTTTACGTGACGCATTGCTACTAAGATATGAATTTGGCTACACCGTAACGGCATATTCAGTGTTTGCCGTGTCAATGAGGACCTGAGGTCATCGGTGTGAGTGTTATACGATTCGAGTCGTTATGGTTGGTGAAGTCAAGCACGTAAAGGTGCATATGCATTGTGGTCTGCTTTAGAATTCCAAGTCAGGTCAATAATCGTCCCGAATTTGTGAAGGTACATTGAATGTCGATTCCCCCCGGGGAAGTCAGCATTGCGAAGTGCCCTGAGATGGCGGCGCACCGACTAATATCTTATTCACGAGTGTTAGTTTACTCGTCATTTATTGAACAGTTGTAATTTCATTTCAGTTGTTGCGTAGGACTAACGCACTCCTTTCGAGATGCGGAGGTCCTTTTCTCTGGGTAATGAACCGAAACAAATTGATAATAATAAATAACAAATAACTAGTAAATTTAATTCATTTTTTTAAGAATAACAGCTGAAATTTAAGTTCAGTTTGTTTGATACAGAAATGAGTGATTGCATACCGGATCTGATTATTGCTTACTGAGTAGTAATCGCATTAGTAATCTTAGTGATCTCGGCGATTCAGAACGGCAAAGAAAGGGTCCACAATGGCAAGTACGCATTTCGTTCATAATATGTTGCAGGTGTTTTGTTTTAGGAGTCCCAGTGTACCAGAACTCTCCCCATTATACGCACCAGTTAGATGGGGGAATCTCAGTGACCGACGCACGAAATGTGTGCCAAACACATTATGCTTTTTAGTCTTTTGATAACAACAAGGATTGATCTAAACATGGAAGCCAGTTTATCATTTCGACTAGATTATCTGATGCGTGTGGACCAGACAGCCGGATCCAGGGTGCAGTCCTTACAGACCGTATTCACAAATGATAATATCCTCATATTTGCTGATCCTCGAGCACAAATTGTGACAGTTGCAGTCCCACGGTCACAGTCCAGTGACTTTTCAACTGTGGAACCAGTTAATATTACTGATACGTTAGCTATACTAGGGACCCCATTTGTCCTTCCAACCCGCATGTTCTTTTTCGAAGGAAAACACGACTAAGAGTTTCTTGACTCAGAAGAGAGGCTGACCAATTTTGTCTCCATGTGTGCATGGCACATTTCCCGAAAACATAACTGATCAAGCGACTATTGAAATCCCTTTTAAGTGTATTGGGCGACAACCAGATAAGAACGGGAATGGCCTTACTATCACTCGAAAGTAATTTCTTGGATGCCAATCATTTCGATCTTAGAGAATGCTCAATTTTATTGGGTTGTCATAGTTTTATCCAAGTCTTGGTAAACGGATTCGATAAAGCTCGGTCAGTAAGCAAATTGAGACTTTGTTCCAAACGGCCAGCCCGTGCAAATTTCCAAATTTTCTATTAAACTTATGATTTTGTTTAGGTTGAATTTATTTGGTCCACTTTACAATTGCTCTCGGACTCTGGTAGACACCAATTTTTTACAAACATTGTTAGAAACCTATCTAGAGGAAACATAAAATTACTTAAATGTATTTTCGTCTAAAGCGTTGTTTATCATGGTTAGCAAATATGAACCGAATGAGGTTCGAAGTACACGGGAAATTGGATGCACCATGTGATGAATTTATGTATGCAATCGCTCAAAAGTTAGTGACACGGCGTTATCGATAGAATTGACAATTGGCCGACGTTTCGCCTACCTTAGTTAGCTTTTCTCCAGGCAGGGTTTACAGTCAAACGATCCTGCTCGAATGACGCAATATGATGGTGCGCAATCCTCGTAGTAGACGCTTCGGGGTTCCCAGTGAAATTAGTACTGTCAAATTGCTAATGGTATTATTATTGTTGTTAGCATTGTTACCGTCAAGTATGTTGATGCGATTTTGTACTCGATGTCCCTTCTTGATTCAACTTAATGATACTTCCAAGCCACAAGAAGCATTTGAAAGGCTGTCTTACTAGTTCATCATAATCGATGCACCATATTCTTGACGGAGAAGGGTTGTGCAAAAATAACGGTTACACTCGAAGTGTCTGTGAGTAGGTAGTATTGTCTAACCGATGGATGTCGTGTGATTCTTTGATGGCAGGAAAAGTTTCCATTATTTACTGGGCACGAAATCCCGCGAAATGTGTTACATCTGCACCATTGTTCAACAGTGTTCAAAATAAATTCACTGTATCTCTGTATGCTGCCCTTCGAGGCGGGTATTGATTGAAAGATGGGTTCAAATGGCCCCTCGATCGCACGTCAAAGTAGCTGGTTGACTGGCTGATGTAAGCCCGGCTACAGTACCAGTTTAAGAACCACGAGATCCTCGTAAGCAGTGACTGGAGACAATTGAGGATGCTGCTCACTGTTGCAGTAAGTGGTGTTCTGGCATTCAAAATCTTTCCTGTTCCATAAAGTTCTTTAACTTACTGCTTTGAAGTTTACCCTTCACTGTACCTTCTCTTGTTGTTCTGTTCTGAGTAGGCGATGCTGCGAGGCAGCAACCAAGACTAGAGCACTTCAGCTCAAGATTAACCACCAAAAAACTGAAAAATGAACTAACTGCGAAGGTAAACTTTTACCGCTCAAGTTTCGTACCACCAAATATACAGGAGATGGTCAATTAGAATAGAAGTCTGTTACTCAGAATGGTCAAAGATTTGGATCCCATATTCATTTCCCAGTTTGGTAGTGTATGACAGCTCGCTGTTGCCCGAATCTTTACGGCACTGGACTTAGTGAGACCCTGGGATTCCATCCTGGTCGCAGGTTCTTCCTTCCCATCGTGTAGTAGACCCTAAAGGCCAGGAGACGTGCCCGTTTCACTACGCTCATTCTTCAATAATGACATAAGAAGGAAGAGAATAAAAGATTATTTTCACGATAATCGGAACGATCCAGACAGTGATCTATTCGTTTTGGTATTTCGCAGGCACTGGAACAGTTCGCAATTTTCGTCAGGAAATTCTCTACTGACAAACGGTATGTTCACTCCACGGGTCTGAATATTCTAGCTAGTAAATGATACAAATCAGGCTGTAGCGCGAAAATTGCAACATCACAGTTCCAGAGCAGCTTGCTATCGGTTACACCCGTGTTTTATTAGTACAGAGCATGCCGCCGTGATCGTGATTAGAAGATGATACGACAGAAATCTTTTGAGATTTGATACTACTCGCTTTGTAGTAAGCTAAGATTAGTCGAGTATCAACGCCCATGATCACCTAGAACGACGCCAGCGAAAAACCCATTCCACGTGATGTCTGTATTTTCATGGCAATAACCGAGTTCATTTAAGTTTTTGCTATGCGTTCTGGTTTCGTTTGGTACGTCAAAGCACTGGGTAATTAGAAGATAGACAAACGGACAATAATGAAATAATACTTACCAAGCAATAAGTAATTGGGAATAAATAGAGGAAAGAATTTCCCGAACACAGGAATGCAGACCAAACGAAACAGTCTACTGGCTAGAATTTTCTTAGCTCTTTGCTCTCACTGTCAACCATGACCTACTTTCTAACCACCATTTACCTTGGAGAACTGTATGTAATAATGGTGGTGACTATCGTAACTTATTTATGTTTCTCGACCACTCTGAAGACTGAAATTATGGCCCAGTACCTCTTGTGGAGAAATTTAAAACCGTTTTTCGAACCGTAAAGCACTGCTGATCAATAAGCTGCATTTTGCACTCACTCACTGATCGGCAATCAAAACTCAATGATGACGCCACTGATATCTCAAGTTGATGTGTGCCAATGGAGTTCTGTGTTTTTCATGGTACCATCAATAATGATTTCACCCGGAGCCAGATGATGAAACGTCTACAATCCGAAGAGGAAGCTTATCGATAGAGACCCTCTCTAGACTGTCGACCAGAAACACGACAAATATCCACTTTCCGAGTCAGCCCGTTTTTTCTGATGTACGACAACAATTTGTCCGACATATGAGCACCTGAGGAGAAAACGCTGTCAAAATAAAATTTGCCAACTTCACCCAACTCATTCTCCCCAAGAACAACACTTGGCTTCAAATTAATCCGCCTTACAACCGCATTTTACAGTTAGAAAGCGTAAAAAGCATTCATAGCGCAGCTGCAGTTTAATTTTTAATCGTCTCAGTTAAAAACTTGAAAGGAAACGGCGAGAAAAGGAAACCCTGAAAAACGTTCCTAGTTGTGTTGAAATCCAGTTAGCAACGTCATAGGCCCGGACTTTGGTTTTGGTTATTCGCATACAACGATTGCGGCTGAGAAATCAATTTCTGCGGCGCACGCTTAGATCACAGTCAGCAACAAAACTCACCTGTCTACCTGGCTGCGAGATATGGATCGCTTCGGACAGAAGCTGAAAGCACTCACTATTTGACTGATCAAAACAAATATCATACGAGAGGAGGAGAATATCATGGAAAATCACTGAACTCCGAACAAATTATCAACTGAGAAGTAGCACCGAATGAAGTATGATGATTAAAGCTGTTGGTGAAAAGCTTAGGCCTCAGAGGCCCGCTCAGGTAGAGAACCAAAACACGTGGGGCGTGGCCTAAAGACAATAGAGAACACTGCAGGCTCTAACGCGAGGCCTCATACATAGCTCGGAGCAATCACAGGAAATAAGGGATACAAATGGAGATTACTTCAACCAGTGAGGGCTACTCACTCCGTCTCATTTGAAACGCCTCAAGTAGATACTAAAGTGGGAGTTATTTCTTCGCTAACAATCAGAAACCCTGTAATTCAACAGGAAAAGAGAAAGTAAACCGATGTGTTGAGCACTTTGTTCAGCTGCTCACTTGGCCTCTAAATTACACAACGGACCAACCAATATCAGCTCACCTAAGCAGCTAGGCTAATGACTGTATCCCACCGGGTACCGTTGGAAGTACTGAGTTTAGTAACAGATTGAAGAGGCGGGATAAACTGATACGTGAGAGCTACCGGGGGGGTCAGCTTGATTAAGGCCTATGTAAATTGTTTTGGTGTATTGCTTTTGAATCATGTCTCCGAGACAAGAGATCAATTTTTTACTCCCGCACCAAGTGGATTTCCACCGTGGTACTAGGTTAATGAATGAAACCTTCTCACTGTACCAAATACTGAGGTGGACGAGATGGTCTTGTACCGACAATACTTCGTGGATTAAAGTTTGTGTATGCCCTGTCGATATAAGCATCGAGCATATCTACGGTTACAAAAAGCGGCCAATGCAAGCCAAAAATGCCCAGGTGTTTGAGGTTCTGGATCCTTCTCTTTTCTTTTATCTTTTACTTCTTCCAATAATGTAAAACTTGCCTTGAGAAAGACTACCCACAGTAGTCGAAATGTTGGCGCATTACATCTACCAACAACGCTGTGTTATTAACATTATGTCATTCACAAGAAGTACGTCATTTTCAGAGACCGGGTAGCGACATACAGGGAGTTTCCAATTGGGATGGTTGACCGGAGGTTTGAGAAGTTTACCTCATGATATTTAGGTTATAATGTTATTGACCAACACCGATGGCTCATATCTGCTGCCAGTCTTCAAAATGAACTGGCATCATAGAGTCTCCAAGAGAGAAGTAAGAAACGATGGTCTGGCATCATCAATGACCGCAATGCTTCTGCCGTATCTTGCAAAGATTCATTTTGGAGCCAACCAAACAAACTGTTTCTTTCCCATTTCCCTGATAATTGTTGTCTCCTTGGTGGGCAGTACAAAATGCGGATCATTGTCTTAGAGAACGATCCGCCGCTTCTGGGCATTCGGTCCGTCCATGGAGATCGAAAATGGAAAAATTTCTGCACGGATATGGCCTCCGGCCATCGCGCGTAATCAGCAACGGTTCGCGGCATCCACGTTGCTGAATTGTACCTTCTCGAAAGGCAATCATGTGTAAGCACCAGCAGATGACAAAATACTGCTCGACTGGCTGAGTTCAATGTTACTTTCAGATTCAGGAGGACAGAGTTTGTTGGCCTGCAGATGTAACGGGTTTAACCTCACCCGCGCAGAGATGTGGTCGATACAGCGTCGATCAGATCAGAAAGCGGCTTGATTACCAACTGTTAACCGCTAGCGAGCCTTGCATAGAATAATGCTCTCAACCAGTTCGGATGCGATGCTTCCTAAACGTATTCCTCTGTGATTTTCACATGAGGGTCTATCACTTTGTAAAGCCGTGTAATTATCTGCTCACATCTGGTTTTAGAAGTCAGTTTCTCTTCTCAGATAGAACCCATGAGTTTTTTAACTGCTGTGCTAAAAATTCGTCCTTGAAAAAGCCAGGGCCAGTTTATCTGGTCTAGCGTCCTTGTGTCCTTTCATGAAATCTACCTCTTCTTTGGCCTCTGCTTCTGAAGATGGACTAGTATCTAACTGGTTTATTTTCCAAGAGGGTACAAGTGGAAGACTCGATGTAGAAGTACCTTAGCTGAATTGACCTTCAAAACGCTGCTCAAAAAGTTTCAAACAGTGATAACCGGGTCATTACTATCAATCATTGGGTTAAGATTACGGGTACATCTGACGGTCTCATGCTTCTCTTTCTCCAGACTACACTGCCAACAACTGAATACGGTCATATCTTACGCTTCTAGGCAGCCGACATACCGGTGATCCGGAACGACACACTTGCAAACACCCAACATAGCGACTGAAATTGAGGATTACGGCAGCCTGTGAGACCGAAACGATCTAGTATCCTACATACGGAACGACGAAAATGTGAATCATAAATGGTCACCTACAAAATTCCACAATGGTGTCTAACCGAACCATGAATAGGTATTTCAAATAAGACTAACAAGGGATCAACTCGGTGAGCGACAGTTCATCTACAGAAGGCTTGTCTACTTCAGTTTATTTGGCTATTGCGAGGCTTTGTTCCATAGTCACTTTTACTGTAATTGGTAGGCAGTCATACACCAACTATCGCATTCGCAGAATATTACGTTGCATCTGCGCGACAATCATAGTAATAGAAAAGTTCAACTTGCAGTAGCCGATCTGAAAACATCATGTTCATCCTACCGCCGCTAATTTTTAATTCAAACGACGCTTTTCAATGCCATAGATTGCCAACTTTTTCTGGCTGTCTAGAAGAAGTAAAGTGAGAGGTTTACCATTATTCTACGCTGTGCAGTATCAGTGGAATAATTTTTACCACGACTGAATGCATCTAGAGTGAAAATCCAGGGGAATGGCCTCATTTTTGATAACATCCAACCAACCAATCAGTCATTCTATCTCTCTATCTTTCTGACAATCTGTCAACCGGTCAATCTTTCGATCAGTGAGTCAGTACATCAGTTTAAGGATATTTACTCAATAAAGCAGCTGACTAGTCACTCAGCTTGTCAGTCAACTAATCAGTAAGCCCGTCATTGTATAAAAAAGAGAATATTCAGCTGATTTTAAATGAGCGATCCTTGAAATCACTTCATATAATGCTTGCTTTTATAACGGAAAATTAATTGTCATTCTTGTTAGTTACTAGTACTGCAAAGACAGAACCGTTTTTGCGACACATTTCGACATTTGCATTAAATTCAACCGTTCAAAACCACGCAAATTTTTTCTTTTAATGCTTCAACCTTTGTAGGCGTGGAGCAATTCCCAAATTACGTTTACGCGTGCAAAAAATGAGTGTCTTATTTTGTACACACCGGACCAGAGAAAATAAATTGCACGTTGTGACTGAAAAGTGAATTTGGCAAAGCACTTGCAAAATGTAAATCGGTAAAGTAGCTATGCTGCTGTGTAATGCACTTCTCCCCTGCTCACGTACCCAGTTTGCTTTGCCAAGTGAGTTTCTGTGGGTTTAGTATATTTAACCAAAAAGTATTTCACAACAAAATAATTCGATACTTTGGGATGAGCTGATTTCTATCCTTATGACGGGACAAGGCAAGGTGGAACATGTTTGGTGCATGTTTGCGTGTGTGTGTGTGTATCTGTGGGTGCGTGTTTCTGACACCTCCGTGGCTTTCGTAGCCAGTCCGTGAAATCTAAATTGAAACTGAAAAGGCAGGCTATGATGAAATTTCGCAAATCGGATGTAAGTTGGAACGAATTGTTAATCAGTATGAAGCTGGATTAAAAAACGTTGATCTGTTAATAGTTTGAACAGACAGAGTACAGAAAATACGAAACCGTTTACCTCGGGAAGAATTCGGTACCCTTCGCGACCGCCAGAGACGCACTTACACTCCGAGAATTGCACCAGCTTAGCGATGAAACAGCGCTGAATGATTTTTGTCTTTTCACTGTCATTAGCAGGACTACCCAGTGAGTCGACTAACATCGGTTAATTTGAGTTTACTTGTAAGGGAGCACTTTAGCCATAAGAAGAACTAAGAACAATTTCATCGACACGTAGTCATTATTGGATCGGAATATGTCAGTGGTTGTAGGGGCTTGGATATAGACAACGCAACACCGATAGCTAAAATACAATTTTGTTTGTCTTGCAATAGTACGTGCAGGGTTTCTGAATGAGAGTCACTGGGAACTAAAGGAAACGGTTGTTACGGTACCAGTCATCTGCAGGTCCGTAATTCACAATAAAGCATCGTCCGAACATCGAAAATTAATCAGTTTAATTCAGTTGGTCCCGAAATCAGAAAAAGCGAATTGCCCTAATTGGGGCACGCAAAATGACTCATTTCCAGAAGTATCTTGTTGGATAAGCGCACGTGTGCGTGGAAAATGCTACCGGAAAGTCCGTGTACAAAAGAAGGCACTGAAATTGGGTACCAATAGTTAAAGATACAGTGGAAGTATCAGATAGGGTGCGTAAACAAAGTGCGTAGTTCAAGTGAACTTTAACTGGACCAGTATGTCATTATGGTCCAGCTATCTGACCCGATGTTCCGGTGTTGATGTTTTACTTTTATGACAGATTGTATTAATATGACTGGTAAACACAGAGTTTCAGTCCGACTGTTCGAAGTCGATGGAATACCCCTAGATTAGAAGAAGAATACCTTCGTGAAATGTCATGCATGGATAGTAATAAAATGGACGAATTACCGCGAGCGCTTAGGGTATAAACCTATCTAAACCCGTTTCGAGTTCCTTGAGCAAACCACGTTGAGTCATAAATCCAAAGCAGATAATAATTTCCTACTCGAATCTCACATGAATCGTTAGGAGTGTGAATGGACGGTTTAAGAATCACACGGTAACTTATGGGGGAATTTACGTCGGTAAGACAAGGCTAAACCTTAGAAAGAGGACAAGCTCAGAAAGCATTGTTTTTCATTTCAATAGTGTTTCGAATAAGGATGGGTGTACAAAATTTCCCCGGAAGCACACGACTGGCTTCGCAGTTACTGCCGCTCGTCAGGTATGCGTACCCAGTACTCTTGTCCAACCATCCTCATACTTGTGCACTTCTTTGTAGGTTCTCACTAGATTCTCGTTTGAATAGTTTTTTTCTTTGTTTTTAAGATCATTAATCTTCTGTGTGTCAGAGAAAACGTGAACCAAAATTAATTGATCCTTTTTGAGAGAAAGTGAAATCATTTTCGACTAAAGTGATCGATGTGTGTTTACAGAATGAGTATCAACTTAGCACTGTTCGTTTAGAAATTGCACAGATTAATCTGGTTACAAGACGAACTCTGACGAGTTCTCACTTTGTCCAACCTGAGTCGACATGATCGGATGGGAAAGATGCACGTGATAGTCTGAAGTGATCCTCTTAGAACCAGCCGAACTAAAAAAACTAGTTGCTAATTATCACGTTTGGTTATTAAGACATATCTCCACCTTTTACAAATGACCTGCCGAGATTTCAGATCAACCGCGTTGTGAAATGCATTTCGCAGATCAGGTCAGAATAGGTTTTAAAAACCGTCAATCCTCGGCTGGAATCGTGCGCGCTGCGGTGATCAAATTGGCAGTGTCCATGGAATGCAACGAAATTTATTGAATTACGTAAAACGCTTACAGAAATGAATTGTGGACATACACTTCAGATGAAACGTTTGCCACTTTCTAAGCAGGCTGGGTTCCAGAGAGACTGCCTGTCATCGTGAACAATGTTCCACAAAGTTCCACTTGGCGGGAAAGCAAATATCAGTTAAGGGCTGAAAGTTGATTGCCTCGACCACGTGATCTTTGTTTCACTGGTTCTTCTCTCCTCTGGCCCATGAAAATCTTTGTATTCAATTTCTTGTGCGCGTAAGTTAGTTAGAGAAACTCACGGCTTTCCAAATCCGTTCTTTTTGTTTTCGGTTTGCACAACTGTTGACCTTGAACTAAAGTGGTCTGGTTTTGGCTGCTGCATCGCAGCAGCGAACAAAACTGAGAAAACAATTCTAAGGTTGAAATTCAGAAGAACTGTGGAGAATCAAGAAAATGTGATACTTGAATGTCGATAACTGCAGCAGTTAACCATTTCGCCTAGTCTCCAGCTATTGCTTGGAGGTCGGATGGACTCCGACCCAATAATCTAACTGGACTTGTTCGGTATAGTCCATATCCTTTCGCTGCATCAATAATTGATCATCTTGACTCATCTTACAGCCATTCTCTTCCTCGAAGGGCAACGTGCATTGAGGCAGGCGTTCTGTGGGCATGTGTAATGAGGATGCAGTTAGAACTGTGCATATTTGTGCCTATATTAGTCAAAACGATGTGACTTTTAAGAGCACTCTTGTCTGCTATTCCAATTTTCCCCCAAGTGCGACTGGCTTAGGTTATTTGCAGAACGAATCAAAATTTACTACAACCATCACCAATTCTGGCATGGATTTCTATCCACTGTAATCAGTCGGTGACGTGGATTGAAAATCCCGGAGAAGAGGGTTCGATCCAAGCTATCAGTCTGCTGGTTGGTCAGACATCAGCAACATGATATACGGCCCCTGATCAACCAACTCATTCGGTCAAATGAAAACAAGAGTGGCATTTTATTTCGTCATACTGACTTTTTGGTGGTGTATCGAACTTAGTTATCAATCACTTTGGAATGTACCTAATAAAGCAGGGAATCGGGCTCTGGGATCAGTAAGCGATTACAATGTCGCGGTGGAGGTCACTGGATTTCTACGCTTTGACGGCTTTGTCACGCCATAGGAGAGTTGTAGTATCGTCATAGTTCGAAATACGCAAACCCCGTGTCACCCATGCCCAATTAACGACCCAGCGTTTATTTGAATCTTCACTTCTTTTGCGCTGGCACAGAATCCGAGCGGTTGTAGACGACAGGTCGCTGTCACCCGGTTCGTTACGATACCTGGCCCAATGAGATCTTATTCGGTTCTGTGCCAGTCCACGTCCCTGGGTTACGATTCACGGTCCACCCTGCCACCGTCGTGTGGTGGACCCTAGTGACCATGGGGCATCCCCTTTTCACTGCACTTATGCGTGAAACATGTCGATAAGAAATGCAGCCACGTAATAAACACCTCAAACCGAACCTCACTAGACTGGGTTCGGATGAACCCTTAGAGGCTACCCTTGAAATTTGAGTGCACGGGGCAACATGTGTCAACAAGAAAAATTCTCACAAAAAGTACACCGTTTTCTTGTACGTATAGTCCGTTTGATTTCCGAACGCTTTTGTAAGCACATCAGAATGGACAGCTTCATAAATCTGCCAATAAACGAAGTCATTCGCGCCTCGTTTCCTTCCTCACACAACACCGGTGAATTTAACCTATCCCGCAAGTCTCTGCAAAATTAGTCGGTATGTCAGCACATGGACAGTGGATGTATTGCTTCATTAGTGACTTCGACCACAGGCAATGGTGATCTAGCTGTGAGAAAAGGAATCGATACTTTTTCGTGTCACCATTTTTTGGGCTTCCGTTAGTAGCCATCCGACGACACAGTGCAGCTGTGGACCTTGAGTCAGAAATGTAAATTTCTGTTCGCCGCACTAGGATGAAACTTCCAGTCGTACTACCCTATCGGTGATGTTGGTACTCAAGAAGATTCACGTAGCACCTTTGATTGTCTAACTTTCAGCGCTCACTTAGTTAGGGATACCATGCAGTTCTGGGGAAAATAAAGTAAGCAATAAGGCAAACGTTGTCACGTTGCACCCCCCCTTGACAAAGATGGAAAAATTATAATGAATACGTAACTCAAATGTTCTACGTTCGACCATCTTCAAAAGTAAAGCAATGTGAAAACAGTCACAATAAAAATTTAGATCGTACGCCTTTCTAATAGTCGACGACTAGTCTATTGATTTCGGTGTCACAGAGTTTAATTCTTTCGTTGTTTTTCTAGAAGAACCTTTGCTTTTTGAGGTATTTTGAAATCGACATTATTTTAAGTATTTCCCAGTTGAAGAGTTTTATATGGCTGCAAAAGATTCATCAAACCTCCCTCCGTGATTGGCTGCTTCACCTCTCGACCAAAGCCGTCCCATAAAACTATATAAACGATGGAGCTCACTTGACTTCTGACTTGTATTGGTGGGTTACAAATGGGTTCGCAACCGTGTTCTGTGTTCATCTCTCTAACGCTATCGCGTTAGACTGGCCCTTCGAATCCCGTGCTCTGTTTCTGTGTGACTGTCCATTCAAGGGGCCATCTGGTTCGTTCCATTTCGTTGTGCGACTACGGGATCTCAAGGCGCAAGCCCAAATCACTGTCTCCAGTCTTAGTGTGTGTTAGTGTCCTGCTAGAATGCAGACTTTGTGTTCTTGTGCTATTGTGTGACGCCTAGTGCTGACATCTTGTAGTTTGTTTTTTTTATTGATCAGTCTATCTGCCTTACCTATCTCCGGTGAACTTTCTATGAAGATCGAATATTATCAGGATCCGTGCAACGCTCGGTAAAATTGTCCACAAAACTGATGGTTCACTGCTGGGTTATCATGTTTTGCAAGAAAGTCAAAAACGGGGAATTAATGTGTGATACTTTCCTTGAGCGTATGTTTAGGGTTTACTTCAGTCGAATATGATCAGGCCAGATGTGTTGATTGCTCCCTAATCCCCTTTCAAGCCTGCTAAACACAATGTAACTAAATGAGACGTCAACGCTTAAGAACTTATGAAGTATTTGACTGATAATTGTTAACTGGTGTGTCTGTCACGGAAAAGGTAGGAGGTTCGAATCCAAGATTCCCGGTCACTTTGGTGGCAGATGGCAATCCACTGTTGCCCAGCTTGCTACCACACCTGACCTACCATGATTTTTATGGTTTCCTGCCATTCACGTTTCAGAATCACCGTTTTCAATTCCTTGTTCTTCCCGTGTAGTGGACCCAGTGGCTATAGGAAATTCCCTTTCTACCATACTTATGGCCCGATGGTACCATAAAGGAAGCCGAAAAATCACGGCTTTCAAACCTGAGACTCCATGTGTTTGAGTCCTCTCATCAACGATCAACTTCCTTACTTGTCAGCCATCTACCGGCCGAAAATCTTCCCCTGAAAATGGGTGAAGTATGCCATTTTATCAAAGAAAACAAAATATAAGGAATAAAATTCGAAGTCACAGTGAATCTTTTGTTACCGTAATTTGTCAAGTAGCAAAGTTTTGTAAAATTACCTGCCATGTTTTGTTTTTTACAAAGAAGTCTTCAAAACTTAGGGCATGATCGAGCAGTGAGTTATGCTTGGTGTTTTTCAGAGTGACATGAATGAAGACGGGTATTTGGTATTTGGTTTACTAGTAGGCAAACCTCGAGGTCATCATACTTAAGCTATCTGCAGTGGAGTCATCTATCGATAGAAGCCGATTATATTGTACTAGTGACCTGTAGCCATGGAAATCAGTAACGGATTGGTGCAGTACCATTATATGGCTAAGTTTATTAGACCGCTGACAGCCTGCCCTGTGGAGTATTGGGTGATGTTCGGCTCACAGTCGTTGGTCCCGAGTTCGTGTCCCAGTTCGGGTAAAATGAGTACGGCCTTCTGACGATTCATACCAAGGAGAGAGCAGCTGTACAATGCTTTTGCGTTTTATTAACCATTAGCTAAACGTCAATATCTTTTGATGAAAGGCTTCATAAACCTTAAAAAAGTGCCCCGGATGACGCATGATGCATGGTGTACCAGGTCATAATAAACCTCCGCTACTGAAATGAAATTTTTAGATTGTAAGACGTGAATCTTGCTTATTCAGACTAGTGCCCCTGTCGGACAGTAAATACTTCGACTGCACTTCGCCGAGCCGAAACACTCAAGAGTAGTTTGGGAAACCCACTCCCTCGGATCGATCGACGTAATTATCAACTCATACACCTATTGCTACTATAGAAAGCGCAGTTAAAGGCAAACTGTATTTTCAAGTATCCATTGACGGACTTATGCATATTATATGGAAAAGAATATCACAGAAAAAACCGTATCTCCCCTTCAGTGATCTTGAAAATTTTTGTTTTTCCCAACGCATCTTGTTGTTTTTCTTGTGGATGTACATCCTCAGCTTGGCGGTCAAATTGCATGCGTTTCATTATCAGCGTAGATGACAACCTCTGTAGGTGTGGCAAGTTGGTGTACATCTACATTTAAAAGTCTATTTATCTTTGACCTTGGATCTCTGCTTGATGTTAGACTTGTAACTGGATATTTATCTTTCCCTTGATATCCACTAACTTGATCAAAGCCACTAGAAGACTTATGTTTATCATTGATTGTTTGATCTCCTCGGCTGTTTCCATCTCGTATATCTAAATACTTGGTGATTCAATTCAATAGACGTTTCCGCATAGATAACACAAATTTGTGACCATAAGACTCGGTGATTAATTTCCCGTTTCCTGTTTTATAACTTGCGACACGCATGAGTGTGGTGGAAAAGACATCTTCCGTAAACACTAGGACCCACTACAATGTAAGTGGGAGCGTTGACCATGAAACTAGGAGTGTCACAAAATCACATAAATTCTTAGTAGGTCAGGTGCAGTAACGAGTCAGGCGACATCAAAGTCTCACGAAAGTCTCACTCGGATTTAGGTTTTGAACCTTTGATCTTTTTATGCTGGCAGGAGTTTAATCCACTTGATCAACGCCAGTTAGTTCGTCGAACCGTTTTCTCCTCGACTGTGACAACTTCTTTTTGAAGAAAATTGCGATGTGAAAATCTCCCTTGTTTGCCTCGTAGTTGCGCGATTTAAAATATCAGCGACATTTACATTGAACTTTTTGATAGTCTAGGACAAATACGAAAGCGATGAGACCTTATTATCTTTTAGCTAGTTTAAGGCCAAACATCCTTATTGGTATTACCCCTTTGATCGATGTAGCATTTGTTCCAGTGCATACTCTTGATTTTGTAAGCAACATTTTATCTCCCCTCCATTTTGAGGGTGTTTTTCTGGTTTTGACGTAAATTTTCCCACGATTTTGGACGGCCCGTGAGCCATTGAAATGCCAGGAAGCTAGACTACTGTTGAGGTTACTTAAGTTGCGTTCTCGATGCTTGATAGATCCACCTCGCTGTTTAGTTGTTCTGTTTTTCGTTTCCTTGTTCTTTTACTTTCCGTTTAAATTTTCATATCTAGAGTATTTCGTTGAATGCAAACCATTAGTAGTCTGTGATAAAGTCTATGCCAACGCGTCTTGCCCGCAACATATGGCAACGCTTGCATTTTTTTTCGGGTAGACTAAAAAATGTGTAATTTTGTGGTTGCCTAGGCAAATACACTGTAGGTGCGCTTGTTTGTACGCCTGTGTGTGCTTGTACCCTGTCACATGGCCGCAAGTCTGTCCGATTTTCGTGGTACTGCACGTGTTGCGTGTGCTCAGTTTTTAACGTATCGCTTTTGTACGTATATATTAATGCATACATTTATGTATATTTACGTATTTATGTATACATTTTTGTTTTTGTTGTCAGAAGAGACGTACCGTAGCTTTGCTTTAAAAGCACTATGTACAACTTGATCTCGTTGGGTCAAGTTACCGTACGTTGGATCGCACACGCGACTTGTCAGTATTGCTCCTTTGTGGATTTCCCTCGGAATCGTCATTTTTATTTCTGGTTCTGTTCTCCACGATCCAAATTCGCAATGTTAGCCAAATCAAAGACCGAAATGCCAAATGTGTTCCTGATAGTTGTTTATCCATTTACAATAAACATTTTTACGTATTGCTTCGGGAAGGATATGACAAAATTGTAATGCCACTGAAACAACAATAGTAGTGATATAGGTATATATGGAGCTCACAAATACTTGTGAGTAGTGTGCGAGATTGGTGCTTTTCCACGCTTGGCTAGCAGCTTTTCAAACTGCTTCATTCATTCACTCACAGACCTCAAACCATCCGGTGAACCTTAAATTCGGGATGCACTAGAACTAATTGATGATATATATCCTCTGTTGCAATCAGAGTTTGAACCCGCTCTTTCCAGCTGGAAGGCATGTGTGATACCGCTGCCCTCCAGACTCGTCCAGTCTAATTAGAATTAATGAGTTTGTTCAGATGTCTTTAATGACAACCGGCAGTCGCCTGCAGCTGAAGTTAACGGTACATGCATCGTGTTCTGAGGGCAGTCAAAGAAGCCTAGATTAATGATACACTTGTGGCATAGTCTTGTAACAGCAACCTCGGTTGCGTTATCTATTGTTCACTGTAGTACCTTTAAGCGCCGTCAGGTTACTCCAACGTCGCCGAGGTTGTGAAGTTCCTGAATACTGTTTTGTAATCCGAAATATAACGCCATGACCCAGTGGTTTCTGGTTACTGCTCAAATTGCCAAGTCTTCTGCGTAAGGTGCGTGACCCAATGATTTTAGGCTTGACAAGTAATAGAAGCCGCGTATGCGTCAAGCTCAATTTGTATGTGAGTCAATTAACATTCACGACCACTTGGTAAGATCCCCTAATGTACAGCCATATTCGGTTGAAACCTGTGCGAGGTCGATGAGACAAAAGAGTCCTACCTTGATAAGTTTCGCTTTGAAATTTCCAACCGCAGCTTTCCGCAGCATTCAGAACTGTTTCCAGCTAGGCATTCGAAACCCGATTTGTAAACGCTGACCTGCGTATAAGCTTATTCACTCTATTTGGGCCAGTTAATAATGCAAACCTCATTCAAAATGTTAGAAAAGCTTTTTGATATGACGTCGTAGCTAATGGTTCAGATAAGCTCTTTTTGTCCTTTTTCGGGAAGAGCATAGAGATTTTAACATGGGAACTGAGGATTCTCCCGACATCGATCTGAGAAAAGGAGCAAGTATTTAGGAGGGAGGTGAATTGGTGGTCATATCGATGCGAAAAAACCGGTAAATTCTGTCGTGGAAATCCTGGGGCATTTAATTTGATAAATATTGCCCAGAAACTGCTCCCAGCCATTATCCTCCGTGGACTAGCTAATACTCACAAAATATGTTAACGTGCATATTAGCCGCATTTCTTACCCGGCAGAGATTGGATCGATCATATCTTCTCTGCACAACAGATGTCGGAAGGATCTTGTTCTTTTTTGATCTGAAAGCGTCACTCGACTCAATCGAGTCGTGCCATTCTATGGCGTGGCCTCTTGTTGACGGGTGTTAGAGAAATTCATTTCATTTATCTAATTTCAGTGTTCGAACAGCCAATAACGATTTTGTGCTTAACGGCAATCGTTTACCCGAAGTCACCAACAGAAATGGTCCTCGTCAGAGTTTTCCACTCCTACCGCTTTCTTTCATTTTGGCATTGAGATGGTTATGAAAACAGCCCTAGCTTTATGCGAGAATAGTGAAATTAACATTTTTTCAGACGATAAACTGTCCTATCTAGAATATCCAGACGACCTTGTGTTCTCCAGTGAGGAACCAATGAAGTTACATATTTTTCATGAAATAATTCACCATGTGATATCATCGCTCAACTCACCATAAAGAAACCATGGAAGCACTGTACAGCTGTTTCATCCTTGTTAGGAATCATCAGCAGTGCATATCCACCGCGCCCGAACTGAGACGCGAACTCGGGACGAACGATTCTGAGTCGAACGCCTTAGCCATTACGCTGCATATTTTTCTTGGTGCCTGTATATGTGTAATGGGTTTTGCAACCCCCAAGTTTAAAGTGCTATTGCATGACTAGACTGTTCTGAAGCTAAAACTAGTTGTTACAAGATATTAGTCGGGATGGGTGTTTTTATATTATAGCAGGTCTATCTCACCAGGTGATCGTACATTGAATGAATTGTCGTCGCGCATGCAGAAGGCACGATTTGCTGTTTACCATCCTTTTTGTGGTATTTGTATGAAATCCATTTGTCGATAAGAAGTCAAGTTTTCACTTCGGCATTAAGATCGGTTTTCTTGCACAGCTCAGGACCTTCGTGGTTATGGACAGGAAAATTTGCGAAAGCTGTGGGTGATCTCTTTGCCATAGTGCTGGCAAATGGTGAGAGGAATTTAATTGCCCGGTTAAAGTTAGATGTAAGGTATTGGTTAACAGAGTAGTCATTTCAGCAAGCTCTGAATTCGAATAGATCGAAGTGGTTAATACATGTGTGGCACATGCTTCCAGGTCAAATCCTTTGGTATACACTGTCTCCTCCGCATTTAAAGGCTGGAAGATTGATCAAGGTGCCGGGCCCATGATCGAGCAAAAAGACGAAAATTACCCAATACACTATCTCTATATGATCATATTCATTTAAACAGCTGGCACTCCATGACGTCCTTCAGAGCAGTGGTTGGAGACGGTAAGGTACAATGGCCAAATGTCATAGAGGATTTCGTGAATTTGAAACATTCTCCATGGCTCTTCTGACATGGTCTTACCATTTTTCTTCCGCTTTTACTAAGTACTATTTGTCAGCAAACCAATATCAGGGCAAGTTAATGCAATGGTTGTATTTATACTAACCTGAGTTCTTGCTCAGGCGAAACTTTCACTCGACTTCGTCATGGCTTTTCACTTTTTTCTTTTACTTTCAACTTTTTGGTTGAGATCATTGTGAAAAGAGCCCTGTTATCATGTGAGAAGAGAGGCCTTGATTTTTGCTCAGACAGTAAGTTATCTGGCGCATAACATGGGCACGTGTTGTCCCCTTCAGTGCATGCCCCAATACTTCTTCCGCGGCCGAAGAACAACGGTGTAGGTTTGATTGGGCGGGTTTTTTTGCACTGGATTTTAAAAAAAGATTTTGCGGTACTTGGTTGGTCCAAGGTCGGATTTTCCTTTTATGGGTGGGTTCTGGTCGAAATAAAGGCTAGAGTGCTTTATGCATGTGGTGCGCGCGTTTAAAGAATCAAATTCTTCGGTAGTGCCTTGTAGATAGGTCAAGATAACCATTTCATGACCTTCAGGAAAGGTATGAAATTTCTAACCAGGTTGGGATCCGCATGATTCAAAACTCACAGTAACTGAAGTTTGTGCCGAATGCTTCTGCTTTCCTACGGTTGTTATGTATTATGATATTGCTGTATTTCTTCCATCATTACTGGCGTGCTTGGCAGTAGCTGCCCAAATCAGAGCATGTCCGTGGGAGACTAGTGGTCATAGGAGACGTTGATTAGGCAGCATATCTGTTGTGATGGATGGTCTCAAATTTCGTCAAATGGAATAGATGACCCAGAATTATTTGGTTTTCTCGCGTAAAATATTTGCTTAAATTCCTCGTAAAGTGAAATTAATTTGTGTTGTTTTAGTACAGTTGTTGTTTACTTCACAATTGTAATGTGACCGAAATGGTGACATTTCAAGGTAAATTTTTTGGTGTCGAACTCATCGGACGCTATTTGTTTTTGCTTTGTTGTATCCCTACACTAACGAGGCCTGTTCTAAAATTACTGAATATTTATCATATGATTAGTTTGAGTCATGCTAAAAAGCAAAATCCAATGTTCCTGATTCACGAAGTTTTCCGTGAAAATGGATTTCAAGTGGAAGGTCATGTTTTATTTTGCTAAGTGTTTCTTTTCCCATACCTCCCGTTATCATTGCTTCCTCTAACAACTTATCATCATCAATCCTTTTAGCCCGTTTTTTGAGCTTCTGCAGTCCGTGTATGCATGTGTATGCGGCAGCCTTCAGCAAGGTTTTCATACTTTCTTACCACCGTGAGTTACGCTAACAGAAGATTCAACGGTGCCCTTCGTTGTTGGAGCGATCATTAGTGAAGAATTGTTGAATCAGCCCTGCGTCCCTTGTCATGGACACGTCAAACGCGGTGGACATGAACGGGACAAGTCCCGAGACCACACAAGTCCGTGTGCCAGACTTGGAACGAATTCGCAATGCGCGCAAACGGCGAATGATTCAGATTAAAGAGTGGCAACAGTACGACCGCAAAATGACTCGGGAAAGTGAAAAACAACAACGCAAAGGAATCAGTCCGATTGGGGATAAGAGTATGCATCGAGCCGGACGACATGTGAACTTTCCGCAAAGTTTGATTTTTCTGGAAGCCGCCGCTCGAGGTGACCTTGATGAAGGTTAGTCTTTAATTGGTTTCACCAACTTGAGTCAACTCAGTTTAGGAAAGAGGTATTTTGATTTGCCATAATTTTCAATTAAAATGATTCTGTTTTTACCAATGTATATCCATCTTTGTGGAAGGAAACCCATCGGTGTTATTTTTGTGATTTCATTTTGTTTGAATTTGGCATACCATGAATCAGTGTTGTATCGTTGTCTATTTGATGACTCGGTGTGCATTTGCTGTTCCCCATATTTGGCTAGCAAAAACGAATCATTAACCATAATAAGTTGACAACATTTTCCGTCTAAATTTTGGTATTATCCATTACGCTTCGAACGAAGTGACAGCTTCATATCATCAATTCCAGTTGGCAGTTTCATTTAGTTTTCACAGTCATTAACATTGCACTAGCATACTCCGGTTTTCATTGCTGCCTCTTCAGCTCCGTTTACTAAAAATAGCAAGGGAGAACGTTGTGTTTTGAAAGACCGAAGGCAATGTAGGAGGTTGAAAACCACACAAGAGGAAAGATTCCGAATGTAGGAACATTCAACCATACCACATACTGTCTCCACCCATCTCTTGGACGGATTTCGTGAACCTCAGTCCGATTATGTAAATAGATCTACATGATCCCTGACTCACCTTTCAACTACCACCTGTCTTGGACAACAACGTAAAACAAGGCGGGAGTTCTATGGACATGCGGAAATCAATCACCTTCATCTATTCATATTCAGTATCTCTGATAAAGATTGAACCATAGGGCTCAGTACTTAACGCCAAGTCGTCGAGTTACTGAGAAGCTTCATCCATTATATTTCACCGGTATTACGAAGATAACGGTTTGAAACACTGAAAGTTTTTGCCCGATTGCCCTAAACGGCTATTTTTCTGAGCTTCATAGCATCGCTGACATCACTGCTGCCGTGTAAGCTAGATCTCTGATCGATAACCAGACGTCAAACTGGCTCCACAAAAGCCTCCAGTTGACGAATTCCAGTCGAGTCATGTTCGTGTGGGTGACGACACTTCACTTGATACACAGGGCCACCTGGCGATATGCAACCATCAAAGTAACCGAATTTATCTATATTTGACTCAACTGGCAGAAATTAAAATTTGACGCATCTAGCTCTTATCCCGGTCTAAGTGTTAATGAAAAATAATTTTACTTTATCCTAAATCCTAAAGAATAATTTCAAATGTACTTGCAAAAGAATCGCTGTTGGGCAATCCAAGTGGCTCAACCACAGTTGTCAGTAGATTCAAGATGTTGAATACAATACCCGGGAAAACTCTCGAGCTGTTGGTTGTGTTCCAGTGAACACAAGTTTTATTGATGAATTTCGTTTGGTTTTATGAGAAGGGTTTGGCCACCCCCCCCCGTATTGGCTTCACCATTGTGAACGTGAAGAGATAAGGAAAAATCTTTTAGCAAATAATACTACCTTTTCACTCAAAGCCAGTTTCTTCCACTTGAAAATACGTTTTGAAAATGACTAATCGGTTCAATAAAACTTTTGTTTATTTTTCTTTGTTATGGCACAGTATGCAGCCATCATGGCTACCCCGATCATTCGACAGAATAATGCCACATAAAGTGAATACCAAACACAAGTAGAGCATGCAGTTAGAAATGGTTTTGTCGGTAGCACTTAGGCAAAATGATTGTGTTTTGTTACCTTAGAAAACCAGTTGGCACACGAATTTTTAAGTTCCAATGGCCGCAAGGCTACTGGGTTGTCGAGTGGTTCACTTTCGCATCTTTGGTTTTTCTTCACTCAGGAGCCACGAATCAAACTACTGCGCTAGTCATCCACGTCGTGCACCGAAATCACACACGATTACGATCCAGCAGATCCAGTAGACGGGGATGCGTGTCTGAGTTAACGTACACCTACAGGGTCCAAAAGTAAGGCAGAATTAAATGTCTAAGTCCCATCACTCCTACATCGGCAGCGCAGGTGGAATGTATGCGATGACGTAACGCAGAACCAGTTATCCCAAGTTTGAACTGCTTACTCTCCAGCACCGATCTTTCAGAACTCATTTGAACGGAAACAGCACACTTTCGGAATTGATATGAATTCAGCAGTTGATACGTAGATGACCATTCCTAAGAAGTGTGAAAACCCGAAGTTTATCGGAGCAGTGAGACAGTAGACATGTGAAGTCAACCACAAATGACTGGATCGATCCCAAGCCAAACCTCGCATAAATGAAAGGGCGTTTGAATGAAACATGTCCTCATTTCATATCCGATTTTCGGTAGCAGAACCATGAAAAGATCAATAAATCGTGTTAGAGAGCATTTAGGGCTAGCACGGACAACTGAAATGTATGAATAGACTCTTTTCACAGACTACAAGTTTACAGAGAATATTCGAAACTATTCATCCGCTCTTCCCTACAGAAATAACAATAAGAACAGGGGATACAGCATTACCAGGAAGTACTGATGGGCAACCACTCGTTATTGTAACTCTCTATTTCGTTGATATTATAAAGGGTGTTTTGTGTCAGCGTTTTTGCGCTGCATGCCTTCGCTGACTGGACGGGTGAAGAATGGCATACCATATGATTGATATTCGAGGGAATTTTCTGTGAAAAACTGCTTCTTTTAAACGAATAAGATAACGATTCAAAAATATGGGTAATCGTTAGACACAGAGTGAAGAAAATGAAGTCAATCAAACGAACGGGGCCGCAGCAAACGGATGAAACTGAGGGAATAAAATTATCGATATTCAATCTGATCGATAAACGTAATTTATGATATACTGCTTCCAAATCCAATCCCAGTCATTGTGACAATATGAAAATTGATCAGACAGGTCTCACATTCGTCCACATCGATCACGCACGTCAAACATCTCGGAACAGGCAATCAAGTGACATCGCCGAATTCATTTGCATGTGTCTTCTTAACGGTCAATTACAAGCACCACTAAACTCGAAGGGATGTCGCACTCCATTCCACATCGATCGGTCTGGTCACGTGCAAAACATCCAATAGTGATACTCGACAAGTTGTCGAGGTGCCACTCATCTCTTCGCGATCCATCTTCAATCCATTTTACACGTTGCCTGGGAAGTCGAGAATGCTTTTATTTGCGCACAACACATTCTAATGTGATCGATTTAAGCTGAGAATCATGATGGATATCATAAAGTGAATGTTTGCTGGTTGAGAGGTCTAAAACGTTTACTTGACTACATCTGGGCTGGTTGGCTGTACCGTGATTTATTCTAGTTTGGATTGGAATGGTGACTATTTGAAATGGTCGAGTCAACGTACGTTTACGTTTTACGTTTTCTCTTCATTCTTTGGCTTTATTACAACCTAACTCAGAATTTTTGGATTCTGATTTCTGTTATGCAGCTGATTCAGCTGGGTGCCATGAAAACCCGTGCGAATGTTTTCCGCACTTCGGTTTCACGAATTCAAACAGCAAACTACTGGGAATTCCATGAATTACTCTTCTTCTTCATCAACTCGAAGTAAACCCGTTTCTCCTGAGGTGTAGAAAATTTGACGAAATTGTGTGATACAAATATCGTGCATTGTTTAATTTCACGAAGCATACAAAGAAAAAAGTACCTATTCCTGATTGCAATAAAAAAACTTTCCAACCACCCCGGGTACATTTGTTTCTGTGAGTATTAGCTGTACTAAGTTGACGTTTTGTGAAAGTATTTGTTCATGACAAAAGAATTCTTCCACAACATGGATAAATCGTCCGGCGATGTTCAAATAGACTTGGCGTCTGTCATCACTAAAAGGTCAGATGTTCGGAACTGAGACCCATCGTCCCCTATGGCAGTACACTGTAACCCATTGCCGCCCTACTCGTTACCACAACTTATCTACTGAGACCTTATATGGCTTAATGGCAGTTCAGGTTCCAGGATCACGGCTGTCATGTAGTGGGTCGGAAAGGCTGTGGCATGCCTCTTACACTATATTCATATGCAAATCATGCCATAAAAAAGAACTCCCGGTCGTTTTCACTTTAAACCCAGTGTCATATGTGTGCGCTATTGAAAAGTTTGGCACTAATGGGATCACCCAAGCCCAGCGTAGTTGCTTTCAGTTCGTCGCGGTTATTGGGTCAGTTGAATTCAGTAGTACTCTCTGTTAGATATTCCTTGTTATTGGAACCTATGCATTGGTGAGTCTATTGTAAAATTGACCTAGCAATTACAGACAAAACGATTCCTTGGGAAGGATGAAAAAATAATCATGGGAAGTATTTTTACATTTTAGTAGTAGAAGATTGAATGTTTATATGTGATATCATCACTCAATTCATCATAAAGAAACCATGGAAGCACTGTACAGCTGTTTCATCTTTGTTAGGAATCATCAGCAGTGCATATCCACCGCGCCCGAACTGTATTTTTCTTTTTGTAAAAGGTAGATGGATTTTAGGCTGTCGAGAAAGCACTTTCTAGCCAATTAGAAACCGCCCGATTGTGTATCGGCTAGTGATAAGATTGTACCAGCGGCGTCGACGTTTACAAATTAGCAGGTTACCACCCGGCTTGATTTCAAGTTGAGTGAACGATTTTTTGCCATAAGCATACCTTTTCCTGTTTGGCGGGTGCCAATCACTTTAATGGTTGTTTATGTCCTTAAGAGAGTCTCTGACAACTCAGCTTTGTTGTTAATATCTGAATGAACTGCTCATCTTTCTTCTTTTTTCCTCTCCGTGAACGTGTTTGAGAGGCGCCTGAATAAACTGGCCAGCTCTCGCGGAATTCTCACTCTTCTATCTGCGTGACTTGATATTCGACCTGAATGCCATCACTGTGATCATTCCCTTCCTTTATTTGTCTTATTTTTCGTCGAGGTTTGACGTAGACTTTGAGTGGTTTCAAAATGATTGAAATATTTTGACCAACAACAGTACTAGAAGGTTTATCCAGCTTATTAATCTTGCTTCAAATATTTCACCTGAGCGCCAACCCTGGCGTCGTAGTTGAATTGCACTTCAACAACTTTAACACTTCGGATCGCACTGCACATAAATTCAGATTGATCAGGATGGCTTTTTATGGACTAGTCTGAGAAAAGCCACGTTTCTTTTTCCACCGTATTCCACCCATCTGTAATGTTTCGGTCAGTAACTTAGGCTTTGAATGCTGTCAACTGTGGAATTAGTTGTCATTCCTCGGCCTAAGACTGAGCACTGGTCGCAGTGAAACTTAGCCCGTGTATTACAACTTCCCTGGCCGACAGTCGGTTGCGTCGCGGGGGCAAGTAGGAGTGACGCAATCTAGCTAGCACAGTGACACCATCAAGTTATCTAATCGATTATTTCCCGATATTCATCTGCATTCCCTCATCCCTTTTATGTTTACCCTAATTGAACTTGTCATTTTGCAATTTTTTTCCTCCAACTATCCCTAGTAACTTGTTTCACGTAAAGATGAATTTACTGGCTTGCGGATGAATTCACAGAAAACCTGTATTCTAGATGTTACAGTAGGCCAGTTTCGCAATCTAATGAATTCTGCTTGACACTCGTGCCGATAAAGCGCATCGAGTAGTGACTAATTCAATGAATTTGCAGCAAATTGCGGTTCAGTTTGCACAATAACGAACGTGATCTGGTTTCGGTTGCTACTTCACAGCACCATCTGCTCAAACAGAAAAAGAACGAGGATTGATGGAAGATCGACTCCCTAAATGGTTAACTGAAGAACTCTACAAAGAAAGGTGTCGAGTGCAAGAAAGTCAATGACTGCGATGATGACCCATGTAATCTATTGTATCTAACCATCGTTCAGGGGGATCTCGTTAGCCCCAATATGGTAGTCTAACTGGACCTACACGAGGCAGTCCACCTGTTAAAGTCTTCTTACCTTTTTTTTCATGCTATCGCCTGGTCATTCCGAACCGTCCTTCAACCATCATCTGTTTTGCAGAGCAGCGTACAACATGGCAGTCGTTCTGTGGCCATGCCCAAAACATGTCCCAGCCACATTAACCCAGTTGGTTTCATTGTCTCCTCTAAAGACTGAACACTAGGACCAGTACCTTGAGCCTAAACTCTAAGTTACTCAATTTCTCCACCTGCTTACATCACGAGGACGATGGTGTGCAAACAGTGAAAGTGCAGTTGAAGACCCGAGGACTGATCGTGTGCTCTAAGCTGCCACCTGGCACGAATATTTTCGCCATTCAACTTAGGACTTAACTTAGGACCTCAAGCACCATCAGAGTTAAAACAATGCACATAGATGCCATTTATAACCAAGCTATCACTTTCAATTTTTCGTATCCGATCACAGTTTGATATCACCATACTAGGCATGGAAGTTTGACTGGTGGCTCTAATTGGTACTGTGTATCGAAAAGTAAAACGGAATGACAAGTAATCAGATTATGTGTACAATCAGATTGCAGTGTATTGTCATTCGGGCATGACAAGGTGTATCCGCACCACAGCTACATTGTCGAGAAGTGCGCAACTTACAGAAAACGACAATAAGGGATGCTTTCATGAGGATCTGTTTTGAAATGTTCCGGAATATCTGAAAAGAACTGAATGGTATCCCAAAAGTTGAAGTTGAACTTCAACAGAACCACCACCGAAGAAATAATTGACGTATTCTGGATAAGTCATTGAGCATCAGCAGTATTACCGGGCTCTTCGAGACAACACCAATTATTTGATATTGCCACGACTCTACTTCTGACCTAAGCAAAAACAAATGGAGGTTGCCTGGACAAGTCAAGTAATGTCATTAAAGGTGGCCCAAATAAAAAAATCAGTAGGGATGTGCAGAATATTACTGTTGCACAGGCATCTTGGGCGTCATCGACGTTCAGGAGCAATTAGGCAAAGGAGGCTGCATAATGTCAAAACAGTTATCATTCGCTTCTTGATAGCAGAGTCGAGGCTGCAACACCACAACAACGACCATTCCAACACCTCATCTGATCATACGCAACAGCAACCAACTCTCCCATGCATTAGACTGGCACAGTCTAACCACCAATCATTCTACTGTCGAAGATTTTATGCTGCGTTCGAATTGGGTCACTTACCAAGCTCTACCAACTATGCCACCTGAAGATTTAAATGGGATATTTCCAGATTGTTTGACTATCTTCTTGCCACTTACTATGGATATTATGGCAGCAGAACGAAATGTTGGTCAGGGACCCGTTTCCTGGTAATAATAATGATAATAGTAGTAGCAATAGCGTCAGGCCCAGTTCATGTGGTAACATTAGAAAGTTGAGAGCAACGCAGTTGGATTTGCCCAATTCCGTGATTGGTACTTCAACAACGCCGACTATTAGCATCTTGCTTTATGAAGCGATAATCGTGTGAAATTCTGAATCTCAGGTACTTTATCGGCAAGGACTGGAGAATGTTTCTGGGACTCGCGAACATGTTCACGTCACAACGACTCTCCATTACGGCTTCTCACTAAAAGGTAGATTCATTATGGCAACGCAGATTCCACACGAAGAAACGGTAAAAACGCATTTTAAATTCCTTTGCTACAAAAATAAAGAAACCACCAGAAAAAACAGGATTATCTGTGCCACTTCATTTGTGTTGGGTTCTGTCGTCCTTAGGCTTTTAGCAAAGCATCAGCTGACCGAACAACCACAAAATTTTGTAATAGAGGGAAATGAAAGATAAACCGCAAAATTACTTAATTCTTAGACTTCCATTCAAAACTAATGATGAACACCACGTAAACGTCGCATGGCCGTCAATATGGTCCGCGAACCCGGTAGATCACTTGGACACAACCGTGACGAGAGTGGGCGTATATCCTTATCAATGCACGCCGCCTAAATAAGAAAAAACGAAAACCTCATTTTCCCAACCGAGACTGCCTTCGACATTTGAAAATCTGTGGAAATCACAAAGCACTTCAGACAGACGGCGAGCCTCTACACACAAGCAGTCAGCGGTGAGGTGCTCTGAAAAGCGCGTTGGAAACTGACGCAACACCAACCTTGTTACAACGGTGCCTGAATGTGCAGCGGCCTAGTCTCACAAACACACACACACTGATACTGCTGATGAAACAATATTGTCTTTTGGTAGGAGTAAAGCGAGATACTGGTTTCTACCCGGGCTAGTTGACGTGGTCGGACGGTGGAATTTAAGGCGCACTGAATTGAAAATTTCAAATAGTCACCATTCCAATCCAAACTAGAATAAATCACGGTACAGCCAACCAGCCCAGATGTAGTCAAGTAAACGTTTTAGACCTCTCAACCAGCAAACATTCACTTTATGATATCCATCATGATTCTCAGCTTAAATCGATCACATTAGAATGTGTTGTGCGCAAATAAAAGCATTCTCGACTTCCCAGGCAACGTGTAAAATGGATTGAAGATGGATCGCGAAGAGATGAGTGGCACCTCGACAACTTGTCGAGTATCACTATTGGATGTTTTGCACGTGACCAGACCGATCGATGTGGAATGGAGTGCGACATCCCTTCGAGTTTAGTGGTGCTTGTAATTGACCGTTAAGAAGACACATGCAAATGAATTCGGCGATGTCACTTGATTGCCTGTTCCGAGATGTTTGACGTGCGTGATCGATGTGGACGAATGTGAGACCTGTCTGATCAATTTTCATATTGTCACAATGACTGGGATTGGATTTGGAAGCAGTATATCATAAATTACGTTTATCGATCAGATTGAATATCGATAATTTTATTCCCTCAATTTCACCTAAACATCATATTGCTAGTCGAAGTAATATTTTTCCACGTTGTGACTTGTTGTATCCTAAATTAAATAATCGTTGTCATGGCGTTTTAGTTTTGAAATCCTTTGATTTTGGAGATTTCTTACGGATGTGTCGACGTCATTTTCTCTCGTGGTATTATATATAAATATACATATGTATATGTATAACTATAAATATATCTCACCAGAGTCGAACTGTAGCATCAGGAGTGTGCATGGAAGCTGTTCGACGAAGAGTGCACAGAAAAACCAGTACTGTGATTCGTTGATAATTCTTTGTCAGTTGGGCCTAGCCAACCTTAGGAATGAGGACAGAATGCCCGAGAATATAGAGGCATCAACTAGTATCTGGATGCGTGAACAAAATTTGTCCGGGAGCACACGACCGGTTTTGCGGTTATTGTTGCTCGTCAGGTATGTGTAGCCGGTGCTCTCGTGTCCAAACATCCACATACTTGTTCACTCCGGATTGATAGTTCTCATCAGAATCAAATCAATTCGTCACTAAGATTGTTTTACATCAAGGTTTTGCAATAGCAAAAATAATTCTTGCATTCCTGAATTCACTGAACTCACGATAAATTACAGTCATTAGGAATTGATCATCCTAAGGTGAAAACGGCGGGAGTTGGACGCTATGTTTCCGTCGGATCAGAGCTGTCTGTGAATGGAAATGCTTCAGGGTCACCGTTGCGGAAACACTCGTTCATAAACATCCATCCAGTTTTTACCAGTGAATCATTTTTTTTGTGAGTGCTGACCTCGGTCTGTGTCAGAGCTCAGGTTAGTGGTTCCATGAGGTTTTGACCACTGTTCTCGGCTATTAGGCCATAAACCATTCGTTACAAGTCAAGGTGACATTGTCTGTGATCATGCAAATCAGTAGCGGATACTAGGTATATCATGTGGTTATCATGCCACTAAGGTGTTTGACTCAAATCCGCCCTTCCCACGTTCGCGGATTAGTTAGGGCTTGTTGAATTCGCACTGCTGAGAATTCCTAACAAGAGTGAAAAACTCCACACTACTTTCATGGTCTTTAGATAGCGCCCAGACCGTTGATGTGGCATGATGAATAGTTTTGTGTTTCATTCGCTTTGAGGATGGCAATAATTAGTAACTTCGTAACTCGGAATTTGTCCATTCGTTTGCAGCCGTTTCGGACCGTGGTATAGTTAATTCAATATAATCGTTCCGATGGGTAGCTATTATTGACAAAGGAAGAAGAATTCTTCCACGTCTGGTGTATTATACGATTAAGATTGTCGTATATTTGTCATTGGTTTGCATGTAGTCCAGTTAAGAATTAATTAACCAGTCTTTTTAAAATTCCACGAGTTATTTCTACTCTCAAAAGTCCCCGTGCCTTGAAGACTTTCAAAATCTGTTGGCCGTAGCTCAAGTTGTTGTGGTTTTGAGAGCTAGGCTTGGGATTTAAATAGCGAACGTTTCATCACCAGTTAAAATAACATCGGTAGTGAGTGTTTGCAGTTGGTGTTCCTCTGCATTTATAAGTGTGTCACCGGCCCCGACTTCTGACCTTGATCAGGTGATCAGACGTTTGTTTTACACCTTGACATTTTCGGCGTAAATTTTGACCCTAGGGAGATGACGTTTGGTTGGAGTGGTCCGATCCCTTCAATTGCGGATCGGTTTTTTCCACCCGGAGCACGTGGATATATTTGGATATGTGGTTCCATTGTTGGTTCGGTATAAACAATTCGGATTTATGGTGACGGGTCTATGTGGTTTGATTTCCGTCTTTCTTGTATGGTTGAACGGCTTCCTGTTCATCCGTATCAAAATCTTGTTCACCGAAGCGTGGTGCGAGGAATCTTACCCTTATTTCCAATACCTTGAAGACCACTGTGTTTATCTCTCTGTGTGCATGTGTATGTGCACGTGTGTGGTTTATTTGTGAGCTTTGAATCCATCATTTGGCGGTTCTTTGATTCTGCCTCAATCGTCATCCTAGATCCAAACCCTGCTCAGACTGGTTGATCTTGTTTGCTCACAGTCCTAATGATTCAGTGCGGAAAAACGAAATGCACCTTCCTTGGACTGGGGTAGCAGTTGTTGGATATGCAGGTGACGGATAGAACAGTGAGATTCCCTCACGCGCAATGTTTCCATTTCTCTTCCTCAAAAGTTACTTTTTTCGATTTTGGGTCGGTATTTTTCAGATATCTGAGAAGACTTCGTGGGCATTTAGGCTATTTTACTAGAGTTCAATTAGCAGACTTTGAGAATACAAGGGGGTCGCACACCTGTTGAGTGTCCGTAAGGCTTAGTTACATTCTGATCAACTGTGCGACTGAGTTCCATCGTTTTGGTCACTTCAGCTGTGTCAACATACCGCTGATTGAACAGTTAGTTTGGTTATCTCCTTAGCTATGTATTGAACTCTTGAGCATATTGCCCTTCGCATTATGCCGCAATCATTTATTTAAACATGTTATCTCTGAAATTTTTTTTTGACATAAATTAGAATGTGACTAAATTATTCACAGTGACATCTGTCAGGATGGTCAAAATGACCATATGAAACGTTGCAGGAAGTCAGGGTGAAATGCGCGAAACTAGTTTTATACAGTATGTATCTTTTGGGCAAAACAGCTGAATTGTTCATGAGTGAATGGTCCAACGTGGTCGGGAGTGGGATTTTTAATCTTCAGATTGTCTGCTCGCGCAGAGTATCCCTAGAAAATATTCCAAAGCGGTTTATTTCTGAGGAAGACACGCATACTACTTTTCCGTGCCCGGACTGTTTCTGTCTAATGATTTTCATCAGATGGATTGTCTAAAGTGAACGATCGGCTAAATCCCGTTCCAAAACCAATCAAGGGAAGTGTAAGAACCATTAAGTATTGTTCTTGCTAGGATGATGGTTACTTAGGATTTTTAGCCATACCCGAAAGGGCGTATGAACTGAGCAACCAGTCGTCAACTCCTATCGCGTTATGCGGATGGAAGGTGGTCCCACTGCGTTGTAAATCAACCCTGACATTGATTTGAGCAAGCGAGTGGTAGAATCATGAATTGGCATATGACAGCTTTCATCGGTCTTACTATACGGCTCCCAACAACTAATCATGGTCCACTCACCAACGGGAAGTCTTGAGCTACCACCATCTGACAGCATACCTTTGTTATCGCAAGTCATCATTAACAACAGTCCAAATTTAGGGGGTAACCTCAACACAAGGCTAACCCCCCCCCACGACGACCACCAAACAACAGCCTGAGACCCGGCATCCCTACAACCCGGATTACCTTTCGGTCTGTCGCATTACAAATTTTCCGGCCTTGTTCAGACCGAACAACAGCTCTGACACCTAAAACCCTCTCAGTCGATGTCTGTTGCCTCTCAGAGACCATTATATGAGTCTGATACCATCATCCAAATGATGTCTGCGTCGGAATCACAAATTCCGGTACTGTTGTATCCCGGTAAAAAGTAACACATGAACTATATGAATCCATACTTGGCAACTTCGTGTTAGATGCTCCGGCATACGTTTAGAAGCAACGCAGGAGCAGCGCCGCGTGACCGGTGGTCGCAGTCCAAAGCATATCATACTCCGAAACTCATCCGTAACTTGGATTGTATACACTGACCGGATATCCGCCTGCATTACCGCAGAACATAGACTAGTCAATAATGCAACCTTAGTTATAATCCTCTGACATATCGGCGACTCAACACAACAGGTTTTCCAGGTCAGTGTCATGCCATTTCAGATTGGACAGAACAACTGCTCACATGTTAGTGTGCACGTATATATCTATGAGCCACATGGGTGGACCAGCAATCAGCAAGGCCGGGCAAAATAGCGATGCAGCCAGCCGTACACCCACACATCATATAAGAATTACAGTTTTGACGGTTCAGAATAGTCCACGTCGAGTCAAGCTGCTTCTGGATTGTTTTTGGTCTTCATAGCTGAATTCATTTTGCCGGGTTTAGTTCCAGTCCGCAGCCGGGTTCGTGCGGATCAAAGTAAATGGCTATCACTTTGTGGTTCACCTTTGGGATGTAAGGCCCTCCTGATTGTCGTCTAAGCCCACTACCCTACAGGGTATAACTCGAGGCGATACAGGTACCTATATTAAGGAATACATTACTTCCCACAATCAGATCGCGAAAAGGACGCACTCTGTTGCATAAAGAACACTACTTTATTGATAGTTTTAGTCCCTACTTCAGCAGCTACAATTCTTAGATCATCGTCTGATTGCAGGACGCAGCACCTCTGGCACCCAAAGGGGCGTACTGCCACATAGTGCCCATTTTCCGAAAGAAAAGAGCAGTCATAGCTGAATCGCATGTTGGTAATTTATCATTAGTCTGGAAAAGTGAATGTATGCCGACCATACTGCTCATGGTCTTTGGGTTCTAACTTCTGGTTTGGAGTGAAACACGCATGCCATTGCGGAGGTTTACCTAAGTAAACTCACCACAGCCCAAACACAAAAATTCTTTAGAATCATTCAACATTGTTGAGGTATCTAAATTCTTCACCATCTCCTTTAATGTGAACACTTTCTTTCAGGCCATTCAACGTGCATGCCTGCGCTTAAAATGGCCTCATTGAAGACTGATGTCGGCTGCTTCGGTAAAGCAAGAAGCCAGAACTCAAGCCATCTGACAGAACTTCAGGAGAATCAGCAATTCCAAGTACTAATCAACGTGATGTCGGGATAATCCCGACTTACAAGGCTAAAGCGGCCCTTTCACACTGGATACCAGTTACTGGTCGTTTATGCGCCGTAAGACTCTGGGAGTCGGTCGACGCTCTTGTTTGCAGGTGCAAAGTCTCTGACATGGCAGTGCTAGCTGGTGGCCTTAATTCGCAAGTTGGAGAACTTAGTGCGACGGAACATTGTATGGGTCGGCATCAATCCTTACCCCATCATCTAGGCCCTAGACTGATGTTCACTGTGACACTGTGGATAAATGATGCTATCGGTCTGGATTCTAATAATGCGTAGATTTACAGCAGTAGAAGTCCTACGGGAATATCATCGCAATTGACTTGACTATATCATCCATATCATCAGACACGGGAGTCTTGTGTTCGAGTCCCTCTATCATCGTTCACTTTTCAATCTAACAGTGGTTCCTTCCTCACAAAGTTTAAACTTGTGAAATATTGAATATGAAGAGAATAAAACTAAAAATGATCTAGTAATTAATTTGTTCATCGAAACTTAATACTTTGAAGATGATACCCAAAGCCAAATGTCTTCTGGATAGTCTCAGAACAGAACACCAGTCTCAAAAATTCCTATCAACTCTGCCAATGCTGTTTCTAAAAAGCTAACGTATTGTACCGGTGGTTGACCTTGTTGAATCCTTTTTATGGTTATCCCATAAATTTTCTGACGTGCTGAAAAAGAAGGAAAATCCTAACCTGTATATAGTATCTAGTAGGTCTGTTTAGATTTCGGGCTCTACGAGATTTTCTGACATGGTACGTAGAGGCTTTCAGTAGTCAACGACATTAATAAAGTCGCAAGATCTTTGTTTGTCTGTCGTCCTTCAGTTTTACAGTTTTTCGACAATTTCCGCCTTTATTTGGTAATGCGACGTAGCAGTGAAAACCAAAGCACGTCCATGCAAGGTTGTACCAACTGAATTGAACTGAACTCCTGGATATCTAATGATGGTGACAAGGAATCCAGTATGTTCAACGATTACCTATTTTGAGAATGTAATTCATCTCCTTTAGGGATCCATTCATATAGGAGACTGACTATATCATGGAAATTAGTAGGGGATGGATACAATCTCGTGTCGTACTGCGGTTCACTAGAGAGTTTAGCTCTAAGCAGGACAGCAACGTGGATCTAGGTTCACATCTCTGATGTGATACGACGGATAAATGTACATGGCAGATTTCACAACGACGGGTTCTATTATACTTTACAGCTACTAGATGAGCACTTGCGCAGCTTGACCGGTGGTGGCCAAGGAAATTACATGTCTGTCACCCCAAAAAGACCAAAGGTTCGAATCCAAGTTCAGTCGGTCACTTTGGTGGTGGATGGTAAGTTTCTGTCGCCTGGCTCAGTCCTAGTGAAACCTTAAGCGATTGCCTCACCCCAAGCTTCAGGGTCATGATAATCAGCTTCCTCTTTCCCTTGGTGTAGTGGATCTTAACAACTATAGCGCATTACTCTTATGTTTTCATGCGTGGCCCATATAAAGTAAAAATACCGAATCCATTCACTGACGAAGCTAATGGAGGCTGATGAAATGTGACTACTCAAAATCAACTCACTAGATCTGCGATGTAGGTCAAAAAACTAGGATTTGATCAATATGTCCGTACTAAGACAACATTTGGACGTGATTACGTGGACAGTCGGTGTCATGTTTCATCGGATTAATGCCCTGCGGTAAGCAATCCGAAATTCTCGCTTAGGATAAGAGGGAGTGGGTAGTCTGCTTTCATCAGTGTCCTGGAGAGTCACGTAAGGGTAATAGTTCGTGTAAGTCGAAAGACGAAGACTAGCTGGTGACGGTCATATACTAACAGGACGAGTAAATAAGTGGGATTTAGGGAAAAATTTGAAAAAAGGATGATTCCATTGCAGATGAAAACAATAAATGGCCTATATCCCACGAAAATACATAAGAAACAAGTTTACACAATCTTTCTGTAATTTGGCTATCCACGTTGGCACAGGAGCAATAGCAACACCGTCTGGGTTTTGGTTTTCCTACCGATGTTCATTACACCAAACTTCCCTACCCATCTGATTAGAGAGAGAGGCAATAACACAAATTGACTAACAGTTCCAGCAAAACTGAACACGACATTCGGTTAGTCAGAGTGAAGTTCCATTCCAATCTGTGTAAAATTTAATGGAAGGTAATGCCTGTACTCTTGGCATGGTGCATACAATTCAGGTGAGATTTGACTTTGTTTCACTAGCAACTGTGCAAAATGGAAAGGGAAATAATGGGAAATAGAACCGTTGGTTGTTCCCAAGTAAGAGTGGGAGAAGGAAAGTACTAACTGTTTTTACCGAGACGCAGTTCGGAAAAATTTTCTTCCGCGTTTGTCCATACGAACCAGTGCTTGCCGTGCTCTCGGGCGACAATGATATCACGTTCCCGTAAATGTTCATTCAAGTGAGTGGAACGTACGGTTTAAATAAGGTACACGTTACCATGACCACCGGCGGTGGTCAAGTGGATTAAATGTATGCCATCGAAATGGCCAAAGGTTCGAGTCTCGTATCTGCCGATCACTTTGGCGATATGCGGCAACTCGCCGTCTCCCTGCTTGTTGACATCATTTGGTTCTGTGCCACTCCGATTTTCAGGGTTAGGGTTATCACCCGTTACCTTCCGTATAGTACTGGGTCCTGGTGTCTATAGGCCATGCTCTTTCCACTACACTCATGTGTGGAGCGTGCCATGAAAAATCACGTACTGGCCACTAAAGTTGACGATTGGATTGCACTGATGGTGTCATCTTGGCTATTGACGAAATGTTTCTGTTCTAGAGGCCTAGCTCATGAAAACCGACAACCGGAGCTACAAATAGCTGAAGTATTCAAAACCACTGAGACATATATTCTCTCTTTGCACTACCGTACTCGCTTCATAGGGATAATGAAATGCAACTCCTTATTTGAATGGGCTATGTCTTATTATGTGATTATTGTTTACTTTTAAGCGAATTCATCATGGCCGGTCCGTGGAGGGGAATAAGCCAAGCGTTTTGAGATGTAATATTTTCATCGTACACAATCCTAGTCGCGCGTGTGAAGCAATCTGTTGGTAAATGTACACAACCAATAGAATGGGGTCGTGTGTCGGATCACGCGTTCTTACAAGCAATGCTTAGTTATGTGTTTACTGTTTTGAATTCTGTTACGGAGCGATAATTTTAAGGGAAACAATAGGTAGATTGTTTGTCTGTTTCTCATATTGACCCTGGATTTCGGTTTCCAAACTGAAAAAACGAGTAAAACAAAATTCCGCCTCCTCTTAGCGGGTGTCCACTTTTCGTACCGATTAACTTCCTTTCACTGTTGGAGTACATTTGGGCAATTCTTACAACAATCCGTTTTTAGCATGGTTTGATAAATTTTGTTGAAACGACGATGGCCAAACAGTAGTCATTGTAACCTAGCTGCCGAGGGTTCAAATCCGACTGACACCAGTCGCTTCGCCATTCAGCAGATTCCAAACGGGTACACCTCTTCAGGATTATTAAACAGCTTTCACGCAGTGGCTAAATTAAGTAGAAGTATTCTTATTGATAAAAGGTATTTCAAAACGCCCTTAAATTAATCATTCACTATTGGACGATGAATTCTGTCATCGCGTCTCATAAGGCCACAGTAAACATTTTGCCAACCAAACTGTGTTAGTGTGTGCATGAGTGTAAAAATGTTCACACATGACGTGTATTACCACAAAATGGTAATTGTCCGCGTGAAGATAGCTAGTTGGTGTGGCACGAGTTTCCCCTTAGTGTCATTTCATACAATACTTTGTTAATCCGTAAAAAAGCAGTCAATAATCCTGCCTTTTTTAAGAAATCCTAGGGAGTTGCATTGGATACCTTAGTACGCCACCGTAGAAAGGATAAGTGGGCCGAGAGAAACACCAAACGGTTAATTGACACTTTGTCAGTTTAATCTGCATAAACTGACCAGAATACTTTATGGTATCAAGTTGAAAGCCAAAAATGAGGGATTTGAAAGTGTTTTAAAATCTAAAATTCGATTATGTTGATTATTTGGTCAGCACTCCATGATCGACCATCCCGCTGGCCTATTTGGGCCATCGGTCTTAACTGACGCTTTCATGCGGCTTTTTACTCAGTTTATGGATCGGCCTAGTTAATGTCTCGCATTTGCTCATATGTGTTGACCTCTGACGAGAAAAGTGGACTGACCGATTTGGCTTCTATTTTTACAGAAAACACTAATCCTGTGCTAGTTGCGTTGGTTAAATGGGGTTACGAGTAACCCATTTATATCATGGCGTTAGTGACAACCTAACTGGCAAATAGTACACGAACAACGAAAGCTTTTCATAGCCATTTTTTGGGCGAGACCCACAAGCCAACGACTGCTCCTCCTGGGCTGGTAATACCAAGCTTATGGTCTAATGATCAAAGCTAGTGAATAAACCAGATCCCTCTCGTTATTAATAACCCGTTTGGAAGGTTCCATCTTCACCAATGGGGATGATTTATTTAATGACCATGTTAAATCACAGCACATTGCCAAGAAGTCAACAGTATCTCCAATCGAAACCGCGAAATGGGAAAATCATGGTAAGTAGAAAAACATTTAGGTGTTGCAAATTTGAAAGAATGTCTCCTTTCAAGATTATCGTCCCTCATAACAGAATTCAGTCGAAAGAAATAACACAAAGCAGAACTCAGACCTGGCCGAAGACCGGTCCATGGTGGTTCAATCAGCAACAGACCAGGTGCACAGTTGGATAACGAGCACGAAACTATTACTCTTGTTTCTCGCGACCATTGTGTGAAACCTGTTCATCTGTAATCGTTGGCACACTTGTAGTGCAAAGAGAAATTACGAAGAGTTCGACAATCAGAGGTCCATTACGTCGGTTTTGACGTGACACTTTGCACCCAGTGGTTCTGGGAGATTAAATAGGCCTCGATAATCAACGACCATTCAGTATCTTATCTTTCACTTTATTTATTAATGGAACCACAATGCATATCACTTGAGTTGCATTTTGTTGTATTTTGTTTTTTTAGATTTTTACGTGCAAAAAATAATTTTGCATATCAGTCAAAAAACGTGAGGGTAAAAATGAAATTGGGGGGGGGAATCTACACTCACTACCATTTAAAAAAGTAAAAACAAAACTCATCAAGGAATAATCATAGCACATTATGAAAAGTTGCCCAGGAATTCGGTTAGAACGCCGTCACAGCTTGTCAAAATGCGTGCTAAATATGAGACAGTCGAGTTCCTATTGATATTGATTCTGTATGGTGTGGAACGAAAAGCACATAGTGTGGAAATATGAGAGTGGCACTTTGAAAGATCGTTATGCAGAGGATGCGTGGGATCTGAAAGAATCTCATGAGCAAATATCTCACATGCTGATAAGTGTTGATCACATAGATTGAGTGACAACTCAGTTAGTTGTATGAAAGTCGCAGCCAATAATTGATAGCCCTTGGCGAAGAATTTTAAAATATTTTTTTAAGCAAACCTGGAAAAATAACAGAAGGATAGTAAAGAAGGATTGGGAAAACATTGGTATACAAATCGAGGGATGGTGCTTTGTTTCATCTTGTAGCGTCAAAGNTTCCTCAATTGAAATGACAAACCTCGGTGATTCATTACAAGGTAAAAATGTAAGAAGTCCAATTCATATTTTTATCAATAGTAACTTCGAGATATTTCACAGCATCAACCCTGGTAAGGGTTTTGAGTTGATGAAAGACGTTTCGGATGGGTAGGCCGATCGAGGAAGAAATAGACATTGAAAACATTTAGATGTGTTGAGATCTAAACCAACTCGTGCAGAGAAATCGTAAACAAAGGATGGGATGTTGGTGAAACTGTGAAAACCGTCGTTGTCCGAAACGGCTTGGGATAGGGTAACATCATCAGCATGCTTAAACAGATGACGTGGGGAGCTAGTTGATAAGTCGCTGGTGTAAGTAGAGAAGACAAACGGTGAAAGAAAATCACCATTTAGCACTTCTGAGTTGTTACGCAACGGTTTTGAAGTTTTCTCTTCCATTCGTGTGCATTGAGTTCGGTTGGTAAAGTAATCAGACAGCCATGCCAATAAAGGACTGAGAAACCAAATGCTTGCAGTTCTTGAAGTAGAAGAGACCGTGGGACCGAATCAAATGCCAACGAATAGTCTAGAAAGGCTTAACGCACGGACTTCATCGATGCATTTAAGGACCTAGAGATATGGCAAATAAGGGAGGCGACAACGTCCAAAGTGAACTTGTTAGATTTATCGGCAAAATGAAAAGAGTAGGCAGGAGGATACATAGAAGAGCGCAGGTGCTCGAGTATAGCAGGCTCCGTCAGTTTAAGACCAGAAGTTGTTAAGGCGATGGAGCGAAAACGTTTTGCTAGTGCAGCAGAAGTGCTAGATTTTGGGATGTGAATGATAGTGGCAGGCCTCTAACAGTCAGAGATGGACGATGGGCTTACTGGTGAATTAATCAGAGAAGTAATTGCATCCATCAGGGCCACAGCAACATATCATAAAAGAGCTGAAGACAGAATGCCAGGACCAACCCCTGTGGTAATTTTACTGGTGCAGAGAAGATCGAGCACCTCTTCCCTAGAAAAATTTGTAACTGTCATATCATCATCACGCTGTCCAAATATGACTGAGGTATAAATGGAAGGATAGATGCAAGCATGATTGATGCTGGAGACATCCGCAGAAGTTTTCGTATGTTTCCGTTTCTTCCCACACAATAGTTGAATACCTTGCCATAGGATTCGATTGTTATTGCCATTCAGCACTTGGCTGGCGAATTTAGTGTCGATGCGTTTGATTTTAGCTTTTATGAGGTTGGAAATACACCGCACGCCTGAGTTATTACGGGATTTGTAGAAGTGCTCCTTGCGTCTTCTTATTGATTTCAGTTCCTGGATGGAGATACGGCCATTTGAGACAGACAGTGTTTCTGAGGGGCCGCAGTCTCTGTGAAAAGTTTGACACTGTCACTGAGTAGGGTTAAAAAGAGAAACAGGTAGACGCAAGTGAAAGGAATTTCTAAAGATGAACAAGATTGTTCTGTGAAAAATTACGGAGGCGAACTTGGATCTGATTTGTTTGCCTGAAGGAATGAAAATCTGACCTAGAGTATACCTTGGGCCTTTACAGAAACAGGCAGTGATCACTGCTTGATATGGGAGCACGTAGTTTCAGGGAATATAAATCAGGATGGTTGGCGATAACCCCATCTAAACTAGAGCCGCCTCTGGTGGGAGAGACGCAGACGTCAGTTAAATCAAACACAGTCAGTGGTAGGGTAGATGCATGGTTGAAATCACCCACAATAATATGCAGACTATCCTCAAGAAGAGAAACAATAAATACTAGGAAAGACTCGAGAAAGGATGTGATATTTTGTTGCGAGCTAAAAGCGGCAGTGTATGGATTCGTTATGACGGTGCTTGTATGGCGAGAAAACCCAGGATAACACTGAGCCACGAGACAGTCAATTTCATTTAGCGAGTACGTGTAAACAACTTCTGACTTCCCGGACCAGAAGGGTTTCATGTATGTTGCGACACCGTCTCCAGTCTTCTTGTCCGAGACTCTTTTCTGCCAATCGAGTCTGAAGCTGTCTACGGACACGTTGAGTCAGCCATATCCGAGTTCACCCACGATTCTTGTATGCAGAGGACACACGTGTGAACATGCCATAAAAGATTTGATAGTGCTGCGAGCAGTATAGGTTCGTTATGACTTATTTCTAGTAAGATCGTGGCCAACACTGGGTTGCCAATTACGGAATTTGACTAGCGGTTGGAATATTCGAACTCGCCACCATCAGTCGGAGAGGACGGGACGTTGATCGAATGACCACCGTAGTCCGACGAAGACTTGTTAACAGTCTTCCCCAATACTTTTATCTTATTTTAAGTGAGTCCTTATTATAATGTAGTGTGCGAATCCAGGATTGAATGTTGGTACTGCATGAATTATCATGGAGAACTCGCTGATTGCTTCCTCTATTTATCCATTGGCGTGTTCGGACGACCAATGTAGCAAGCGCGAAGTGTATTTCAATGAGTTGTCTTATGCACGTTAAAAGGTGGCTGATTCACCCTTCAGTGAAACAACGGTATATTTTGGCTATGCTGGAGGTCGCAATGGATTCGGCTCTTTGTAGTTGCACAATTGTTGGTAGTGTGAACAATGTCATGAATTGCTGTGACTCGCCCTATTTACCTGAAAATGGCAATAATAGAATTTGCGTTTGATGGTTCCAATGCCTACTAGGTGCACAAATCAGTCATACGCGAGACGTTGTGACGATCGCTTATTGCTAACCTAACTGCACGCGATCTCCACCCTACGCAGCCAAACGCGTGCGTGTGCTCGAACGCACGATGCAAGCTCGAACGCACGATGCAAGCTCGAACGCACGCATCAGTGTCATCTTGCACGCTCCGCACCCATACATACTCTTACACATGTACAACGGGCGGATAATTTATGCGATTGTCATGGTGAATTCCAAGACTGGTGGTGTTTGTGATCTCATACCATCCACAATTGAATACGGCACTTGTGTAACTCCCAAATATGCCTATGGTTAGCTTTTGAGACCAATTACAACCACACGGACGAAACCGTAAATACGTATTTACGTACGCGCGAACGCACGCACGCACTCACACACACACACAGGAACAATGGCCTACCTGCCTAGGTAAACACTGATAAGTTCGAGAACAAGGGCAAATGGATGCACACAAAAGAACTCATAATCACGTACATATTTCTCTTTATCGATTGTTTTGTGGACAGCCGGGGTGTATAACCGGGAGCAGCAGAAAAACACTGTATATGCACATCCGCACCCATTCTTAACCCGAACCCAGCGCACAAATGTACTCTTGAAGATAAGAATTATGCCAGGTTGGATACTGCAAAAACATGTATCTAGTGTACCTTAAACCAGCAGGAGGGGATTCCAACTATGGGAACAACCTCATTTAAGAAACCCCTCACCTGATCAACATTGGTCACAAGCACAGCGTGACAACCATTTAATCAATCACTGCTAGTTTAGTTCGACCTCTGTTATTCGACCTCTGTTATTCGACCTTGACTTACATTCACCGCTTTCTCTTCAATACAATATGTGTATATAATATATATATATATATATATATATAAATGTACTATACTATACTATACACCGACATGAAAACAAGCGTGGTGCCAACGCAACAGCATGTAAACAGAATTTTACAGATAATAGTTAAACAAGGGAGAAAATAATAATGAACCACGACAAGCCAACTGTTTTTTGTGTTTTCATTGTACCTGTTTGATGTTTTTTGGTTGTTTTTTGATTATTTCTAAGGAGGATGTGTTGTACATGCAGGTCAGACAGCCTTCGCACATCTGACTTTGGTTCTGTGCTATATCTCACAGGATCTCCAAAAAAACGGCAACTCTCATTTCGTGGGACCCGACCACCAAGACGGGAGACACCAACCGAGGTCAAAGCAGAAACTAACTTTTTCATACCTCTATGCCAAGTCATAGCCTGACCACCAGGTTGCTTCTTCCAGCCTTTCCCAGCACATGCAAAAAGAGCACGGAAAGATAGACGATGGGCAGGCATAAGCAATAAGTGTCCAAGTAACCGAAAGTGATGTAGAGCGGTTATCTCAGTCAGAGTACGACAGTCTGCACCCATCGCACAATGACACACGTCGCCGTTGCTCACCCGATATTCCCATCAGACGTCAGCAGTGCTTCGGAGACGTCGACTGTCAAAAACAGAATGCCGCTGGACATCTTCAACTCGAGTAGGCCAAGCCTCGCAACCGTACAAAAGAACAATACGAACTGTGGCTTTGGACACCCTTCCCTTGAGGGAAAGTCGGAGCTCATCGGGGCGCCACAAGTGTCGTGGGCTCGCGAAAGCCACTATGGGTTCCAGAATTCGTGATGTGACCTCCACCCCAACACCTCCACCAGGTGTGGTCAGGCCCCTAGATACTTTAGGCAGTTGACCAACTCTAATGGATTGGGCATCCAAGCCAAGCCCTTTCTGCAAGGAAGCAGAATCATTCCAGTCGACCCCGTGACCTGGTGATTGTTTTATGCGCCTATTCTGAAAAACCATGCCAGGCCAGTGGAACACGGCAGGGGGTAACAGCTTTATTTAGATGGTGGTCCGCACTCGCCACTTCACCGTGCCTCCAGCGGGCTCCTGTAGGAAACGAAACGCTTGTCAGGCGAAAACCCACCCCGCCCTCAACACTACTGCCGTTTGTCCGCGGCTGTTTATTCGGTCGGGTTGAGCCTGTATTATTCACGACTAACCACCTGGATGTTGGCTGTTCCCCTATCCGCAATCCAGGGACAAACCCATTAGCACGCAGCTCTAACCTGAAGCTCAACCCAGTCACACACCGAGAAAGATTTCGCGGACTCCGTTGACAAAAACAGATAAAAAACGCTCGTAAGTTAGAATGTTCAACGTGCGGTGACAGGGGGAAAAATATCGCAATAGATAATCACTCATACGTTTGATAGTTGACGAGGTTTTCTAGCACAACCAAACCTCCGGGTTGCGCATTATAATGCAATAATTTGGACTAATAACGGAATGTGTCTTACATCCGGTGCGGATTTCCGCACGGACCGTGACTACCTGTTCACAGCTGACTCTACGTGTGAGTGCGTGCATGTATGCATGTTTGGCTTCACGCTAACTGAACTGTGAAACACCTAATCTGAGTGGCATGCGTTCTATGGTATTTAGATAGATCAAAGAGGGTGCATGGATTTCGCGTGCAAGTCGACCTTTGGCCCGTGCTGGTGGTACAGTGAGACTAGTATACATGCAAAGAGGGTATGTCACAGTAGCAAACATTTTGTCTGTCCGTTAGCTGACGAAAGATGAGTAGGTACTACAACTGGATGACAATTAGAGACTCGGGTAACCAGCTAACCGAATGAAGGTGAGCGTGTCTGAACAACATTAAATGGCTTTCACGCAAGGCACCTTGTTCGACTTTTAATTAATTCACGATACAGCATCGATGCAGCATCGATGCCAAACTCATCAATGAAATTCATGAAAGCATCTCAAAATCGTTTCATGTTTTGATTGTGACAGAGCTTGGAGGCTCCGTCACAAATTTTTTTTCCCAAACAAACAATTTCATCTATGACCACTAAAATTTGCGAAAGCATTGTTTACGACACTGTCTAATCATAACACCAAACTAGGGCACAAATTCTGGGCGAACAGTTGCTAATCGACAGTCATTGTCAATAACCCACTGTAACTGGCTCTCAGAGGCCTCATTAGCCATGAGGATTTGCTAGTTGCCTATTTTTACGCACTGAATGCCCCACTTTCGAACCAAATGGCTGCCGATGTTACAAAACTAATCATTTGCAAAGTGCATCAAATTAGTTACCAGCTGAAAGCCATGTTGACCACGTGCTTATTTTTACAGATTGTGCCCACTGTAGCCCATATACAGACGAATTAAGGCCTCTGCCAAAAGCCCGGTTTTATTGGCACTTCGACATTCACACCGAAGGCAGGATTTGGCAAACTGACAAGTTAATTACACTATTTAGACCACAGTTCGGATAGCTGATGAACATGCAGCCATTCGGATTTTCTGGTACTTTGCGTGCCTCTTGTTCCAATGCATCTGAAAATTTATTTTGACCGTAGTTCAGGTTGTTGGATTTCATTGGGTACGGATCTCTAAGCTTTTGTCTTTTGCTTCCATTATTAACGGAACCGTAATTTACATCATTTCCAGGAATGGGATCAGGATCAACGGAGAACTGCTAATTACGGAACTGACTGGCGGTAGGTGGAACTGAAGCTGCGAACTTCAGGTCGCAGCGCCGTGAATTCGATTGCTTGACAAACACAAATGCCACACCACTAGTGGAGGTGATATAAATTTCTCCAACCATCGAGACTAGCATTGGGCGTGAGTCGCTCAGATCTCTTTACCAATAACAAATGTTTGCTTGTCGGCAAACCTCAATCTAGGATAAATGTTCTTCCTCCACAAATATTCATGGAGAAATTTCTTGCTTACAGGTGCGAGCCACAGGTCACCGCGCAATCACCTGGTGGCATAGGTGATGGCAAGGCAAAAGAGTATACGTGTGGTCCATATGCTAATCACGGATGCCTACACTCACCTGGATAAATACGGAAATATGCCGACAGGATTAAGGTAATTTTGCAAGAGAATAACACTGAAGATTTCCCCTGGACTGTTGGTGTAACTAAACTTCAAACCCATTGACGTGAATTCCATAAGACTGTTGCTCAACTGATTTCTACTATGCCGAAGAAAACGGAGCCGTAAAAGGTTCAGGTAAACTCACATTTCATGGAAATGTTTCATCACGTGATATCATCGCGAAACTCACCAGTGAGAAACGATGGAAGCACTGTACAGCTGTTTCATCCTTGTTAGGAATCATCAGGGGTGCATATCCACCGCGCCCGAACTGGGACGCTAACACGGCACTAACGATTCTGAGTCGAATGCCTTAGCCATTACGCTACCGGGACGGCTGTGAACGGTTTGCTGACGTTCACCACATGGTGATGTTGCACCTTTCCGTCACTGATTTGCACGGCCACTGGCCTTTGTACTTTGTATTTTCCTGTTTATTCAGTATGGAACAATTGCATGCTATTTCAGGCAAGATTTGATGACAACTTTTTCAAGCAATCACGTGACCATTAAGATCGTGATTCGAAACTGGGAAATTTATTTCAAAACTTTATAAGTTTGACTGCATGGCCATTAACGTCTAATAGACGAAGTTGTTCTGAACGACTAATGCACTGCGATGGATAGCTGTGATGCTATTCGTTGAACTGTTAAGACAATTTAGCCCATTTCCGCCACTTGGATAAAATCATGCGGTGGAACTACGGAGTTCATCATGGTACATTTCAACATAATTCGTAGCAGTGCAAAGATGATCTCCGTGCCATTGAATAAGTTACGAAAACAGTTTATCTCTGCGCAAAGTTTAGTGTAAACCGATAGATTCATATCAGGTATGGACTGACCACCCCATCCATTTCCCCTGGGGATTATCAAAACTTACCTTTGATGACCTCTGCTGTTAATCCTATCATTATCGGCCTCAGTTCTAACAGTGAGGATAGCAGCGGAGGGTTAGCAGATTATAGCAATCAGTTAAAATCACAACGCACCTGACTGAATTAGGGAGTTATCTCGGCTTTTGCTTCCTCCGAATCTGAATTTTTGCATGAATCTACTTAGATTAATCGATCAGTGAAGAGAGGAACGGAAAAACTCAGGTTCATTATAAATGACCAGACCGTAGTGAGCAATAGAACCATTTAACAACAGTAATAGTAATAATAGTAATAATGGTAGTTTTATGCTGGAATGTGATGGATTCGGTTTATTCTGTGGCCGTCGTCCTCGTGGTCCTCGGACTCTTACCGTGTTGAGGACAGGCAGTTCCCTATTCCAGAGTTGTAAAAGGTAAAAAAGTGCGGTAGCCACTTCGTTACACACTGAGAGTTTTAATACTGTATGCGTGTTGTCAGCTCACAGCTTCCAAAGGTGGACATGCTAAACCGTTTTTTAAATGTGGTGCAATTAGTCCTCTCTTCAGCGAAATTGCATCATTCTGTAAGTTATCTTTAACCCAGAGTTTCGATCAAATTGGTCTGCGTGGTAGGTCAATCCCACCCTGTCTTCACCATTAAGTAGGCGCTGCTATGTCGAGACGGAGATGAGTAAAAACTGTGTAGAAACATTTTCGTCTTCAGTATAGCTCTCTGTCAAGGACGAAGCAGCAGATCCTTTAACTTAGTTGAATGTGTGATACAGGAACACAAATTAGACTTCAGAAAGGCCGAATAAATGTGTGCGGCCGTTTCTACTGCCAGAGAGCGACTCTTCCGCCTGTGCAGCGCTTCCTTGGCTTCCTTTCAGACCCTTTCTATCCCGTTTTTGGCAACTTTCTCGGCAACAATCCACACTGGCACTGAATATCTGATGGATTTCATGAATTCGTCCGAGTGGCTCGGCATTCCTTAACGAAGTAATGGTTATTATGTTAACCAGGGATGTGAAACGCAAGTATATCAACATCTGCTCTGTTAAGACTTTGCCATATGAGTCTATAAGGTTTTAGTTCGAAAAATCAAAGCCACTCACCAATGCCTACCGCTAAATTTTGTTAATAAGACGTCCACGTGACACAAGTTCGACAGTCTAGTTGAAATCCGGGACGAAACTATCCCGCTGTAGTTGAACATAGTTGAACATACATTGATAGTTCGGGCACGTACAGTTTGATTTTCTACGCGATCTACTGCAACAGCATTTTGGACGGGACTTTTGTTGTCCAGTTTAACCTTCACGTTTATTTGCTAAGCAACAAATTTTCATGCGTCGGCAAAAAATAAACCAATAAAACGGAACAGGAGAGATAAAACAACTGTCGGAACATGTACTCACCGGGGGCGGGGGAAAGTAAACTAAATTGGTAACTTATATTGACTTAAGCGATTGCCGTTTTATTTTAGGTGATCTCTTTTTATAAGATGTACATGTTAGTCTCAAGGCCTACTTTTTATACATTAAGTCTTCTTGTTACAATAAATTGTTAGGTTCTAACTCCATGTGTATGAAACCTTTCGGTTTGTGAACTTCCCTGTCTTCTTGATGTTAACAAAATGCGATGATAGACTTTTTCAGAAACTCCGCGGTTAGACATGGGACACTGGGTCCAAGGGGTAAATCACTGGAAGATACACTTGAGTGTGAGTAGATGAAGGTGGCTGGGTTATTTTTTTGACGTGCCTATAGATCGCTAGCTTCGCTGTAAGGTGTATGGCGTTATCCAAGCAGAGTAGTGGCTTGAAGATGGATTGACTTTTTTAGATCCAGTTAGACAACCGGGTTGGGGTCCACGATATCCCACTCCCCAACGACAGTTCAAGACAAATGGGAGATATGGCTATGCTGCAGTAAGAAGCGTCCTGACATTCAAAACATGTCCTCTTCTCTAGTGTTCTTCAACTTATTACCTCGTATTTGACACTTCACTATTCCTCCTACTCTTTCCCTCTTTTGATCAACTGGTGCTGCGTGATAATAATCAAAACCACAGCACGTTAGTGAAGGGTTAATGGATATAAAAATTGAATCGAACTACAGTAATATATCCCTGGTTATCGGAGTTTATTATCAAGTTGAGCGATTCCATGTGCGTAGTGAATAGAGGTCAAACAACTTAGCGTTATTGCCGTTATCAGGGGGTTTTTCTTTACCAGAATTCTCATATAGCAAATTGCATTGGACCTGGAATATGTTTGCGGTAGGCTAAATCCGAAGGAAACAATGTTGGACGTCACCGTTTGACTAAAACAAATCGCTCCGTAATGCAATGAAGTTATCAGGCAAGCAGGAAAATTCTTCGTCTTATAACTAGGGAAACGCAATTGCTTTTGTGCCCGTGTGTACATGTGAGTGCATGTGTGACTGTGTCTTCGTCTCTGTTGGTGTCGATGCTGGTGTGCCATGCCCTGTGCTAGGCGAACTGTGTTTAACATAATGCTATGAAAAAAACGAGCAAACGTTACACACGGACTGACAGATAATAATCCCATTGAAAAGTAATGTTCAAAAAAACATTAAATTAATTAGTGGAATAAAGTATATGGTACGAACTAGTCAGAACTAACCGATGTGTTCTACCTCACACGTGCGCGAGGATCTTGCAATGCAGGAAGTATTTTTTGAGTGGAGCAATGTTACTCGTCGACTTGAGAGTCGCTTGCCAATCCGACAATGATTTGACGATCTGAAATCAGACTGAGCAATTTGTTAGTAAAATTTGATGAAAATTACTAAGTTTTTAAACGCACATATTGCCTCAATGTAAGAAAATATATCCTATTTGATGTAGATATAATTCCCTGACAAATCGTACCTGAAGTTAACCCGATTATTGGGAGAAGTTTCTCAAAGACTTGAATTTCACACTCGAAGTTAGCGGCGCTATGTTCTTCGGTGAGCACTTAGGTGACAAATGCAACCTCATTTTATTGCGTTCATCGTCATGCGTTCTGAAGAAAATTCCAATCTTCGTTAATGAGGTCTTAACGCAACTCCCTAATCAAAAACGCCAGTTATCCACGAGACAGGCTTTCTTAAAAAGCCTTAGGCATCTAGATCAGAGAAGTTGTCTCCATCCTTCTTTAAGAGCGATGATGAACTGTTAACATCTGAGTTAACAAAATTCCTGCGACCAGTCATGTCAAGAGAATAGGCTCCTAAGGGTTAGTATGAATTGATGATCGTACTAATAAATGAAAAAGGTGACATGTTTAAGTGTGAAGTAACCAGTTTGGTAAGTATTGCACCCAAACTGCTGACCGATTACATAGAACTGGCAAAGGATGTACGCGTAGTAATCAGGCCGGCTTTCCATCGGGTGGGGATTTCATGCACAACATCATCACTCTACGTCAAATCTTAGAACATGTGCACAACCTCGGTAGCTCCACGAGCTTTGACTGTTTTCACCTGAAGGCAGCGTTTAACTCAATGCAATTCTATAGATCTCCTTTCTAATGAAGGGTTTGTCCCACGGAATCTCAGTTTACTTTGCCGGACTTTGTATTCAAACACACGAAGCCAAGTTCGTGCTTGAGGCAATCTTTTACCGGAGTTCACTAGGGTTTCAGACTCTTGCCGTTTCTTTCCCAAATCCGTTATTATTCTGATGATGGAAACCGCCCTAATTTTGTTATGAGAATGGCTGAATTAAATCAAAGAGGAAACTGTCTGACTTAGAATCAGCGTTTGAACTATGGTGTTACTTTGGTAGCTGCATCTCCCCAGGTGGTCATATAACAAATGAAGCGCCTTCACGCACAAAAAAGGCCCGATTGGAATTCACCAATTTGAGGTATCTGTGGCTTCCAGTCATCAATCATAGCCCGCGTTTACTTAGTGGTAGTAAGGTCGGTGGTGCTTTGTGGCTCAGAAGCACGGCCATGGAGAACAGAAAATCTGCAAAGACTTCCGGTGGTCGAGCATTGTTGTCCTCTTAGTTTTGATAGCCTAGGATTAGAGACTTCTCAGTAACTCCGAGGTTAATGGTACGGCGCTAGGATCCAGTGTTTAGGGAGCTACTGAGTCTGAATGCACACGTTTGTGCATACCCACAGAACGCCTGCCTCGTTGAATGTTGTTCTTTAGGGAGGTGATGGTTAGAGTATAGGTCAACTTGGTCAGTCAGTGACATTTCAAAATGTATGAAAACTCTAACCAGTGTGCTGGTTCGTGTAGAGTAGAGGGTTTGTGTTCTTGGGACCCCCATGCAATGGTTGGAGACAAGGGGTAATTTGGGACAATACCACAGTCACTGACATTCTTCAGTCTAAATCGTTCATTTTCTGTGTAACTGATCTCTTGCTTCTTCCCGTTCTCTTTTCTCTTATTTGAGTAAATGTTGCTGTAAGGTGTCAACCGAAACTGGAGCACATTGCTGGGAAACGCTGTACACGGCAGGAAATCGTCATTTCAGTGGATGACAGTGTTCACTATGGTTAACTTTTTCTACTGGTTGTGTCATGTTCCACATAACATTCTGTTATGTGTTGCAAGCATCCCCGCAGGTTGCATTCTTACGAATCCTTAAAGCAGTATCTACATGTTTTTTTACGTGTAAAACTGCCTTTCGTAATGCCGATTTGGACACTTTCCGAAACCTAGTCGGCTGGCCCATAAGTGGCGCAAACTGCAAGTCAGAGATAAAATCGTGTGCGAACGGTCACTGGGTAGAGGGCTGACGGAGTACTCTCCCTGTTTCCATGTTTGGGATTGATTAGATCAGACAACTCAGCCGGAAATGAGTGGGAAAATAATTAATTCAAAGAGATGGGTTCCCAAACAACCAATTCGAGTTGCCTTGCGGACAGGTCCCTGTTAGAAACAAAGGATCAGATTAGGAAGCCTAATGTTTTCATACTGGGTGGCTGAATTTCTTAGCAGCATCCCCTCGCTACCCCTCATGAAGCATACAAATAATAATCATTCCATAGTTCATTTGTCTTCACACAAATCAGTCAGAATCGGGCCGCCCATTGCTTCCAGCAAGCTGGGTGGTAATAGAAGGACTGCTGTTCAGAGTTGCCGTGGGCCTACTTTGCTATGTGGGTCCAACGATGAAGTTAAAGGCTTTGGCTAGGACTCTCAAGGAACATTTCCTTAGTGCATTATAGGCAGTCCTGTAATTCGCTCAAACACCTCCGGAGTCGTTTCTGTGATGAGCCCCTCAAGCCAAAACTGCGTAGACGGAAAACCTCTTCGATGTTTCGACTATCACGGATAACCGAAATATGGATATGCTACCAACCTTTTCTACCACGTTGTATTACTCAGCAACAGAAGTTACGTACTACTTTTTGCGATGCTGAATGCTATTCCACTTCTGTCATCCAAAGGTTCGCAGTCACTAATCTAGGCCATGTTGGAATCCTTATTTTGTCTGAACCACTGGGAGCGCACCAGTATCTTCCGAATCGAATGTAACAAACTGTCGCCGTGGGCGAAAAGAGAATTAATTTGTAGAAAGTACAAAATTAGAATATCGGCAAAATGTGATTAGGAGGCAAGCGAGGAAATGTGGGTTGCAGCCGATGAACCATAAGCACCATCATTTTTAGCGATGCGTTGTAAAAATCACTTGAGTTATATATATATATATATGTATATATATACGTATATTCTGGGGCATTCTGCCCTCGTTCCTAAGGTTCACTTAGCCCAACTGACAAACAGTTATCAACGAATCACAGTTCTGGTTCTTCTGTCGACTCTTCGATGAACAGCTTCGATACACACTCCTGATGATACAGATTCGATTCTGGTGAGAAATATATATATATATGTATAAGAATATAAACCCAATGTATGCAAACAAGGGACACAGGGGATTCAGATGATAGACTCAAGTTTCGTTGGTTGGATGGTCGGAAACACACGCATTGTTCCCTGTGTCATGTGCACTCCTGAATTTTCTGCCTGTTGAACACCAAAGTATTGCCTGCTTCACTGATTGCTTTTTGGACTGAGCTATCAGCGTACAAAACATGCGGTAATCCGGTCAACCTTGCACTCGGGAAGCACCAAACTGAAGTTTCACTTTGATTAGAGTTTATCAGTGGTGCACGTCCATCATCGCACCCTTGATTCGAACCCGGGCATTTTCGGATAAGAGGTGTATGTGTTACCAATGTCCTGCTTATCCTCTCTGGGCTGATCCGAATTAATGAATTCAGCTTATTCACGTGTCGCTCTTAGTGACATTCAATAGTGCCCGACACTCAAGCAAAATATCACCAGTCACATTCACGACTTTGAAGTAAATGTGAGGCACGTGCATTGACGTAGTACCAGATCACTTGATGGAAATCATGTTTTTAAGCAGAATGAATTTCGTTTGAGTAGCGTGTTTCGTAATCTACTGTCCAATCATATTCAGGTTGGTGAAACAGACACGGTACAGCGTAGGTAATGTTTTTTGTCAAACTTGATCTATTCTTCAAGACTCAGATGAGCGTGAGCAGTTTTATATAATCGTGTCATTTCCGTTTATGCTTTGGCCCCACGTGCAGAACTCCTCGCCGTGAACCCTAGAAGTCAGACACAATTATATATCTCCTACCTTCATCAGTGGCGTACTTGTTTGTCTGGGTGTGATCTGATCCAAATGACGGGGATTATTTGACCCTTGGATACGGAAGAAAAATTGCTGTTTTCAAACAAAAAAGAACGATCATCTACTCGAGCTCTGTCTGTTTTTTGTTTTGCCAAAGGAAATGTTTACTTTTGCAGAAAACGGAGGAAATTGGCGCGATAAATAAGAGCACTTTCTGTAAGGTTTAGGGGAAAAAGACGACTTGCTTCCATTGCCACGTTCGGCAACCTCGAAAAGCGTTGTTTGGTGTTTTTGTTCAAGTAGTGGAAGGAACATGATAGTTTGGCATCTCACTTATTTTGTTGTTTGTTACGAATGCCGTTGCTGCTGTTCTTGTTGATGTTGGCGGTGCTCGTGTTTTTTTTGTGTGATTTCCCCCTATTAAATCGATGTCTCGATTTTGTCTTTCAGTACGGAAACTTCTGAGTAGTGGTGTGTGTCCAGATGTGGCCAATGAGGATGGACTAACTGCTCTACACCAAGTCAGTAAATGGTTTGTTTTTGTTTCGTTAATTTGTGCACTTAAAACGGTTGCTCTTAACATTCGCTAACGTTTTGATGTTTATTTAATCTAAGACGTGAGTGCATATCGTTTTCAGAGCACATCAGGGCAGAGTTAATGGTTATAAAAACGGAAACTGGAATTTGGGTTATCGGTGCGACGAGGCTTGTTCCGGCTTTACTTTCTTGCGCGCTCACCTGGGTAAAATGGGGGAGGAAAATTTCGTGAAGTGAATAGTTTATGCACTACTGTATGTGTAATCATTTCGGGACCGTCATCTAAGCACCTGATTCGCGGGTCAAATTCTACGCGGTTACCTTGTCTCAACAACTGAGAAGTTGGCACACAGTGGCTGGAGCGGTGATACTTACCGTGTCCTCAGGCACGTTTTATTATCGATGTTACTGTTTTCTATTGCCCGAATAAAATTAAACTCTAGTGCAACAAACCAACATCTTAAAAAACAACTTGGTGATGATAAAAACCCTACACAAAATGATAGGAATACCAACGCGCCTTTTGCTTTAGCATGGTTCGCAAGAAAACTTGCCTTATTTTACATGGATAGTGAAAACTTTACAGAGTAAGCTGGTTTTGTTTCGCGTTTATCGAACTAGACATTCATCAAAGTTTTTCATTTAATTGGACATGTTCACCTAATAAACTGTGCACTGTTTGTCTCAACGACCCCGTTGGGAAAGTGGCAGCTTTCTAGTTTATTCCGTTTCTTTTAGAAGAAGCGTTGAACAAACGACTTTTTCCAGCCCGATTCGATAAATTTCCTTCCGAAGCATGAGTAGCCTGGTCGGACAATTATGTTGTTTGATCGAGTAAGAGCTGAAATTTGTGTCGGTTCCCGGATAAAATGATTCTGTAACGTCAAAGGATCCTTCTAATCTGTTTCGTTTTACTCGTAAACTGGTTACTCGATTGAGTAGAGAAAAATTTGGTGGCGAACTTCGCAATTGACTTACCGCGTGCATCAGCCCTGAATGCCCCATCAATCGCAAACGTTTATTGAAATATAAACGCATGGTACATTGCCTATATCACGTGGTAAAGTTGCTCAAACTTTTGAGAGACTGTCCGGTTATTTTCTTGGCTGAGGTATCTGACTCAGTCGTTCTTCCGGGGTTTTGCCCAGTAGTTCGGGGTCGGGAGATATGCATTTCTCGTGATTCCTGCCAATGATGAACCAGTTGTCCGCTTAGAATCAGTGTCCCGCAAAAAACCGATTTACCATAATATTTCAATTCTGATGATTTATCCGTCCTAGGTAACCACTACCATTGGTCACATTGTGTTTTGCTAACATTCGGTGAACAAAATACATTTTCGGGACAAGGAGTTGGCTTTTCAAAGCCAATCGATAACATTAAATAAAGTGTGAATTGGCCACCTAATATAATTATCACCCGTTTGTTTGTTGTCCCATGTTCTGTTCCACTAATGTACGGCAGTGTGTGGGTAGAAAAGACAATCTGTCCGTTCATGCATTGTTCTTGCTGCCGGAAGCGAATGAACACAAAAAAGAACAACGGTTTGTCCATTGGAGATACTCTATGAGATGTATTATTGGCAGCTGCACACAAACACACCAAAAGTAGCGCATCTAACCGTAAATGCCGCCTATCCTGTTGGACACGTCACACATCTTTTTGCCATCCTTGTTAGTTTAGTCCTTAAATGATGAATAGGTTGAACGATAATAATCTGTGCTGCATCTGTGTTGCTAGCACATCATTTTAAGCATGTCAACTGGATGAACACTTCTGTGAGTCACTAAAAATGTCAAGTCCAGTCTACGCACATGTTTAATCCTGTCCTATGCACGAAGAATGGGAAGAAGCCAAAGGCTATGCAACGCTTTAATACTTCACTTCACAGAGCACTGTCTTGAACAGCAGACTAGGGTGATTCTAAAAGATGGCTGTTATTTCCGATTTGTCTCTCAAACTTCTGGGTATGTACAGATGTGGCTTAGATCTAAAAAGTGCAAGGCTGTATGTCAATGTTTTAAGGCCTTCTGCTCAATGGAAAGGAGCTAATAATTTTCCACCACTTCATTTCCCTCAGAAGTTGTACTCCAAAGAGCAGTAACAGGGTAGAATAGGCATGCATACACATAGCCAAGGCCCCGAACCAACTGTGGTGCCGATCTGGCATTTTGATGAATCTGAAAGGTTGTGTGTACTGTGCCGTGGTACGACATTTTTGATGTATGGCTGCAAGACATGGTTTACATACGGAACACTTGTCGCTTTGCCCTATTGGATTCATGGATGCTTAGGTAGTAGAATCACGACTGAATTAGTCATATGAGCAATGCTAACGTCAGAGATCAAACGCCGAGTACTGATTCATAGAATATTTTATTGGAATCTATCTAGCTCATTATACTTAGCTGGTTGGGGCTCACGTTGCATATTGCATATATGTTTACCTCCACCATGTTCAATCTTCCGTTTCTCCCACGGAATAGAAGTCACGTGAAGGTCATTGGATGACGTGTCAGCTTGGAATTGGAATATATACGGCGGATTTATGTAGCTTATGTGTCTCACTTCACCGTGGCTGTGGTTCAAAAGACCTGTGAACCAGTTGGCTGGAGATATTGAAAAGTATGGCAGGAAAACATGGTTTGACTTTCCGTCAAATCAAAGTGATCGAAGATTGTGAATTTTAAAGGTTCGACTGGTGCAACATTCCTACTCTTGTGGGCCCGCTCACTGACCACCCGGCGTATTAATTTGTCCTATTACATTTTTGAACATGGTGAGATAGTCAGCGGTTAGTCGAGCCCATCCTACTGTTTAGCTGTGTAAGGTAATGTGTATTTTGTCGATGATAATTCTGATTCTGATTCTAATTCTGATGATGATGATGATGATGATGATGATGATGATGATGATAGAGATGATGATAAAAAGGAGGGTGATGAAGTAATGACGTATTTGAGCAGCGATAGGATCATGCTCACATATGGAAAATCGAAAGAATAAATAGATAGAAAATTAGAATGAATCAAGGTAAATGATAAGTCACTGTAGCTCTTCCGGTACTTGTACCGTCAACCAGATTTGTACATATCAAGAAAGAACAGTAGGTTTACAGAATGGGCAAATTCTTTGGTGTTGTACCACACTTTTGATCGGTTTCTCAAAAATTGTCCATAAACGTTGCAGTGTTAGGTTTACTTTCCTCGAGAACCTATAAGTAAGTTAAACTTTTCTGTGGTTATTTTCATATGGTTTGTTGGACGGCTGATAGGATCATACCAGGAATCGACTCCTTTAATGTCGTACTACGACACAACAGCTCGTTGGAGAAGACCCATTACTGTCCGAGTCGTTTCAAAGTCCAATCTCTCACGCTGTCCTTGCCGTGCGTCTTTTGTCCAGGGTTTAACTAATATACGTCACTCAATAACCTGAAACAATACACGAATTTCATTATATGCCATATATTATTAGAATGTTTTACCAACCAGCCAACTCTACAATGCTCCTTCTCTGTCCTGACTGATTGGCTGATAATCCTCACATATTTTCCGAGGGAAATTGTGAAAATCGGGATTTTTGGATAAGGGGTACACGGTAAGCTTACCTGACGAGCGGCAAAATCCATGAGGCGGGTCACGTAATTTTGAGCGTTTTTTGTCCCCACGCAAAACTTGCCGTTTGTAATGAAAACCCATACTTTGTTACCGCAGTCTTCTTTCTCAAGGTTAGCTTTACCTAAGTAGCTACGAACTTGCGGTGAATCACCGTATGTTTCTCAATCGGATCCATCACCCTGACATACTACTAACGACTGAAATGAGATTCTGATATCAACAACTTCTGCTCTACACCGAATTGACCAGTGTTGTAGTCACAGCTTTTAAAGCTCATCACTGACCATTATACAGACATTATATTATCTTTCTCACGAATCCCTTACTGCAGTGCATATCAGCCCAAGGGAAAAAGGAACTTGAACAAAACAGCGAACGTACGCCATCCGTTAGGTTATATATATATATATATATATATATATATATATATATATATATATATATATATATATATATATATACATATATTTGCTTGATATCAGTTCCAGCTCTACGGAGTAACTGACTGCTACGTATACATGAATTAACTTTGCTCTACATTGAGCGGCTATACTCCAAGCGTAAGCGAAGACATTTTTCTATGTTCAATCAATACAGAATTATGTCGGGCTAATAAATTCTCTATAGCGTACAATAAATTTAATTTTACGTTAGGAATTCGATCCATTTCACGAGCCCCATTCATTTTAAGTTAAACGGTTTTTGCTTGTGCGGAATTTGGTGGCATTAAGGTGAAATACCTTCCCCAATGAAACTCCTGATGCATGAGCGTAGTGGGAAGAGCATACCCCATAGCACTACATGGGAGAAGGACAGGTAATCGGGCGCCATGATTTTGAAAATTAGAACGATGCAACGACCTGTAAGTTTACAGTATGTCGGGCGACAACGAGTTAGTGCCAAGCCTAAGCAAACTTGAATGATATTAGACATCGATGGGGTTCCTGATTGATAAAACTCTAGTGAGTAACACTTTTTCACCGCTCTCATTAGCGTAAAGTAGCGCTAGAAAATATGCGGCAATCAATCTGGACAAAAATAACAAAGTTCAATCCAGGCTGGTATCGAAAAAAGTTGGCTGCCAATTTTAATGGTGAATATTGAAGGAAGCTTGTTCTTTATGGTACTTCCGGCTTGCTTTTGTACAAAACATTTAAACCCCACTAACCAGATGATCTTGAATTATCGATTCTCAGCTTTTATCTGACTGCTGTTTCTTTTCCCAGCATAAATCAAATGACAACCGTGTTATAAGCACTTGTATAACGATATATATTAGTTATATATGAAGCCACCTTTCGCTTATTCCCATGACCACTGACAACGTTCTGCTATGTACACTGAGAACCAGTAACGCCCTCGTGTCCTCAGTGAATCAATAAGCCAGGAAGGAAAACCTCAGCCTTCGGCATAAACTTTTGGATTGCCTCAGTCATTCTGAACTCGTGGTCGAAGGAAAAGTAGAAAAAACACCGTTGGTTGGTCAATTCCCCGACTGACTAAACTTATGCCTCTTTTTTGTGTCCGCTCGGCTTTAGTCAGACCATATGGAAGACCATATGATGGACCGAGTGACGGATGCATTACGTTGGCCATAATCTTCTTCCCAACTAAGCAGTGTAATAACCGTCTGTCTATTTTACATTTTACCGCCTTTTTATTAATGAAAGAGCAACGTACATCATTGTTCAAGAAGGGGATAGCGGCTAACAGAGGGATTCCGAGTGGGAAAGTTGATCGTCAGTGGGAGGATTCGAACCCGAGACCTGTAGCCACACAGAACAAATTTTGGTTTCCAGTTCAATCAGATGATAAAAACAGAAAAGGAACGAAAGTTCATTTGGATGTTCCAACCCGAATTATAGATGTAAAAACCGCACGGGTCCCACGAATACATATCTGAAGATTCCTTTACGCGGCGACCGAGTACCACGTGCTTTCAGCTTCCGATGTTTTTCACTCGATGTTAGGACAACGTCGTCTGTGCAAATGGTGAATGGGAATGGTGAATCCAGCTTCGAATGTACGGCTCTGAACAACCAACAGTAGGAATTGAATAAACATGGGTGTGGAGAATTGTGACGCAAACTCCTAGGAAATTATTAAAATGTTGGCGTTAGAACCTCAGTACCAATCGTCAGGAACGTGCAATTATGATGAATCCATTTTAGAATCATAGTGATTCGTCGCAATTGTTTCACCAGTTAGGCCGGACTAACCTTCCGGAAGAGGATGTTGTCAGCAGCACTTTTCGCGTATGATGGGAAAGCAAAGTACCGGGTACACATGCCTGATGAGAAGCAATAGCTTCGAACATGGCCGTGTGCTTACGGGGAAATTTTTCCGCCCATCCCTATGCGTAATATACCAAAAGCAAAATGTATATGAAACTAGGTAGACCTGGGTTAATTTGATCGAGATATTCATTCCATGTCTGTTTTCAAATGTCGTTTTGAGAGATAATCAAAACGAAACTGGTGGGTTTAACTTCGCGCTTGGGAAAAGAAGATAAAGGTTGCACGTGTCTTATCGAAACGTTTGTTTAATTCCATGACAAATACCATGCACACAGTCGTGCTACAGGCGTGTTATCCAGGATAATGAGCACTGCATCTTCGTGCGGTCAATTACATGATCTGTAATAACTCGAACCAAGGGGAGAAACTAATACACCAAAACGTTCACAATAATTTTCTGCAAGTTGGCTTCTTTAAGAAAGCAAATATGGCTCCAGGCAACAGAAACGAGGGGCGCCTTATTCTCGAGGCCCAGATTGGAACAATTCGTTCAGGCAGTAGGTGGAAACTGGTAAACTGTTTACCATCCACTATAAAGAACAGAGAGACGGGGGGACTGAAAACGCATCGGAGTGAGCAGAATTATCAATTCCGTTCAATCGTTCGTTCGCATTTGGCAGCGAGTTCCAGTTTGGATCCCAACGTCACAACAAACGTTATATCCCAGGGTATGCGTTCTGATGTATATGACAATTATATATATATGTATATATACGCGTAATATATAGGTGTGTACATCGTCCCAGCAGAAAGGGGAAAAATGGTCTCTGCGCGTTCGACTAAGACGGAACACCATGATCTCGCATCTTCAAAACGTAATTTGATTACGCAAAGCACTTAAAGAAGTGTCAGCCGATCACCAATATTCACCAGAGAATAGCAAAAGAATGGTTCTCGTCATCATTAGTTAATTTGTTAGCCATACATATGTGAATGTGTTGGTTTCTTGAAGAAAACAGCTGGTTATGCGATCCGCACTCTCTACTAACTAACTTCTCCAAAGTCACGGGATCATGCGAGAACGTGGGCGTGGCGAGGTGGTGGATGCGTATATACGTATATGCACCGAATCTAGTTTTCACGAAATACCTCATACATCGGATATGTAACTTCCGGGCAAAGTAAATGTTTGGGTATATGTGTGCATGGGCTGGTTACTGCGAAGCAAATATCCTAGTGGGACTGACGATGGTGTTTTCACCACTTTGAGCTCCTTGGGGGAGGTATAAAATGTTGTAATAAGCTATTTAAAAATGCGGGATATTTCAGTGCACGCAAACGACTAATCAGTTATCCAATAAACCAGAAATTCCCAGGAGTAAAGAAGAAAACCATCCACATCGAGCCTCCTCGAAAGTATTACGGTTTACTGTGTCTGACACGATGAACAAATGTTAGCGAATATCAAGTGAACGTGTAGTTTTTTGAACTGTTTCATCCGATTAATCACTTGCGAGTTTGACATGGTGGAATTGTGCCTTGCCCAGACCAGGAACGTGATCATTCTTACTTAAGTACAAATTTTCCGTTGCTTTTTCGGTACGGATATTCCACTTAAGAACGAGTTTTGTTGCGGTAAGTAACTCCGAAATGTTCTTGGCGGGAATTATTGAAGCAAGTAAGATGAAAGAATTGTCTAATGGCCGTAGATTTTCACAACATCCGGTAACCCTAAATTCACAATTGCACACAAACCCACGGAAAATGCACCCGCGTGTTTCTCACCGGACTTTAAAAAAAACGATTTTAGTGACGCTTTTAGAACAGAAACAATCGGTTCTCTGACGAGTTCAAGTTCAACTGTCCCCTGTCCACCAGATTTGACGTCCGATTGTTCACGGTTGTTCTTGCGGTCCAACTGATCGATGGATACTCATATACGCACAGACGATAAAATAATCTCAAATTGTTCACATATGACTGAGCATGTTTTTGATCCTGAAGTCCGTCGTCTGTATGGGTTGGTTGTGTTGGAAGCTCATTTGAATATTAAGAAACACTGGTCTCAGTAGTGTGCTGGGATCACATTCGGAAGATCAAGGACTGACCACATTCCGTAATTGGAGTCAGCCCGGTCAATTGTTGAATACTCACTCCGATAGCGAATCATAGGTGTGTTCGAGAATAGGTCCAAGATCACGCAAAATCAGTGAGCGAATAGTGATGTGTCATGTGATGTTCATGATAAACCAAAGCATTTCCTAGTCGGTCCGGACATTCTTTCGGCAGAGTTCACCTTGGGTATGTGTATCGGTAGAGAAGCACGGTTAATCAGCGTCACTGACAATTCCCAAACACTTTAACGAGATATTTGATGGTCTTTTCGGTCTTAGATCGTGATGTTACCTGTAGCTCAGACTACTGCTCGCTTTCACGTGGTTCCAACCGCTAAGCTTGGCGTCTGAATCGCAAACGCCTCGTCACCAGTCGACATTGTCATCCCCTAAAGTACTTTCATGTTTTTGAATAACAATTTTAACATTGTTATGGAAAAATAAATCAGTCGGAAATTCTAATCGAATCATCCATAACTAGAGAGGGTTGCACGAGCTCTTCCGAAAAAAAAGCCAAAGTCGAGAGCCAGAATTATTTCTTGAATCTTAACACAGCTTTAAAAGAGCTTCCATGGAAGCATAGAGGCGACATGGTTGATTTCTGCTGCACTCAAATAGCTGGGCATTCACCATTGTTATGGACTAACTAGGCCATTCTGTAGTCAAAATGGAAAACTCATGACTAGCTCGTCTAAATCGGATTTTTCGTGAACAGTTCATATTTGACGGGCTCAATCTTTTAATGTAACGGAAGAGGTCTAGTTGATTTCAGCGCGGTATTTTTAGTCCGAATGTGGGGAAGAGAAAGTACAGTCAACAAAATGGACTTTCAGATAATACAATCCTGGAGTTATTCCTATCACCCCGGTAGATCGCAAATTCGGATTCTCTAAACGGCCACAAAACACCAGTCTAGGCCAATACATCATTTCTGTGTAACGAACGGCCCCAAACAATACTAGCGCTGTCATTGACAAAAGCATCCGACGGAAAGTGCTTAGTCACGTATGTAGTTGAGTCAGTATTTTGATAACGGATATAGTAATATTTTTGATTATGATACCTGCAACTTGTATTACTTTCGATCATCTCAGACAAATCGGAGGAATAGCAGAACTTCACCGGGTAGACGAAATAATCAGTTCACCGTCGTTGTGTTTCAGAGGTAAATTAGTTTCCCTTTGAACTTTCTGAGAGCCTCATTGATTAATGAAGCTTCACTAGCATAATCCTGCGTGAGGGCGGATGTAATGAACAGATGCCAAGACGCAAGCAATATGGAACTTCCGGTGATGGGTCACTTTAAATGCGGACGTTATTCATCTGAAATCAGCTGACTGGTTGACATGCCTCTTTTGGAACCATAGTCTAGAACGGATCCAGCATGGCTATGAGCCAGTCAAATACCAGTGTTTTATCTATAACTTTTTATGATAAATCGAGGACCAGAATAATCAAATCAATAAAATGTTTACCCATTGAATGTCACCTTAATTTATTTTCCATTATCAAACATCTACCAACAACGCTGTGTTATTAAGATTATGTCATTCACAATTAAAACCAAGACATGGTATATCGAATTTTCGATACGCTCCTTATATCATTTGGTCCTGATATCAAACATCTTCGTTTCACGTTATTAATGAGATTATTTAAATGGGAATGAGAGAAATCACCCAAAACACCTAGTTTTCACGAATTCTGCTTTGATGATATTGTTTGCATCTCAGGCATTTCCCGGGAATCAATGCACGACGTTTCACTCGATCTCCTTGATAGGTTTCATCGTTTTGGTAAACTAAATATGGCTGACCGCTTTTCAGGTCTGAGTCACAAATTTACCGTCTGTCTTAAGCAGTATTCAGTTGCGTTCTCCCACGTGAATAATCATCAGTACCGTTCTTTTGTGTCCGTCTGAACGGGAACAGCAAATGTATCGCTTCTCGGCTGAAGAGGCTGCCGAACTGAAACGTCTTGCCGCGGAGGATCCTAGGGGCGTACGTCAATTACAGTGGTTTGTCTCATTTACAGTTAATTTACTTGCTAACTCAGTCATCCGTTGATTTAACTCTTCTCAGACTATCTTCTCCGAGTACTCCTAACTATGTGCCTTTTTCCTTCTAGCCAAGGTGCTTATTTATTCATTTACTTGTGACTTTCATCTATGTTCGATCGGTCAAAGTGCTAAGAAACCTGTTTAAATCGAAGCTGATTTCATCCAACCGCGTGTTTATTTCTTTTTGTTCAGTGTTCGGTGACCTATTTTGCCTTGCACTTAACTTCTTCATGCACCGTTCTCCTAATATCTGGATTTGGTCTTCCATGTACACAATGCGGAAGCGAGCGTTAGTTCATGCTAACGGTTTAGTTTGGTATTATGTTTGTTTCGGTTTGTTCTATTCGATATAAACTGAACTTGGTGCTCTTCGCAATAGGAACTAGAACAAAAGACTCAGTCATAATTTTTTTCTCTGATACAACAAACAATGTGACCCGTAGCGAAACTTAGAGACCAGGCATCCCTGAGCAACTTTGTGCCGTTAATCACCTCACCCCACCCCGAGCAAAATAGTGAAACGATCGAGCTCAAGGTATTGCATCTCCTCATTAAATCACTTACGCTTCTAATGCATGGTGTGAGTATTGACGAGGACAAAGTGGGTCCTATTCCAACCATTTATGTTTGGGTAAATACGCTTGTGTATATGTGCTTGTTTCACTTCATAGTGTTGCATCGATAACGCACCAGAAATGTGCCGTCTTCTTCTTCGTTTCGGGGCCAATCCAAACGCCCGTGATGCTGAACGCTGGACTCCGTTGCATGCAGCTGCCACGTGCCACCATACCGAACTATGTGCCATCCTAATTGCACAGTAAGTTCGACTTAACTTACAAATCAGCTGCTAAAATCGATGAAGACACCAATATTTTACTGTTTGTTTTGTTGCGAAAAACCAACTTGGCGGGACTGTCACATTCAAAAACTGAGTTATCAATCTGTACATTGCGGAATACAAACCATCTGCCATTGAAACCATGCTAAAGAATGAATGCAACACCCGAGACGGAGGGAACAGGAAGGAACAGTGTTTGTACTGTTCATCACATGATAGTTTCTCTATCCTCTATTTCCACTTCATCGGTTATCCATCAAGATAAACGGTCACTCTGTGGACTGGGTAACACCCGGTTGTCCGAGCCAAAGTGGAGGGTTGACTTCGGAGACTTTACCACGAACCCTTGACCAAATGATCTAACCCTCAAGGGAGCAGGGCTACCAGAGTGTGACTTAACCCGGGGGGATCAGTGACTGAGGGCACTATGGCTACACATCCTGAGGCCCAGAGCATAACTTCGCCACGGTCGGTGAGTAAATAGCTATATGCTTCCTTAGACTGACTACCAAAGATCGGTGGACTCGGTGAGGAATGAGTGCCAGGGATCCGCTTTCTTCCTGGCAATTTGGTGGGGGCATCTTGGCCACGAGAAAGTAGTATGATGTTCCAGACTCTGTTATTCCTAGTAGAAATATTTCATTCTGGCCACTTCCCTCATTAGCTCAGAGTTAAGAATACTGACCTCGAAACAAAAGCTAACTTTCAGTATTATTTTACTTCTCGAAAGTAATGTAATAAATATATCGCATTAAAAGCAGAATGAAAATGAAAAGTCATTGTGATAGACTTTGCAAATGAAACTCATCTCAAAGAATGACGCCCAATCCGTATTCATCATTCATGCAATTATTGCAACTTTGCATTGTACATCGGTTTTCGCTTTTGAGGTTTTTAAATCCGAATTGCATTCCATCCAGTTTGGTCACATTTCATCCCGGATTGCGCGAAATTTAGTTCACCCTTGCAGAACATTTGACTGTTGAATTTGCTGCATTTTACACAGTAAAAACTTTCGGACAAATTTAGGAATAACGAAAGGAAAAATAACATTTTTTTCCTGAAAATTGTCTTTGAATTTGAATCAAAATTAGGTCTATCGAAATACAGTGACCAGATGATCTACATTTTTTAGTGTTTGGACGAAAGCGGCGGATTTGACCGTTGTCACCAACGGAAAAACTTCAACTTGGCACCTGAAAGTTAGGAGCAATTCACGAGTTTTGAATGGCGCACGTGCCCGTATCTACAAATAAGTTTAAAAGATTTGAGTTGTCAAACATCAGACTTTTCCCCTAAAAAAACAGATCGAACTAGTTAAACGAATGCGTAGGCCAGCCTAACAATTCGAAATGTTCAGTTGGTACCGTCTGTTGAATACTCATTCATCAGTGCCCAGGGTACACCGAGAATTGTAGAAAGATATGCACAGCTGTGCTAGTTTCATTTTACTCAACGGAATCGAAAGCACGCGTACGTCCATTCCCAACCAACTAATCGAACCTGGGGCGTGCCCAATTACTCCATCTGCTGCTCTTTTCGGACCACATGAACAATGAGATATACGTGAATTTTACGTGGTCGAATTTCGTGACACTTTGCGAAGAGTACGGAAGTGCTGTGAGTGGAATGTTTCTAGTAAAACGGTATTCACCGTGTATCACTGCTTTCCTGGGAATTGCGATTTTAATATGATTGGAAAAACAAAGACATTCGACGACCTACTCAGATCGTGTGTAATCTGTTTGCATAAATTAATACTTTACAAATTGGCGGATCCTGATGATTCGTGAGTTCAAAGCCAAATCAAAGTCATTCACGTGCGCGAGAGCCTCGTTTGAACGGTTTTCAGCAATGACTGTAAATGTTTGTTTCGGTGCCTATAAGTATTTATTTTGTGAAGATGAACGCCAACTCTTCATGCCTAAAATGTATTATCTACCGATAATGAGCCAAATTGCAATGAGTGCTCTGAGTGTCTTTTTATTCTAAGTCATGATGTATTTAATTAAGTGAGCCCAAGTACCAAGTATGTGATATCCATAATAACTAGATGATATGAACAAATAAACACTTGTGTTTGAACCTCGCAGGACTAGAATGCTCTTTCATAATGGAGCACATCTCTTTGTAATCTGATGGTGTTTGTTACATGCTGGGCACGTCACTAGCCGAGGTATGAGTGTCTCCAGCACACTGATGGTGTTTCCTCGGTTGACGATTAAGCGTTTAGAATTCCTGAGCCAAGCTCATTGATCAAAATGTCTCAAAAAGCAAAACACAACGGCATGATAATGTCGGTCACGTGCTCGCACGATGAGACACACAATTGTTTAACTACGCCGTCTGGGGCCTGAGTGAAATGACGTGACTGTTTACGTATGTGAGAAAGCATGAGCCGAACAAGGGACTTAGATTAAATCTGATAAACTGAGATCAGCCAAATGGCTATCGCCATTCTAAACGTGAGTGAGGCATTGATTAGCTGCACGCATGGAGCTTGATCAATTGATGTGAATCGAATGCTGACGAGAATCGTTAGTACGACATTTTTGTTACATTGAGAAAAGGCAAGTTGGCGAACAAGCTCGTTTTCAGTGATTCGTACTCATGCCATTACATCACTATATATATCTTGACAAAATATTTTCCCTATAGGAAGGTTTGGATTAGTCATATACAAATATGGGTGGGGAAGGGATTTGTGGTGTTAATTGTTTTGTTGTCTAGACAACAATGATTAGGGTATTTTTCCACACCGTCAAAGGGTTCTAATCACAAAGTTGGAGTAAGTCACATTGATCCTGACTTAATAATTTGACTCGCCTTAATCGGGACAGTCCAGTAATTCGAGTTTTCATACCTTTTGCCCCAAGCCATATACTAACTTCCTTGACCCATGCCCCAACCACTGGTTTTCCTCGGAGTGTCTGAGATGTTTAGGGTAATCAGATGGCCAGAAAAATGTTAGGAATTTCGGTAACTTTATTACGAGTCGGACCATAAGTGCAGGACTGACTATTTCAGTCAAATTCGAGGGAAAGTGGATAATGACACCAGGAAGTAATGCAACTGAAAATAAATCCGAACCTTGTATTAATCTCTAAGTTTCGAACACATTGAGTAGCTGTTATCGAGGTGTATTTCTAGTTAAGTTCGTTCATTTGCTTCACTTCTTAAATCATTTCAATCAGGTATTTCTAAATGCAGCTAACTATGACGATTCGAAAATTCCTTAAGACCAGGCAGCTGATTGGTGAAATGCCATCTCTTGTCTGTCTGGTCCCCGAGGTAACTGAGCCTTAACTCATCATGTCCCTCTGAATGAAGCAAGTGAGAAGGCTCCTTCAGGTCTTTCGCATAATATCTCGCAAACAGGACAAGGAGAAAGGGTTAACGACAGAAGATGAAGGTTGCTCTATGCAGTGCCACATTCATCGCTATCCACTCAGCTCTATGCTTACTGGACACAGCGCTGTCAAGTTTGGTGGATTAGAACGGTTCACAGTAGTTATTACCCAATAAAGAAAGTAGTCATTTTTCACAAATATATGCTGTTTGGATATCTTGTCACCACTGTGACCAAAACTCCGCCTCGCCTTCATCCGCGTTCATGGTTTGGGCCATACTCGAGTAAAAAAGTTATCTCCAATGCACTGATGAAAATGATCACGCAGACCCTCTCTGTCTCTCTCTGCTAAGGGGACAGAGGAGGAAGAAAGAACAGTAGCTTCTGATCAAAGTTTCGCTGGCCTCCTTCTGGGCTGACTTTATTTGTCTTTGTTTTACCTCCGAAACACGAATTGCCCGATTGGCTGCATGTCTTGCTAATGGCCTGATTTGCTCAGTTTTTTTCGTAATCAGTTTTGATTTATTTTCGTTTCGTCTGATGCGTGTGTGTGTGCATGTTGCTTCATGGGATATTTAGGTTTTCAAGCATCGCTGCTTCGGGAACACTATTTGGTTAGGTTTACTTGAAATGTCACTTTGTGACAGTACAATGTGCGTGAACCATGAACGATGGATTTGGTAGATTAAGGTGTTACATTTCTGGGTAAGGTTCGTGGGATTCTTCCACTCCCTATGTGGAGGTCTCAGGTGATGAGGTTCACCACGTGGTTAGGAATGTGCTGACATTAGAGTTTTTGCTTCAAGTGGATTGTGTACTGCTTATTCACTTTCCTCCGTTTATTTCATGGGACTTAGGAATTTTTGGGCTAGCAATTGTAGCCACAGTGAAACTAATAGAAAACTGCTAGTTTTGGAAGTGAATTGACAATGATGTTCGTGCTCCCACTAGAATCTCATCTGAATCATTGGGATTGTGAATGGGTCATAACAGCGAAACAGATCGTGTGCTTCCGGGGAAATTTTGTTTATCCATCCGTATGTGAATTCTGCTAGTGAGAACAAAAATCGATATGTTCGTACTCTACTTACAGCCTGTTCTCCACAGTAGCTGTGTAATCACAGGCGGCTGTCGAGACCCGCCAGGAACGTCAGTGTTAACAGGTGGTTGCTTTTAATGAGCGAAGAGTTAGGGCTGGTTTGTGCGCGCTCTAGAATGTCGTGGAATAAACGCAGCCGTATCCTCCTGTGGCTATTGTTGTGACGTAAAACTGGACATTCACGCAAGTTTTCATGTGTCAGATTTCATCCTGTCGGCAGCGTGACACGGCATGAACTGAAGTGGTTTACAAAAGTCACGAACTGGGAAGTTTGCGACATGACTGCGCTACACTGCATAAAAGATTATCGGGCAGCTGAATCTAGCAGACATTTGAATGCGGACAGTGATCGGTCAAAAATAGTTCTGCCGGCCAACTTCGATGCACAGTACCATGACACAAGGTAAATAGTTTCGGTTTTATGACGTAATTGGCATGTTTAAGAATGGAAACCATATTCCTAAGAAAGCATATTACCGATTTTTGGCTGTTGTCGCTCATCGGGTATGCGCGCCTGTGTGAATTTAGGGATACTTAGAACAGAACGGGTTTCAAATAAGTATGATAAGCACAATAGCCGACAAATGCGTCCCGTGCACAGCTTCCTTGTAGCCATGATTATTATTGAAATAAGTTAATCGTTAATGGTCTACTCGTGGTTCGCTGCAGAAATCTGCTGCCTTGCTAAATTTCACGTTTCTCCCGCATAGTTTCTCTTTACACTAATGAACAAATGTTTCGAATCGACGAAAATCGGTAATAATTGTTCCTCCCAAGAGTCTCTGCAATTTACTGCAGTTAAAACCGGAGTAATTTGTCTCCAATCGGTTTTTACCATTTTGCGGACGATGTGCAATTACGGAATGAATAAAATTGGATACGTACGCTTAGATTTAGTTTCTACAACAATAACCCGGCAACTTAAACTAACAAGGTAGTAGCAGCAAGCTGTGGCCTTGTACAAAATTTACAAGCCGCTTTAGGAACCTGTTTTCATGGGGATTTTATCGCTTCTAAGTGCAATGACTTCAGGTGTTTGATCGCCTCGTGTGTATGGAAGCTCACAATTTACCGTTGTTTTATGTGACTCCGGTCGAAACGAATCTCCGGTTTCTGGCTTCTTTGTATTCTCCGTGATTTTGAACAAACAGAAAGCACTCGTCATTCGGAGCCGATTGTGTTTCATGTTATTTTGACTTTTTGGTCGAAGTGTCTATTTTTATTCATTACACACATTAAGGAAGTCAGATCAGTCACTTGACGGGAGGCGAAAAACGGTTTAATTTTCGAAGAGAAGCTTTAATCCTACTTAAAAGTTGATCCAAGCATGGAATGTCCTCTACCGCAGAGGGATCCAAACCCACGCGTGGACGAAACCCACGCACCTGTACCACATGTCGTTCACCATCTGAGATACGGGGACCATGCCATATGGAGTTGGCACATTTCAAATAAGGATGTCATTTCTTCACATCCTCAAATAGATACTTTATAGATAGCTGTGAGCAGAAACCATTGTTCTCGCATAAATATGCGATCATTAGTCGCAGCTCGAGATCTCATTTTTTGGAGTGGAATAATCTTGCTTTTTGTGCGTTATTGGATTTCGCGCACAGTTTCGTTTAACTGTTACTCAACGGAGAGATAATTGGAAAGTAGGTGACAGATGAGTTGTGCGTCACATGATCATGAATGTTTGGCAACAACTTGGGATTTGGTAGCCGCGGGTCCAGACCTGTTCCACAGAGTTCTTCATTTCAGTTTGTCACTCAACGTGCACTTTTTCGCCGTAGGGTTTATATGCACCAACTGTTCCAAGTATTCAAGAGGTTGGTGTAGTATTTGGGTGAAAATAAGTCAACTCGCATCATTCAGCTTTCGGTCCATCACAAATTCAGTATACACAAACGAATAGTCACCGCTTCCGTTCTTCTAAAACATTGGGTTGCTTTTGTTATTCACTGGAAGACTATCTGCTGCATTGTGCCCAAGAAATCGGATCACGTTTCAGTCGTCAGGAGCCTGAAAGCCCGAAAACTTTGCGGAATTGTCATTTGTTTTTTTGGATACAGGTACCTATCATGCGCACAACACTTCTTTTTTGGTCGACTCAACTAGAGTAATGATTTGTGGAGGACTTTCAGCTTTCGATGCTTTGTGTGCACTCGCAAGCTTGCACCACAAACCCGAAGAATGCTGTCCGATCGAATGGTGTTCACGGGCAGCGGTTTTCGCAGTGATTTTATAGTACTGCAAAAAGAATCTGTTGGAATTGATCACGACTGTACAACTTGTTTTAACTATCAAATACAAATACCGGCGGTATTCAAGCGTGGATTGAACGTCTGCAATCCAGGGAGGGTTGGAAGTCACTTCGATGGTAGGTGGCTATTCGATGTCGACTGGCTCGTTAGCACACCTGGTCTATTGAGAACTGGTTTTGTGTCACCACCAGTCTCGGAGTCAAGGTTGCAGACTCCCTCCACTCTTCCCCTCGCCGTTGTGGTGGGTTTTCGTGGTTGTAAAGCATGCTCCTTGCACTGCACCCATGCTTGCAGAGTATCATGAGAACGAGGAACACATTCTGATGGCAAATGCAAAATAAATGGTCGAGACTGTTTTTAGGCGATTGATTTATCATCTGGAATGCTAATGTTGTTCTAGCGAGCAAAAACTCATTTTGGAACGCAGCTCGATGAAGTCTTCTAACTTTCTGACTTTGTTTACAATGATTAAAATTGAGAAGCTTTGTTAGTCTTCGTTCAAGATTCAGATTTCTGGCCACTCAGTTCTCTGATAAGTATGAGCACATGAACGAATAACCAACCAATCAATGCAACGAGCTTATTGAGGGTTGAAATTCGGTAAAGTAAAACACAAATGACAGTGATCATTACGGGTCATTTGATCGCGGTGACCGCATCATCATGACGGGTTGGTAAATAGTCGATCTATGGTTTCTCCTCCTAATTTGACTGAATTTATCAATTTCCCATTCTCGCAGCAATTCTTGAAACGGAAAGACGACCCATCTACGTGCAACAATCCCTCACCAATACAAAGTTGAGTTCGTAGTTCAATAGCCCGCAGATATAGTTTACACTTTAACCTGTTTGTTAAACTTAACTTAGATTCTAAGTAATCAGTTTGCTTGAACTGATTTCTGGGTGCACACAAGCAGATTGCCGATGAAATCATCATGGCTATTATTTGAATCTGTGCGCCAGGTGCCTGAATGAACAAAGTACAAGTTGTCAGTAAGGTATTCATAAACCAAAGCTTCGCTCAGAGTAACCATTCGTATTGTCATCCCTCATTGTCTTTACTAGCCATTAGGAAATGAGAAATGTAACCGCAACATTGCTTACCAGTTTTGTGCTAGTGGATTGGTTAGGACAGCTTACTCAGCCACTTTTCCGGTTCTCTTAGCCAGTCTCACAATCTCGCAGATCGGCGACCAGGAAAATGAAATGCCCTCACGAACTGCTGCTACAAGCAAATTAGTCGACGGTGGACCAGGCGCCTGTTTTCGTCACCTTTTACAAATTCCTTTATTGTAAACATTTTTATCAAATCAAAATCGATTTGGAAGGTTTCAAAAGTCAAATATCAACGAGGAGAACCAAAAGACTACTCATTTTCATCAAATTGATGTCTACTTTCTCCCCCACGTCCTTGAAACAACGGAGTATAGTTTTTCGGTTTATTCCAATGGCCGTTGTGCCATGACGCTCTTTTCCAGTTGGAAATTCTATTAGTGTTTCAATGGGCACTTTCTGATTTCAATTCTGTTAAAAATTGAGGAGTTTCTGTCACGTTGCTGATGCTGTTCCATCCACTTTTGTTTTTTGCTTGTCATGTTTCCAAACATGCGGGGAAATGTTTGTAAGTCTATTTCCTCCCTTTGGATTCGACCGGATGCAGCTCTGACATAATGCTCCATTGCCTTTATTAGCATAATATTGAAGCCACCATTGGAAAATCACGAGGCATTTTCCACTTTTTGTTTCTGCCTAACACCATCTCAGTTTTTGGAAGAAGTTAGTTTAGAATTCATGTTTGAAGAATGAGGATATTTTGTACTTGGAAATCATCTTCCGGTTGCCACGACGATCGAACAATTGGTACAAACGCTTGTCTCCCTACTTGGTTCGAGACAGAAAAGAAACTTAGGCTTCACGAGTTATTACCTCGCCCGCGGATGTCTTTTCTGATCGGAAACGGTTATGCACAATGGTCGTCTTTGAATTGGTTGGTTTTTTCATCCCTTTTGGCCAACGTAGACGACAATTCTGCCGTAGAACACACCCAAATCTTATGACAGTACATAAACAATTGCCCAGTACATATACTGGACTGCACGGAACAATCTATTGTGTCCATGTCAAAACCACTGTGGGGACTAGGAACCGAAATTCGTGTAAAATCCCGATGGACGCATCCATTGGCTCATCGTCTGTATTTGAGCAAAAAACGATTGGTCGTCAATCTCATTGTTGGCAATTTGTGGCAAGTAATCAGACTTTCACTTACTTGCTCCGTACCTTATGCGATATCTATTATCTTCGCCTGGCAAACTTGAAAAAATATAGTAATTTCATTAGGCGATATAGCGATTTTACGAAGCAGTATGGCAATTAAAATCAATGGCCAACAAAGTGCATTTCGACTCACCATTTCCCGATCGCGTCGATTTAGTTCTTCCAATTAAATAGTTCATGAGATTTTTCGATGTGCTTATGTTTAAGGTTTACAAAAAGAAATGTTAACTGGATAATTAGGCAAATATTCCGATTAATTTTCATTGACATTCACGCAGTGGTGTTTGACACACAAGATATTACCGGGGTAGCAATATGCTGGTGACAGAAATACATTTCAATTTTCACTTGGATTTAGACATATGTTTTTGTCATTTGTGTGCCCCGTTTGTTCCTGAGCCTGGTCGAAATCCGTTCAAGTATTCAAATTTTATTTCAAGACCACTAAAATTTCTGAATAAGAAAATCGATATAAATGATAACTTGATACGTTCACTTACTACCTCGATTCTGAAGAATCTGCTTTTTCAAAATCGAAAAATTGCCAATCCGATTCTGGCTGTTGGCGTAGACTGTTGGGTATGTAGTACCTGACTCTTTGTGCCACCTCAAAACACGAAAACCTAATTGTGTTGTAGAAAATCCGTTTCTTGTAAATGTAAACATTTCTGGTAAACCCAAAGACGATACACCACGCTAATCTATACTCTCCAATGGATTTGACGTCTACCAAAACATAATCGAAGCTCCTGAATTTCCACGTTATTTTGGTAGGGCTTATAGCAACTACAGTCCGCTGTACTGGACTGAGGCCCGCATTTTGGACTCCCAAGAAGTTGGAGTGACAATAAATCGGTCAACAACTTAATGGGCTAGTTGCGACAGGAAACCAAACGAGAACAGGTTGCTGTCCCCGTCAGAGTGGTCGGTGCATCTGTTACGTGAGACACTAGTAAACCACCAACTGGATTGAAAAACACGACATGAAGAGATTCCTTTGGAAATTAGGTGATTGGTATTTATCAGTCTAGCGTGCTTCACTTTTTAGGACGAACCTAACCTAGGTTGTAGATGCGGAATGACTAGGCAAGTTGAAACGCAGACGGCATTGGAACGGGCCCGACAGTTGTGACGGTTTGTTTCAATCTTTCAAAACCTATCCCAAACACATGAATACTGTGCGAAGTTAAGATGCATCGGAATAATTATATTATTGGTTATTGGTTTCAGATATGTCTAGACCTATTCCTAGTTCATCAGGAACATTAAACTCTGCCTTCCAGTACCATTAAATAATATTCTCCTGAATGGTCTCTTTATTTTGTTAAACTGATGAACTCGGAGCCTTCGACGTCTGATGTCACTTGAGAATCTTAAAAGGAAAGTAGAATAAGCAGGGAATAGGGTATGGTGGAGTTGAACGATCTACTAAAATAGTCACAGTTCGGTGGTTCACTCGCATACTGCAGTGTCACTTGCGGGTCTCCGACAATTTATGCTGTGTCCAGATTGATGATTTGCTTCTGAGGAACGAACAAGCTGGGTGGTACTTCAACGTTTGTTTGTCCGTCACCACCACTCGGCAGATCTCTTTGCAAATACCTTTATACCTAATAAGCCGATGAAATTACATACTTTTTCTATGTGATATACTTTTTACGTTCTGCAAACTTGGCTGAAAGCATTCGGTTAGATACCAGTGATCAAGAATTCTAAGCAGACGTCAATACTCTACATTGAAAAAGGCCCAGCCCAAGATCTTTGCTCCTGCAATGAATTGTATGACTTTAGGCGAACGTTTCGTTGGTCGATAAAAGAAAACTGGTTGTACCCGGAGTTCTTCGGTACCCGTTCTTCTTCTAGTTGTCACAAAAAGAACAACGCTGCTGATAGACCGTACACGTGAGAGACCGACCAGACTTTCGTTATTCTTTGTACACACGAAGAAAACTGACTACTTCGGGCATACAAACTAACATCTCGCTAATTTTATATCAATTCTGAACTGCGTTTTATTTTCAGTCTGTACAACCATTAACCATACATTATTGTGCTATGCTTTTGGTTTTGGCAACGCAGCACTTAATAGGAGCAAAAAAATCTAAAGATCACAATAAGGGAAAGACTATGGGAAATCAGATTCACATCGGTTCCCGCTGACCGAAACACTTGGTCTTAAATACCTTCGGTCTTCGAGCACCCTGTGCAATGATCTATTGGAGGTGTTAGTCTAATTCTCTCTACTTCAAACTGTCCATCGGATAAGTTGCCCCGTCGTTTTCTGCTTCACGGGCTGGCCACCATGACCAATCTTCTATTCAGTACCTGCCTCAAAGAACCACCTACAATGGTGGAGTCAATTTGTTCATCTGCCTAAACCCGCGAAGACAAAATGAGTATGCTATGGAATATTTGGTTGGTCGGTCAGTCGGTGATTTTACGTCCTAGCGCGGTTGCTGAGCTGAGCTGTATCGAACACCATTCTTTGGATGTCGGATAAACAAAAATCTCTTCCGTTTTAATTTTGATGCAATTAATCATTCGATGATCACAGGACTTAGATCGCTACCCGCCCCAAAAATATTAGCCAATCAACGAGTTCGACTGAACTGGGAATTAAAATTGTGAAAATTTTCGGTCTGTTTTCCAAACGGCTTGGTTGGAAATCAAAAAACAAAGCTGTAAATAAATTATCCCCCCGATTTTCTTAGATTATTGTTTGAATAAAGAAACTGGATAGTTGCATCTAACTGTTACCTCTCTGAATGCGTGAATGGCGTAAGAATGAATTGTTTTTCACTTAAATATAAAAATCGCAGACGGAGCTAACACATCATGGGTTGTCTGTGACAGAGACTTATTTTGGCGAGCCCTGTTTAATTCATTATATTTTTCGATATCCTACCCTTGTTCTTCGTTAAGCGGTGCGGACCTGCTTGCAATGAATGCGGACGGTAATATGCCCTATGAATGCTGTCTTCCGGGACCAACTCTCAGCCTCATTGAAACAGAGATGGACAAGAGAGGTATGGAACTGGTAGTCGTTATTTCTTTAATAAAGCCCCTGAGCTGTAGAAATGTGCTAGTGATATTTGAAACAAAATTCAGTTCTTTTGTTTTCTTGACAGTAGAATGTAAGATGGACAACCTATGGAATAAACCGTTATTATGTATTGGAATATATTTTCGTTTTTTCGGCTCATTGATTTTCTCACTTCTTCCATCATTTTTGCTCATCCCACCGGTTGGTAGGTGCGGTTTTTGAAATTTTTCAACTCATTACTTGGCTTCTGTTTGTTACACTTGTGAATACAGAGTAGATCGCTGGTTTTCCGACTTCTTATCTCGTCCGTTTCCGTATTTTCTCATAATCAAACCGCGTGGAGTTTGTCAGCATCACTTGCTTTGCCTTATTCTTCCTATCATTTGGAACATTAAGCTTGAAACTGTGAAACCGTCTTCAAGTTAAAAAGTCACACTTGATCATTAGTTTTCTTAAGGTTATGACCTGCTAAGCAATTTAAGCTGGATAACCTTGGTGTAGACCATATTGGACGAGTCATTTACCCGACTGCAAAAGTGACCCCTCTGAACTTCTCAATTTATTTCACCCAGGCATTACACAGGAAGAAGTGGACGATTTGCGACGACTCCCTGAATGTGAAATGCTGGCTGATATGGAGACCTTGTACAAGTCAGGAGCAGATTTGAATGTCCTCGACAAACAGGGCGCATCTATGGTAAGCCATTATTAAAGCGACTTCTTCGCCTTTCCGCCGGGAGCCGCCGTCGCCGATTTCATTAATCAACAAATATTTTCGGTTATTGCTCTCTGAACTACCCTCAGTGGTTGTTATAACAGTGAGCCTTGACGTGTTAATAATTGTTTGACGTCCTTGATGAACCTGTGGATGATTTACGCAAGGTGTAACTAGACCGGTCTATTTTTGTCTTTTAACTCCTACAGCAAGTATATCGATTTGGATTGAACTATGGTCAATTTATACTTTTTTGTAATTGGTACAAAAGTTTTCTTGCCACTTTCCACAATCACGTGTATGGGGGTACTCCGGCGCTATGAAGTCCTCCTGTTTGCTTTTTCTAAGTATCGACTTGCAAATATGAGGTCCAAAAAAGGTAATCTTTTATAAAATCTGTATCTCTTCAGTCCGTGTTTGATCCTCGAGCATCCACCAAAACGACGGGTTCAGTTCAGTTTTTGCAATCATTATTTCTACCACCAGACTACTGTTTTTTGTTTCTACCTCATTAAGCCATATATTCAAATGAGAAAAATAAAATGAGGAATAGTGCAAGATCGATCATAAAATAATAATACGAACAAACGCATAAAAGAGGAGGGATTTCGAATTCATGGACGCCCCTGACACCGAACCATATCAACTGCTGTCTTCAGCCATTGCTCAGGAATGATGATCGTGTGCCCACGTGGGTCAGTTCACGGGTCAAAGTTTCCTTTCACCTATAACTATCTTTCAATCGTTACACAAAATCTTAAGCTACCCAAATATATATGTGTGTACCTGTATGTGCATAGGGTACTTCCATGGAATTCTGATCACTGAGCCTGGTGTTTAGATTCAAACACAAACTTTCAAATCGATTGACGCGATGCTTCCATCCGATCAGTGTTGCGGAATCGAATAGCTGCTGTTGGACTGCTTGTTTCCGGTTACCTAAGCAGTGAGCAAAGTTATTATTATTATTATTACTGTTAGACAATTATTAAGGTAGTTTTGAATTTCCGTTGGGACCCATTTACGGACTTCGCTTGGCCATTTAAGGACTGCGTAAGCTGTTCTAATAGGCAGTGTTCTTATTTAGTCTATCGCTAGCTTCGATTTTCTTCTTGCCATCGATTCCTAGTTGATAATAACCAAATGAATGCAACCTGTGGCGTCGTGTGAACTAGTAAGTACGAGTAAGTAACATTAGACTTTAAGTGGAGAAATGACTGATCAGAGCCCCGGTTTTCTAGTGTCCAGTAAACAAAAATATTGGCTGATGCTTAAAGCTTGCGATTGCTGTTTACCAATGTGGATGTTTGTTGATTTTGGGTTGAAAAAAACCTATGGTTAGTTTCACCGCGACAGCCGACATTCGGACGATGTCGGTCAGAAGAATTGATCAGCTAATCTAACGGGGGTGTACAGATCGTTATTGGTTAGCTTTTATGCAGGAGATTTCGTCAGGTGGAAAAAAACAGGTTTCGACAGTTTATTAAAAAACAAACAGGTTTGAGTTCACCTGCAAATTTACGATATTCTTGTCTGCACACAGAAAATGTATTAGAATCTACCAGTGTTTTTTCTTACTACAGCATTTCAGCTTAACGACAAACTCACATTAGTGCTGATGTAACTTGTGGCCAGCAAAGGCCTGTTTACTGTTGTTCGGAGCTATGAGATCCCATCGTGGTTTGTAAAAATGGCTTCTCCAGATTTGAATTAGACGTTGTTAATTGTGAAGGACATCCGATTTGATTTGCTCGAGGCTTAAGGGACTCTGTATTAGGTTTCGGCACATCCCCTAGACATGTTTTCCGTCCGGAGATATCACTAAACCAAACGCGACGGTCGTCTCCGCTCCTAGACCAGCCAATTACTGCTATCGTTTCTAATCAGGACGGTTGAGTGAAGTGAGAAGGGAATGCCCAGTAGCTATCAGGGCCCAGTGCATCCAGGATAGCGGACTAGAAATCATAACCCGGAAATTTTGAGTAAGATATTCTCAGATAAATTCCGAATAAACCAATCGGGCAAACGAGCAGGGAGACAGCGAACTGCGATCTACCACTAAAGTGGCCAGAATGTCTGGGATTGGTAATAATCATGTTAACAAATGTTCCCTAACCGACTGACATACAAGATCCCCTGTTTGTCGCAATTTTCCACATTTTTAATTCATCATGCACAGGTTCAAGAAGGGTCAGGATCCATTCTTTCGATCTAGTCGCTATGGATTCACACCACCGAACGAAACAAATCCATGATTTCGGGCGGATTAATATTGCTTATCAATGAGATCTTTTCGTAGCAAATTTCGAGTGTGAAAAATAAAACTGTTCATTCGCCATGAAATAAACTAGAAAATTTCAGAACGACGTCAATAAATAATTCACTTTTCACTCCGCCAATTTTCCAGTCGAAATCATTCGGCAAACAGATTTCCATGTCTGGCTACTGTATGGATTAAGTTTTGGTGTTTCTTAATTTATCCTTTGTTTTTATCTCCTCTCCCCCGGGCACCAACAGCTTCACATTGCTTCTGCCTGTGGCTACGAGGAAGTGACCATTTTTCTGCTGAAGCATGGAGCCAAAATCAACCAGTTGGATCGTGATGGCTGGCAAGCAATTCACATCGCTGCTTGTTGGGAACATGTAGGTTTTGTTTTGTCAACATGGTTCATGGTTCAACGGTTAAGAAATAAAATCATCAACCGAGAGGTTTGTTTGACTTTTCTGTAACATTTTGATGTCCGGTTGCAAAGTCGCGCGGAGTTGTGGAAGACAAACGCACCGGCTCGATGACTTGATTGCTGAGGCGTGACGCTCTTTTTTGTGTTACACAACAAATCCAAATGAGAATGGTGGGTTTGTACGAAATCCATATTTATTTGGCACATCCATACGAAATACTCGTGTGCGGGAGTAGTAGACGAAATTCAGTGCTCCAAAGCCAGAAGCTCTTCGTGATCAGGTTTACGGATTTTCTAGTTTCACTCCGAAAAAGGAAAACAGGATCAAATTTAGGAATTCGAAACAGAGGTTAACACGAATGGATGAGAGAATCCTGAACGAAACAGGTTGGTCATAACGAATGCAAGTGTGCAATTAAACTGGCTTCAACGACGCAGCAGATTACGATATGAGGTCCAAGAGGGCTGAAAATGACAAAGGATAAAAATTGTTGCTACCACGAATAATCGTCTCCTTTTTCTCATCTCACAACGGAATTTTGATAGCCCACTAATGTTTTGCTGAGTATGGGCAAAAATTAATATAGCCTGTTGGTTTTAAAGGCATTCTTTTCTGAGGTTCAGTGTTTGATTCTAAACCTCTGATTGAATGTAGAATGCCACTGGCATATCCACAGAAAACCACTTTTCACCATAGCATGTAGAGGAGCCTGTCGACTGCGCGTACTCACCGGAAGCTAAATTAATATTGAGGACTCAAGGTGAGCATATATGAACCAAAGTGTCTAAATGACAACCTCTCCGTTTTTTAGCAAACAATAGCTTTTCTACTACTGTTCGATGCAGAGTCTCTCGAGTGTGCGTCTATCTCTCGAATATTTCTTTTGCTGTTTTGCCACCCTGGTTCCAAGCCAACCACCGGAGGCATGCGAAGCTCGCACCTGCGTACTCACTGGCTTTTGTTACGGATGCGTATCTGAGCGCCCAGGATGTTCAACTCCATCCGAGGGGTACGAACGGAGCATTCAGTTACCGGCCCTCCGTGAATTATGGGATCTTTCAATCATGCCACCAAGTTGCAAGTTAGACCGTTTGTTCAAATGCTCGATGTAGGATGCCCGAAGTCAGCTCTCTACTTCTATTTGGGCATCCGCCTAGTATCAAACTCACTGACATCCACAAGCACAACCAATGGTGTGAAAGTAGATAATGGAAGATCTACCACAGTCTTGGACAACTCTACAAAATGTTTCTTTTCCAGCTTTATCCCTTAGTGCTTCCGTTTCAGTAGCATATTCTGTGCATGCATTTGTACAGTATACATAGATGTATATAATCCACACAAATTTAACCCAATGTTTTCGTTGACTGTGATGCAACTGAAAATTTTCTCCTCAACGTTCGGAAATTTGTAACCTCTACAGTGCGTATCGAAGCATCAGTTAGCATTGTGAATCTGTCTACAGGCTTCTTCCGCACACTTGACTGTCCACTGTGTTAAGTCCAGTTGACCGTGAGTGACCTTGGTTGTCAAGACAAACTCCTTGAATATGAGAAAAAGGAAAGTTAGAAGGGATACGAAATTTTCATAATCCTGGGTGAAACTGTTAAAGGCATCAGCTCTAAATTATACTCGCAAGTGATAACTGCTCCAATTACTCGATAGAAGTCTTTGTTCGTTCAAGCATTGTGCTACAATTAAGCATCTAAGTGCAGGTCAAGTGCTATTTGTTAATAACTACTAGAATTGATATTAGCCTTGGTTTATTTGTATTTTTCAATAGTGAATTGCCGAATTTTCGACAGATGAGAAACCTCTACATGAAATGTTGCCTTGACATCTATATTATTGAAATATGCTCCTCAAAACTAAGCAAGCGAACAAAATAAATGATTTTTTAACACTCTGTTGTCAGATTCTGGACATCTGGAATGCTATATTTTCCGTCATAGAACGGTTCTAGTGGTTTTGCCTAAACAGGACTGCAATTCACATTATAATGAATAAGAAACGCTTTAAAGTCAACAGAGGGTGCTTCGTACATCGAAGCGGAAAAACAGTTATTTTCACAATCCCGGCAACAGAAGCAATAAAGGTACTCGCTCCAAATTCTGTCGTAAAACAATATTGGTATTTCGAACATACTTGCCTCGTCATGCAGGAAGAAAATGTAATGTTTTTCTTTTAAGCTAATATGCAGAGTTGCGATACTCACGCAAGGAGGTAAAACCTGTGTAATATCGCGCAGTAATTGCGCATACTAATCGTGCTAATTTAACAACCGGTTAGTTTTGTTAACGGAAAGCTATGCCGTAGCGAGATATTCTTCGATAACGTTTAACCTTTGACGTGCATCCTTGAGAAGTGCTTATTCTGAAAAAAGAGGACTATTTTTGGCGAGTACCAGATAAAAACACTATGTCTAAGGAAAATCCATAAGTGTAATGACGGTAGTACTACCAATCTGCTTAGGAAATAAGCCCTGCAAGAAAATAGATTTTTGTGAGGAAATCTATGTCGGATTTTAATATATATTTCAGATTAAGTGCATTTATCTTTCTGCAACGAAATTTTAACCACCAGATGCATTCTTGATTCTAAATACAGATACATTTGACAGTGTTATAACCTATAACTTCGTTGTGTTCAAAACTTTCATTAGGTACTGAATCAGTACCATGGGTACATTGTAGAACGGAGCCTGAATTCTAGCATATCTTTGTACAGTAGATAAAATCACTTTGCAATGGAATCAACAGATACTATGCAAAATGATTTAACAAACTGCTGGAGGACGAAGGCGCACCTATGAAAATACGGATTCTCAGTTAAACTGACCTCTTCGGAAGTGCCAAGACTACCCATCAAAAACTCCACATCATGCAGGACAGTTATTCTCATCTATATGCTCCTGCTAATATGCACCAACAAATCTTATCTTGTGCTCTCCTGGTAACTCTTAACGCGTCACTGCTCGATAATCACTGGCAGTGGAAGAAATGGCCTACTGGCTGAATTTCAGTCGTATAAGCTTTCTTGGTGGCAGCATGAGGATTGTTGCTCTAAGTTGGGGGGTTCGCAACCTTCCGATGAAGAACACATTTGTGTCTGGGCTGTATGTTATTTATGGTTTGCTACATGATACTAGATGATGTTCATTTGGTCCGCGTTACGTGATTTTCGACAACACCCGTTGAGTATAAAGTGCAGCACTATTTTTCATTTCGTGTACGATGTACAATTCTCTTTTGCACACTAATGAGCAGACATTATTCCTCTGGCTGCATTTTCGACCCAAAATCCAGTAACACTTGATCATCGATGTTCATCAAGCATTCGCGTCATTTTCACTTGCGCACTTAACGCATAAATGAGACCCGTTTCATAGCTTTGACAAAAAATTCGCGATCTCACTTAATTCTTTTTGACCAAAAACACTGAGTTCCCGTCGAGTGAAAGTTGAAAACGAAAATAGACCAAATCTGATACCCGTACTGTGTTTTTGGGGAAAAAATTTTTTGTCAAGTTCCGAATTATCTCCAATCGGTCAGCTATTTGCCACCATAAGCGATGGTCGATATCAGGTGATGGCCACAATTTTACAAAACCTAAATTATCGAATAAGCTATGGGGGACATGAAATAGCCCCTTTAGCGCCCATGTGTTTTGATCACATACAAGAAGCGGTCGGATTTGGAGTGGAAAGATTACGATTATTCAATCGGCGTTTATGAGCTAGAAACTGTTCTAATAGAACGGACAGAAAGCGCAAAGCAAGATTCTGATAACGAGCAGTATTTCTTTGATGTCGGCTGGGTGAATGACAAAGGTCGCCTTGAGGAAAATTTACTTAGGATACCTCAAGTTAGCGATACCGTCACAACGGTTTGTAGTCGTATGTGCGTCTGTGTGTGCCCGTGTGAATATACCATCCATTGAGGAGAATGCTCCACAAAATGCTTGTTCACAAAGCCAAAATATTGCTAAGTTCATTCTTCTGAAACAAGGGGAATTAGTTTCTTCCCTACTAATTATGATTATTATCGTAACATCACCAATCGAACTGATTATTTATGTTGGGGAGATAATATACACAAAGCACGTTTTCAAAATTCTTACCTTCGAGTACAAACGCAATTGTTTCGATATTCAAAACAAAATCCATGACCACTCGGTATGGAAGTGAAACTTCGACCAAAAAACCATATCAACTGTCTTACCCTTCTATCCTCGAGTTTCCCTTTCATTTTCCTTCTATGGACGTGTGTTTATGACTTATTTCGACTCGCTTGCGAATTAAAAACCGAAATGCAAAATAAAATCAATTGTTAAGTGAATGTTACTCATAGCAACCACAAAGTTGACAACTGATAATATGCACTGGCTTTTCTGTACTAGAGACAATGTGGTGTTGATTAGTGATGCATACAACACACGATATATTGATTCTTCCACTTCCTTCGAAATCCATTTGGCCCTGACGAGTTTGCACTACAAATCGATTGTTCTCTTTCCACCCCACCCCACATCTCGTGTGTTTTGGCATGCCATTCAGCTTGAAATCATCGAGATTCTCGTAAATTTCGGCGCGGATATCATGGCTGAGACCACGTCCGGCGAGACAGTGTTCGATATTTGTGACGATTTGGAAATGCACGCCAGACTGATGGAAATCAAGGAAGAGGCTGAACGAAAACAATTTCAACAAGAAGAAATCCACAATAAACCGGATAAACCACGGGAATTGTCTAGACGTCGAAGCAGTACAAATCCTCGAAGGTACGAATTTCCTGTCCCTGTCACGTAGGGTTTCAGGTGCAGTGAAGAAGTCGCGTTGTGCAAATCCGGTGGCATGGAAGTTACACTCTTCACAGCACGTCGAGTGTTTTATTGTGATAACTTAAGGGTTTCCTAACAGTCTCCGAGATTAGTCTCTGATCCTCCTTGGGCGTAGATGTCAAATCTGGGATATAGTAGCTCGGTGCAAGTTTAGATCGACGCTGCATTGTTATCAGCTTACGATAAAGATGAACGAAAGAGGACCTTCAGCAAACTGGACAGGTTTTTCAAATTACGGCGATTTTATCCGAAGGTCAAATCAACTGGGTCTTTTCACCTAACGATGGAATACTAGATAAAAGACCAACGTGGTTTATTGCATAAATTCTCACGATAGTGCTATTACAAACCTCTGTATCCCAGTGGCCAGCACTGATCAACATGAAGGTCATGGCTTTGATTCCTGCCACCGCTGATCAACTGTTATACTTGACAGTCCTCCCTTGGCAGCGACCCCCTTCCTAAAAAGTAAAATGGTAATTAACAACGTATTGTTGATTTGCATGTATTGCTAATATCTCCTAATCGATAGGCTTGAAAATCCCGAATAATCTCCGACATGTTCCAGAAAGCTGACTTCAGTTGATTAGACGATGTTTTTCACTTTTCATCTTTTCTCCCTTTTATGCCCCTGTTAAATTATCCGAAAATTACAACACTTTCATGAAGAGGTGCCCCGTCAAAAGAAGGCCGCCAAGTGGGGAAGTTAACCGATGGTAGAATGAATCGAAACCACGACCCTCAGTTGGAAATGCCATGATAGTAGCCATTTGGCCACTGGTAGTCCTTATAGGGTCGCATAAGTGTATGTTTAATTAGGGCATAAATGACTTAAACTTCGGTTTTTGCTATTAGAGGTTTATAAGCGTCTGTTTCCACGAACACGTGTTTCGTAAACGTTGCATTACTTTATAGGTATGATTGAATGATCACATGTGGATCAGAACTCAAATGGGTGCCATTCCCTTACCACTGCAGTGTATGGCCTACTTTGCTCGAGGCAAAAATATGAACCTGCCTTGCATTTCATAAACGAAATAGACTAGCATTCGTTGACCGTTCGTTTTACTAAATCACGCTAGCCTTGCGTTGGTTCGAATCCAGCCAAGAAAAATAATTTAACATAAAATACATTTAGGACCTGTTGAATGTGCGCACCAAAATGTAATTTTGGAGTGTTACTCTAAACCTTGACCACTTCTGGCTACGTTAGCTTTGAATGCAATAGCGATTAAAAGATGTGGGGTGAAAATAAGAATGATGCATGTCCCAAAACTGAGGACCACTTTCACAGGTAGGAGGCTAAACTGCAAAAGCCGTCCACAGTGTATGTGAAGTTTTTGCAAGCAGCTATTGGCTGTTTCATGCCTCACAAGACTCTAACGTCTGGAATGAATAACCTAAAATATATTCTTTTTTCTCCAGCTTTTCGAACAATCAAGTGCTCACGCGAATGATCGTCGGTATTCTGTCATTAGATACTGAAACACGCGTCACTATTGAAGATTAATCACCGATTACTGTGCACGCGTTGGAATCGATTTCAAAGTATTGAATTATTTATGCCTATTTCTCTCATATGCATGAATATATAAAAACTCGTGCCGAGGAAGAAAATATAAGTAACCTGATAGCACTGAGCAGCACGCAGTTATGGTATATAAGCCCACTGGGAAAGTGAAGCAGCTGTGTGAACACTGCCGATAGATCAATCACGAAATGGGAACAACTAAAATCAGTTTCTCGATGCATTGTTAGTTGTTTAGAAATAACGAAATTTCAGCTGGCCCTGTTGATCGGATACTCCTTTATTATCATCAAGGCTGTGCTTTTGGGGGTGATGTTTCTTGAGTTTTCTTTTTCCCTGCTCTTGATTTTTACGAAACAAATTCCTGATAATTGGGGCTCGGGTAGCGGGAACAAGTGGAGATGTATAACATTTTTTCATGCACTAATAATAGTTTGCCACTCCCAAGCAGTTGTTCATATTTAACAATCTACTGATATCAGCCAAATCACTGTAAGTATCTCGCAGCTTCTGACTAGCGTCTGCTTTTTATCATGCACTCAGCCCATGAGTGCACTGGAAGCGGTATTCTATGTAGCCTCAAGGGCGTACTCTGTTGGGAGAGCAAGGAACTGCAACAATGACCCTAAAGTTTAGGTTCCTGGCGGGTTAGCTGTGGGCCCGAGCTACGCAACAGCATGTTGACATCTAAAACTCAAATGGTCGACAGATCTGAGATTCTAACCTCTGAGCTTTTTAGGATGACAGATGACTTATCCGCTTGACTACCGGTGATAACTGTCTAAGGATCTCGTGTGGTTGACTTATTCTGTCTTAGCAACTCGACATAGAATAGAACTAGCACGTCTTTAAGGTAGTAGCTACCGCAAACAGGTACACCATGCGCTACTTATCGCCTCCACTCTTCTAACTCAAATTGGATTTCGTCGGAAGCTTTGTTTTCGGCGAAAAATGTCTATTTATTTTAAAGCAGATCTTGGTTCTTGAAACTGGTCAGCGCCTGCTGGACAACGCAAAATCTGCATAAAACAAAATTTTAATTGCACGGCACTTGAGACTGATTTCCTCTACAATAAATTTCACTGTTTTTAACGTTGGTTCTTGCGTGTTAGTGCATCGATTCGCCGCACAAGCATGCGCGAAAAGAAGATGATCTCCTGGAAGGAGGCAAAACAGGAAGCAGAAATGCGTGGTGTTAGCAGTTTGGATCTGGGTGATGGTGATTTTGAGTCTCCCACTGCAGGCACAGTCCGTCCGGCCGAATCTGATCCAGATCGTCGAGCTACCAGTCCGCTATTTGTGAGCACAGATGTTTCATCAAGCCAACCACAAACGCAACAGGAGCACAAGCCACAACAGCATGCCAATGGACGAAACCACACTGACGTAACTTCTCCCGTTATACCCGGGGCCTCAGGCAAACGGCCGTCTAGTCCCCATTCCCCACCAATCATGAGTCTGGATATACAAAGTACAGAAGTTTCACGATCTCCGCGACCTAAAAGATCTGCAGCGGGGTCTACCAATGGCGTTGCGGCAACCACGGTCGACGAGGTAAACCCAACGACTACTTCAATTCGTATATTTTCTAAAGGCTCCGAAAGGAACGTAAGTTTTACCCGACCTTTCAGTTAAACAGGAAGCTAAGTTCAATAACGTCGGTCCTCGTTTGTCTTTTAAAAGTACTGCCCTGAAGAATCTCGTCTACTGGCAATTCAACCAAACCATGCTGTTCTACCTATGGTATTATTTTATTTTGTTTCTCGTGCAATAAGTGAGAATATAAGCCTGAATAACACCAACACGAATGTCTCCAACAGTCGTTCAATTGACCGTTTTTGGCAAGGTAACTGTGTTGCAAACGCTGAGAGCTGTACTCTGACCTCTTAGGTTATTCTTGACAGAACGGATATTTTCATTTGATTTTCCAGTGGATTCGCCTTCATCTGGGCCCGGCTTTTATCGATTAAAAGTTCTTATAAAGTGGGCTATTGAATAAAAATTCTCTCGCCAACATTTCAAACCAGTTACGTTTTTCTAGCCACTATGCCTATTTCCGTTGCTACTAACCTAACATCATACAGAAAAACAAGGTGGATTTGTTGTACTCAAGTAAAGGGATAATTTAATCCCAGCTGAATAAAACAACCATCAGTCGAAGTTTTATTATCAATTCTAAGGTCATTTTACTTATTTGTATACCGTGTTTCACAATTCCCTGGGTTGTACAGAGAAGTAATGTTCAAGTTACAAATAATTTTCTGCTCGAACCCCGCGCCGCTTTTTAAGAACATTACGATAAAATTGATGTTGATAGTTGGGCATCAGTTTCATGTACGACCAGAGTTGCACTGCTTGGTCGGTGTTTAACAGGAAGAAAAGTTACACTGTACATGTGGCTGTAGTGTTCCATTGCGAGGTCGATGTGGGTTCTAAGTCCCAGAAGACTATGAGCTAAATCGATGAACCGTTTGGAAATCACGAGTCTAATCCCCACGTTCCAAGTATAAGTGTTTGTGAACAGTGTTCAGCTCATATGCCTTAGGGTTGCTTTCATCATCTGGTGTTATCGACCGCACTATGGGCTTAATCCAAGCATTGGTAACTTTGAATTGGACTTTAATAGCCGTCAGCCTTAACGAATCAAGCGCATTAGACGAGTAGTTGTGTTCCACTAATGGGACGCGCGGCCGCTTTCTACACTTTTACATTCTTGAGTTGATGGACTAATTTGGTACCGTTTATTTTCCTAAGGTAACTTCCGGTCCACTTAAGCGCCCACACTCAAGTTGGTAACGTTTAGTACGGACACCGATCTCGAATTCAGATAAACGACGAACCGTGATGAGCTTCAATGCAAAGTGAAATCTGTCACTAATGGACAGTGCTTTGGTAGAAACTACCTCCAGTTTCAGTTCAGCTGAGTGATTAGCAATGGTCCAGGTGAATAACAAAACGATAGGAGCAGTTTAAAAAGGAAGAAGACATTTTTGTTTGCCAGACTCCAGGACTTTCTTAACCGCGTAGAACCCTAACTCATGGTATTCATTATTTTGAGATAATGTTCAGCCTCACCTGATTTACGTGGAACGAAAGGTTAAAGTGTCTTTGCATAAGTACGTGCATCAGACATTAAAAGTAATCAGTTATTTGGTAAACAGCAAACGGATTTCAGAGTTTGAGAATTTCAACGTTTCACTGCAAATAAAAACAAATCGCTCATGACAACAAGAGACGCAGAGTAATGGAAACGAACACAAGCAAGGCCTCAAGGCACACCGGGTCTGATAATCCATTCCTCCAACGCGCGTGTCAGCCAGTATCAAAACTTGCACACCCAAAGCATTATGGCAGTACGCAGGATACACGCTGCAATGGCTTACCATTACGACTTCACTACTGGAGTCCTATGCAACCATTGTTGGAACCATTAGCAGTACGCATTTGTCGTTTTTAAGCTAGGATTCGAACTTAGGATGAAAAATAAGGAATAGAACGCTGTAGTCTCCCTGTAGAACGGATACAGATTGTTGCTCTCATTTTTGAACTCATACGAATCTCAACACAGAAATGAGCACGTTCAGCTGAAGCTACTTAATCCTGAAAACTCCTCATATCACAAAAGCTGCCCATTCTGAATCCACACATCGAACAGCGATAGTTCTACCACAGAGAGAAGCACATTAAGTGTACTTACCCCCAGGAGTTGGAATTTCGCCTCAACTAAATTTTCGTTCAATAGGAAAAGTAATATAATAGGATTTTTGCGGAGCAAAATGGACCATCTGTACGGCGTGATGCTATTTCTATTCTCGTTCACAGATTTTCTTGATCGCAGTCACTTAATTTAATCATTTTGCCACATGGGTGTTAACGGGTATTAATTTGTTATACCGACCAACATCGCGTCGTCTCAACCTGAATGTCGCGGTTTCGAGTCCTCCTGCCACCAGTCAAGTTTCCCATTCGGTAGTCCCCTGTTGATTGCGACCCCCTTCCTTAGAATGATGTACGTTGTTATTTCACTAGTGAAAGAAGTAAAAGCATCAAAGATAAAACGTCCAAAGGTATTGCATGGGTTTAACTGATTCAAAGCTTCCTTTCAAGGTGTAATGCGTCATGACTTGGCAAACCTTCATTTCAGTACTCTACCACTTTTAGTTCTGAAATGTTTAGTTCGGTGATTTTATCAATATTAGGACTGTTCTTAGCGATAGCATGTGCCATCACAATCTTGGCCAATCGTACAGCTCACTTCTCTGGGGTTTTACGGTAGGCCGGTTGACGAAACCGTCCCTAAGTAATAAGTGTCCCGTTCTTCTTAGACTCCTGCCTCGCACTGATCTGCTCACTTGCATTGCACACTTTTGTTTTGGTGGTGCTTAAACGTCGACTACTTCCATCTTCATTCACATTTGTGTCTTGCTCAATTCTGCCTTGACATGTGACAACTGTTCGAACAAAACTGCTAACATCGCTTGAATGGATCATCCGGAAATGAATGAATGCGGTAGTACAACAAGGCTACCCTGCATCATTCAGACTGATACCGATTTCTGTCAGCCTGTGACTAACTCAAGCCAAATGAGAGAGCGACTTTTGCTCATGCAAGAAGCTATTTCGGTTTTGACTAAACTAAGCGACTGTGCAACTTTAGAATGTAATATGTTGCAAATCTACTCGTACGGAAAAATTTTAAGCTTCAGTAAGTTGATTAATTGGAGGATGATATTCCAGTTGGCTTAGTGCTGCATTCGACCACTCATTGGTAGTTTTTTTCTCAGCGAGTACTGATGTCATTTTTTACCAAGCAACTCATGTATTGAATATTCATTTTGTTCGGATGCAACAGCCAGTGGTGAAAAACAGACCTCATTCACTCACTTACAGGTATCACTGTAAATCAATAACTAACACGCTCATTCATTATTTCGCTGACATCATCCGATTTATTCGAACGTATGCAGTTTGAAGGCTGGGATGGTAAACACTGTCAAAACTGGTGTAGGTATCAAGAGGTACCCCATTTTTTGCTTTTGGTTGTTTCCTTTTCCATTTTATATTGCTAACCAATTATTTGATTAATTTGCTAATTGTCTCTTGTTTCTCACTCCATACAATCCACATTTTTCTGCCGATTTCTGTGGCATCATTTGCTAAAATCGACAACCACAATCGAATCCAAAAACCGTTCCCTGGCATATCAAATATATGTCTATACATGTCTTTCAGTCCAATAAGCCACCTCGTTCCGAGAAACGAATTACCAGTCCAGAACCATCAAATCCATGCGGATCGAAACGTGGCACAGTGGACAACGAGCACAGACCAACAAGACGCTCAACACCTAGCTATTCTACCACCGAAGGTCAGTTCACGCCGATACCACAGCCGCGAAATACCGGAAGACAGCCGGGTTTGAATGCTACAGACCATGTATTACACCAGATTCCTCCGAGCCCCTCGACCAAACCACGCAATCACCCAACTGATCGATATCCGACCTCACCTGCTGGAACTCTTCGAAACAACGTGCAAACTATGCCTTCGCCAGCTCTCGGTCCTCGATCCTCAATTCAGAATCGCCGTGTCATGTCGCATGAGTCGACCGGGTTGAGCAAAGTCGAGATGACGTCGCCCAACCTGTCTGCACACAATGCTTACTATAACCCAGCACAACAGAATCTGTCCTCAGTCAGCAACAATACGGCTCTCAGGAGTCAATCCAGTGGTACCTTAAAAGGAAACCCGTTGCGACCCAGTCAGACCGACCCCCAGTCAGATTATGACACAGTTCAAACTACACATCTGCCACGAAAGGCTGTCCGCGAACTTATCGAATACGACTTGGGAAATAAAGCCAGCGGGAAATGTTGTGTGATTATATAAATAGGTCATTTTGTTACCGAATTACGATCAGTGCAGAGAACATTCATTCCATGGTTTTCCGGCATTGTGATCACTTGCATCAGGGCGACCGGTTGTCATATACTGGTTATATTTTCCCTCTTTTCCAGTCAGAAAAATATTTCCTTAATACATGATTACAGGAAATCCAGAAACCGCGTCATTCTGCCCCGAATCCCCAGTAAGATTGGGCTGTGTGAAGCAGAGCAGACAGATCAAAAACGTTTTTTTCTTTTTGTTTTTGATCTTCACTTCGCAAACCCCATCGTTAGGCATTTCGTTCACATTTGTACAGACACCAGTGTGAGTTACGCCAAAGCACATCTTACAAAAGGACCCGCAATTGGCAAAAGACAACATTAGCGACAACAGCAACACAAGAATAGTCCTCATGTTGAAAGTTTCGCGGCTGTCAACGCTTCCACTTTCCACTTTCTCATAAACTGATTGTGACTAACTTGAGTTTAACTGGCCTATAAACACAGCCAGTGTTCATAATGATAAGGGCTATTTCAAGAATAAAAGTGTTCGGGGTCCTGAACTGGAAAGGTTGAACTCACAGCATGCGTTTATGCAGGTCGCCGAGAATTCCTACTGTCCGACTGAATGGGTACGAACCATGGATTGCTAAGTTGTATTCTTATCCTCCCTTGTAGCACCAAATGAATTCATTCTGCGTGGCATGTTATTTACTGTTTTTTCTTTAACTCGTGCTATCATTTGCTCAGCTTCTGCCTGCTGCCCTGAACGCAACAAATGCTAGTCGTTCAAAAAACGTATTTGGTGAAGAGATGTTCTCATTTCGCCTACTCACCAGCCGGTCTAATTCATCCCAAAAGTTGCAAAAAACTATGCGTGTGCTTCACCGACTCCTAGTCAAACGGAGACTAATGGAAGACATTTCTCCACTCGTTAGACGGTGCCAAACCAAAATTGCCAGTTATTCTGATCACCCATTACATCCACACCACCGCAAACGAAGCATCTTGACGCAATCCAACCCCACTTAACCCTGCTATATTTTTGGCGAAAACTTCTACCCACAGGTGTAGCGATTCTGTTTATCCCTTCGTCTACTCTCGCTTATGCCCGGTTCTGTCATTTCGTTCACATGTTTTATTTGCCTGTTCCCATCGGCTCCATCACTAACCCCTTCTAAAGTAAAAACATCCTTCTGCTCACAAGTATGACCATACCTGCGCTTGCAATTGTACGTCTGTCAGTTTTGTGTAAATCCGCAAACCTCGAGTGCAAATACTCACCTGTTCATTCCGCATCAACTCACCGTGGAAATCTTACATCTTCTATTGTCATTGAATTTTAAGTTTTTCCTATGCAGGTATGGAGTATATATTTGAGCGCATGCACAATTTCCATCGGCCTCAACGGTTGTTTGTCTTGAAAAAGCAACAATTCCGTTCTTGGTTCGGTGTTACTCCCACCCCGACAATCAGCTTTGTGATATGTGGCTAATTTTGAGCACTGTTTTGTACACATACACACACACCCGTAATGTAAGCATATGATAAACTGACCTCAAAACTGGATCTGAAGTTCTGCGGATTCACTCTTCCGGTTTTGCTTGTAGTTCCGCTTCCAGGGGGCCTAATGTTGTCAGGATCCGCTTTTGCTCCGATACGCCATCGGGGCTGATAGTGCAAAGTCTAACTTATTCGCAAACATCAAGGGAGCTTATTAGAATAAGAGTGGACGAGGATGTTTATACTAGGTGTGAAGTACTGCCTTTGAGCAAACTTTCCTCGTAAGAAACTCGAAATTTCTAACCACTTAAATAAATTTCCCTCACCGTTGACTTCTTTTAATTACTGGGAATCACGGACCAGGCACAACAACAACAACAAACTCATCTTTGCAAACGCGTTCCGACCCCAGTCGGATCCAGATAAATCACTGGAAAGTTCATCCCATATTTCCTATGGGGACCTGTTCTGAGCGGACTAAAAGATTTGATTAGGGTAACACAGCTGACGAACCCGCAGAACGCAGTCGTACTGATTCACCCGTGTGTAAATTTTCTTGATTTCTGCACTACACTCGGCGGAAACGGAGTAGTACTTGCCTGCGGAAATACAGTGTAAAGTTGTTTTAAGTGAGTGTACTGTTAGATATACATGTATATAATTTGAGAGGTTAGAAGGCCTACATTGAGTTATAACGTTCACTGCGACGTTTCGATCCATCTAGGACTCGTTATCAAACGTGAAGAAGTGATTAAATGGGATATATATATATATATATTACTTGTTGCATCCGTAACTCATGAGAAATGTTTTATCTTTCAGTGGAGTGGAAACAAAAATACCAAAATCTTCGTAAAAATGCTCACCAGTATGTTTCAGGCAGACACAAGGCAATGTTGATAGGAGTCACAGAAAAGTGCTTTACGTGACACCAGCTGAGAACATGACTGCGGCGAATGATTCAATCACACAAAGGATGAAAATAATCTATCATTCCTGCTGATCATGTAAGTTGTAAGAAATAATTCGGGGAGAACACGGGGAATAGTAGACCGATAAGAGGAAAAGAAATTGACAGCGTCAGGAGAAACTTGGAGCCAACGGGTTTAGGATTAGTGTTCATGGTGATTATCGTAATCAAACGGGATTCCTGTCTTTCGGGGACAGGGCAAAGAATTCGTCTTCTATTTTTAATTTATCTATGTTGTGACCCTCGAACAGTCAAAACCTAATTACTATGCATATATCACTCTTCCAGCAGCATTCAAAAAACACTACACGTTTTTCGCCGAACGTCTTTAAAGCATTTTGCTAGTAAACGTAGTTACACGAACTTATTCACCACGCGGTATCAGCGCTTACGTCGCTGTCATGGAGCTGTACAGTTGTCTCATTCTTAATAGGAATCTTCAAGAGTGCAAGCTCATCACCACCAAACTGGAACACGAACCCAAGATGAACTAATGAAAGTGGAACACCTTAGACACTCATAACCGGATATGGCAACTATCCGTTAAGGATATGCTTGATCATGGGCCACTGGCATACGACAATTAACTTCCACCAATAGATGAATTGATTACAAGCATCCTTAGTAAAACACGGTGTTTGAGCACAAACTACAGATCTTGGTTACTTGATCAATGGTTGTATTTGTGAATAATCTTGAAAACCATATGCACCATCGGCTCATTGTTATTGACGAGTGAATATTCGTTAGCAGTATGCCTGACATTAATTCTTCAGTTTACTCATAACGGGGCACGGCTTCGCCTTGCTTTGGTTCAGGTGATCTGGTTTTTTCCAAAAAAGAGCATTTTATTCCCAAAGATGTGGATGTACAACTGTCATGTTTCCATTTTAATTTGTATTCGGTAAGATAAACGCAATGACCAAAGCATGAAAATTGTAAGTTTTTCTCATGTAAATTGCCTCGCTAGTTAACATATTAACCTTGATCACGGCAGTGGTTATTCGCAGGTTTCATTGGCGATTATCATGCAGATAAGGTCATGAAGTTTGGACGTGGATGTCACAGGTTTGAATGCTCCCACCGCCGACGAACTTCGCCACTTGGCAACCATATGTTGGACGCCGCTCACTTACTGAAAAATGATTCATACCGTCATTTCATTAGTGAATGAAGTAAAAAGATAAGTAAAGTAGGAAAATACAGTTACCGAGGCTCAGATAAACCGATTGTCATCGGTGAACAAACAAATGAATACATTGGCGCAATGAAATTGGTCATCGGATGTTGTTTAGATGATGAGCCCATTTCAGTAATCACTTGCTTGAATTTACTACAATCATGAATCAGAACTATTTGGATGGACCATAGAAACCATAAGATCATAGGAGTGGACTGATCGAATTACCCACTGGAATATTTACACTTCCTGATTATGATTCCGACAGGTGATATTGAATTAGCCAGCCCCTGGGGAAACCGGAGCTTAGTGGCGGTGTTTGTCTTCATCCTATTATTTCCGTAATTTTGGTCTGACCAATGTGCAACAGACACTGATGAAAGCCAATTTAAATAGAGAAACTGTACACACGAAGCGGGATGGGGACAAGCTGGGACCAACCTGTCAGTCTCTAGTCCCAGTCCTTTAGCACGATTGGATGCGGCTCTTAGTCCTCGAGTGGTTATCTAGTGGGATTTTGGGAATATCCGGAACTATGTGAAACTGGTAACAACTTAACCGAAGTTCATATTCCGCACGTCTCTGTCTCGTGTATTTCAAATGTGAGCGCCAGTCTAGCATTCACGGAGATGAGCGATGCTAAACGTTTCCGCTGCACATCCTCAGGGTATATCATGATTCACTAACACTGAACCCACTAGTGAAACACCTGATATCTGATTTGATCGTGGCAGACATTTACCCCTCAGTGAGCCCAGGATGAGGGTCTTAAGGTGGACATCATAGCTGCTAGTATGTTTGCTCTGGTTAGAATACGGTACTGTACGATCAGCTGCTTCACAAATTGATCCGATTCTCACTTGCCAGTAATTGCATTTTCGTTTGCATTCAAAAATTCCGTCAACCGGTATTTGTTGAGATTGAGAGAGCAGGTAACAGTATGCGTGATTTTCTCTTGGAAATAACATTTTTTATGCATCATTCCTTAGACAGTTTAGAGGCATTTCCTTTGGGATATACAACCTAGCTTATTAGGATCTACTTGATGAGTCCACCAAAACCTAGGTGCTGGAAAATGGAGGTACTTGATTTTCTTTCTCTATTTTTCAGTAATTTTACTCAACCTAGTTAGGAAATGTTTTATATAATACAAAAAATTGTGAATATCTCATCCAGTCAGCGCGAAGGTAAAAAAGTGTGCAAAACAGTTTTCGCGAGAAAATAATCAGCCGATTTGTTGGACTTAGATCAACACTAGTTCCATGCTTGAAAAAGTTATTTTTTATTCTGTGAACCAGAATACTAGAATAGTTTATCTTCTGCATCTAGGTCTCAAGGTTCGAGGGGCAAATGACCGTAGCCCCTGCGCTGTCCAACACTCCAAATCAAGGGGTGCAGTGTGGGACTTGGCAACCAAGCAGGTATGACAGAAATATAGAACACATCAATACCAATGGATCTTGGTATCATTTTTTAGTACTTATGCTAAAATGTGACAGAATATTAGTGTTGTGTATTAGTAAGAAATACCCAGTCATGCTGACTTGGAAATTTGCTTTACCGTGGTATTGAACATCGCACTGAAATTGTCAATTCTGCCACACGCACCTGATCCACCCTTCCCAGCCCCTTTCACTTGAAAGTGGACTGTACAGAAGTGCTTTTTTTATCTACCTGTGGAATATTTGTTCACTTTGTGTTCGTCCCGTCAACTTGTCTTACCGCACATCGCAGAATAACTGTTGTGTAACAATCTTAGCTTTAAGAATGATAACCGGGCTTCTAGAACAATCACAAGACGGGTATTTTCACCCGACAAGAATTCGTTGATGGACGATTTGTATGAGCATCGAGATTTGTTTAACGACATGTTCATCGAATGATTGTCGTGGAAGCTGTATGCCCCATAGCTACTAGGTCCCACTACGCGGTAGGAGGCAGAGGGCACCGGCAACCGTGACCCTGTAACTTGGCTTGGTATAAAACCACTTGAGGTTTTATTAAGTCAGATGCAGAAACGAGCCGGGGCGATAGCAAGTGGTCGTCTAGCCCTTTTGTGACGTTTGGCTCGTTAGAAGACGAGAATTTTCTTCATTTCGACGGTGAAATTAATTGCCGTGGGGATTGCGCAAAAGTTTCCGGTCACTTCCGTTAGTTTTATTTGCGCATACTTTTATGCCATCTTTATTGACTATACACTATTAATTTTCCGGGAAATAGTCTCGCTGTTGCACCGCTGTGATCCCATAGACATCTCACGTTTCTATGAGCTATAAACTGTGCATCACAAAACCGGCAAGCTTTTAGTTGCTTCATGTTCATTGACGAGAGCTCTCCGTTCGTCAAAAAATCGCACAGCATAATAGATGACTCACCCACTAATAGACCTGTGATATTCTTTGCGAAAATTCCGAGAAATCGTCAAAACGGAACTAGCCATTTTTTTACCTATTCACAGTTCAGATTGTGAGAAATGTACTCGGTTAAAGTTTTGACAGTCTTATCTCGGAAGCATGAAAGCTGTATGACCTGTCTGTTCTACCTTGCGCTGCCTTGTGAGAAAAACGAAATGAACAGTCGAAAATTTGCAATAATTTGACGGTTCCATGATAATCTTGAACGACAAGTGCGTTGACGTTCTTCCCCTCCTCGAGTGCGGGAACATCAAAATAAAATTTGCATGCTACTTTCAGCTATTTCGCCATGCTAGAATGGTTTCCTAACCTCATCAGAGGTCTCATACAGAGAGCATGACTCAATCGCGACCCAGGACATGACTGATTGTCATTGTGTTTAACGGTTGGTATGGTTTTATTTCCAGGAATGCCCGATCTCATGTCTCATCTGACAACATTTTACCTTTGGATGGTTACAGTCATGTCTCAAAAGCGGCCTATGGTTGTCCATTGCCTTTCTTTTTGGATGTTTATATACACTGGTCTTAAGTTTCGAAAAACCAGTATTTTTCAGCTGTGACTTCACAAACCATCTACACTAGGAAAGTTGTATTGTACTCCTATCAGGTTTTCACACGAAGTAAGTACTGCCACTGAATATTGTCTGTTCCGGAATGTTTTACGCTTTCTTAAGAGTGAACGTTGTTCAAACTTACCGTGGTTATTTTTAACCAATTCTCGCAGTACCACCTTCGCCACAATAAATAGCGCGTTTCCGCACTGCTCAAATGATCCCTACTATTGACCTCGAATTTGGAAGTTCCCGATTTGAACGGCGCCGTCTTCATGCTCTCTTCCGGTCGCAGTAGCCTCGAATGCTGACGGCTTTTTCCTGAGTTATTGTGCCATAAGAAATGAGCAGATTTTGTGATTTGTAAATCTGCTTTTGAATGGAAAATTTGATTGGATGTTAAGGAAGGGATTGGGTAATCAGTGGGTTTTTAGCATCATCATTCACATTCGCAGACGTTCACACAAGTATCATGCTGTGTCACGAGTGACATACATTGTTTTACCCGTGAACTGGTATTGGATCGGTTTTCCATCAAAAGTAGATTGTAAATCGTCTCCGGTCGTGATACTGCGTTCAGAGATATACGTTATGCGCAATATAAATGACTATCGAGCTGAGAAAACGTCTGACAGATTTGCACTCTTCAATTGGACAGAGTATGGAAGAGTATTGCCTGATAAATGTGGGGGACTGAACGTGTCCCACCAGAAGTAGCCCAGTTTGAGCGAAAAACTAAACTTTGATAAATCATAAGACGACAACGAGGTTTGATCGTAGAAAGCAACTTACCCCATGCAACCAATCACACTGCGCATCTGGTATTTTTGTGAATCGTTGAAGGTGTCCTGTCCTGCTTGGAAAATATTTACCACTGTCGGAAACAATGTTCGACCTTGCATTGGCAAATATTCGTTGTTTAATATAATAGCAAAATGAATTAGACCAGTACGTGTTTATTTGCGTTGGTCGCAGCCAGACAGATCATCGGAGGCAAATCAACAAGTTTCCCCCTGACTAGTGACCCACGGGCGGACCCCATCGTCGACGGCGGGTTGTACAACCAAATAGGCAACAGTACGTAATGATCATTTTATTTAACTACCAGTAACGAAACTGGTTTCCCCCCAATTTGACTCTGCTCTGGAATCACTTTGCAAGTGAATGGGTTGGTCAGATTGAACAGAACCAGAATAATATTTTCATGCGGTTAAGTGGTTCGCGGAGGAAAGAGCACAAATAACTATGCCTAATGAATAGGGAGTAATCCAACCTGATGTCTTCCGCACAAATTCCCCATATTCACATTACTCATTTCGCCGTTCTTAATGTTATTTGGTTACATGCGCCCCTCATTTTTTTGTTTGTCGTACTGATTTGGACATCCCTTCAACTGCATCCTCTCTCTAAATTCCTTACCTAGACCAGAATCCCAGATACCAGGCACTTCTTTGGCACAAATACAACAAGGCGGGTCACCTCTAGATAATGACACCTTGAGTAATAAACAAAAATGCTGATTCTCTGTGGTAATTTGCTTTATAATTTTTCGAAGTAATCATACCTGGTACTTCGGAGGATGTTGCAGTTGGGTTCTTCAATAAGCCGCTCATTGGGGACGGAACCACAGTTGGGATAAGTCCATGGAATTGTTTTGTTCACAGCTTGAACGAAATTTCAATGATTAGTAAGCGAGATAAAACTGAGCGCTGTTTAAGTTTAACGCAAGTATCCATACACATGCAACATGTTAGCTAATTAATTTCACCGTGCAGTTTAGATTTTTATTTCCATTATGCTGTCCTTCTTTGTTCACAAACTAGTGAGAACAACAACTTGCGGTTAGTTAATTCAAGTTGTTTGAAAAACATTTAGTCAAAGTCCTCCACTTCAGTGTTCAGACAGTTTTCTCTATTTCTTATCTAAATGCGTGTGATGATCTAATGCACCAGACTGAGCGGTGGTGTGTCTAACAAGCTATGCCTGACTGGTGACTGTCTGCTCATAACGAGCACATTGTCTAGGATCGGGCACATGAATAAATTCGCCCATTTTTAAACTATTTTTCTGTATTTTAGAATGTGATTTACTGGATGAAACCAGTGTATTTTGTTGTCATATGTTTGTTTCACATATGCATGAGTAGAAAAAGTCTCCTCGAAAGCACAAGACTGGTTCCGCAAATATTACCGCTTGGCAGGTGTGCGTACCCGGTATTCTCCCAGTCAACTATTCCCGAAATTACAAAGTCATTTAAATTTTCACTAGAACCTCAGTTGAATCGTTAGCAGCGTACATGGATGATGGATACATTTAAGAACCGCACGGTTGTTTTTCATTTTTCTGTCGTTTGGGCAAGACAAACCAAAAAGAGGGCGCATGTCCTGGGATGCAAAATGTTTTACCTCAGATTTTGCTATTTGATGGATTGATTCTTTCGAGTTGCGTCAAACATTTACACTCTGTCGCGCCATCATATTTTTCATTAGCCACTTATTTGCTCTTGATCTCAGTTATCAAGCAAGTAGTTTCCGTTCGTTTTGTCTGTCCCATTGATACACATGTACGCCAGCTTAAACAGGAATGGCAAAGCAGTATGAGCACTTGACGGTAGAATCGACATACCAAAATCCAGTCAGCTCAGGTGCTGATGGTCGCAGACGTGTGCGTTTGCAGACAACTGTATTTCATTAAGTATACTAAAGGGCTGTATTGACTGCAATGCCTATGTCAGGCGAAATATCCAACCAGGGTATAAAAGCGGGCTATACTTTAGTATTTTCCAATGCATGTCTCTTCGCCCTCTCATACCAATGCACTAAGGGAAACGTGTTTGGTACCAATAAATAAATTTCTTGAAAGAGTGGTGCGTTTTATTTGCCGATAAACTCGTTGAATTCCCCAATCACTAGATATTTATTGACAGAGCTTTTGCTAAAAGCGTAGAATATCGATCGTCTGAAAACGGCTTTGTGGTAGGTTACTCTCGGTGACCGCAAATTTGACTCATGGTTTTTCACCGATGATTTGACACATGAATGCTTCCAATCCACCTCGGGCATCCTTCTAATCTGATACTCCAAAAGTCTTACCAATTAATTTAAGTTTTTTATGTAAAATATTTTCGAACCATAAATCAGTATCACGACGGTTGTTTAGAATAAACGACCGGTGGTCATTATTGTGTACACGCGCCATCCGTCCGTATGGTAATGGGACTGCAAAATTCACACGTACACACACACGCACACATGCATATACATTCCCGTTACATTTGTTTAACATAATGGGTTCTCCTAAGCATTCATCTCCGTCACAGTGGAAACATTTAGTCACTTGTCATCCACCAAATTTCCAAAAGAACACAAGCAAATTATCCTCGAAGGTAACTTATTATTTTGAGAAGAATGCGAGGAAAGCAAACTCGTTTTTGTGGCTTTATGATTAAGCCATATTAGTAGCCTGCTATGCAGTGATGTCCTCGGTGAACGTGAACCAGATATGGGCATCAAGGTTTCCACGGGAAATCCTACACGCTCTTCACTGTCCCACTTATCGACGACCTACTAGCTAAGTACAAAACTACTACATCAACTTTCTGACGAATTCCAAATCCGCCACGTTCCTAAATCATTTCTACTCCATTAAAATGGTATTCCAGTTGCTGCGTCTTCGGATTAGAAAAAACGAGCTTAATTTGTAAAGCCATTTCGTTACCCCTTAGCGGTGAATTTATTAGAGATGAAGAAAATCGTTCCAGGAAACCGTCGTCTCACTGACTCGAGTGACGGGGGAAAAAGATCTCACAACTTGTGATATATCTTATTGTTCGTCATAATAAATACGATCGGACATGATCAGCTTTCTAAAAATATGTATATTATTGATTTACCATTGGTCAAAATAAAAGAAGACCGATAAAGGCATAGATCATACCTTGGTTATCGGTACCCTTTAAGTAGTAGATGATTTACCACATCCAGTCACTATCCATTCCCTGCAGATCATGATCATCAGTTCCCTGAGGTGGCCGCAACAATGCTTAGTTTAGGTTAATGCGATGGGAAGCAGAATGTTGTAAACAGTGGCATATCTGACAGCGGGAGTGCTGTGTGTCGACAGAACACTCTGTTGAAGAAATCGTGAATATGGAGTAAAAGGATTTTCTGGAAGCTCGATCTGGTGCGGGCGTGTTGCCACGTCAGTGTAGCACCAAGGGACATTCCAACGATTGCATCCACGACACCATTTGATCTACGCTAATCCTTTCGCGTACCTTCAGGACTGAGAAATACAGCTCAACCAAATCCAGAGGTTCAAGAACCAAGTGCATCATGGTCTCATTTTAGCCTTTGTGTCTGTTGACGATTTTCTCATTGCCCTAAAGTACGAAAAAGAACATCGCAAGCATCTCGGCCTCGTTCTTCGATGCTTTCAGGAGCATGGTGTTTATATAAGTATCTCCAAATGCATTCTGTGTGCTTCATCTATCAAATTCCTTGGACATCGGGCTGATTGTGAATATACTGGGCCACTTCTGCGCACAGTTAATGCTGATAGTTACTATCCGGAACCATAGTCTGTCAAAGATCTTCGCTGTTTCTTGCGTATCATCAACTTCTGTTTCCGATTCATACCCAATTGTTCTCAGATCTTACAACCATTCACTGTGCTTTTAAAGAGGATCATCCAAGTTCATCATGACTTCGGAAACTAAAAATGCACTACAATCAATGAAGTAATTTTCATCTAAATTCTGCATCTTTGAACACACAAACACTGAGGATAAGGCCGTCTGCGTTCTGACGCGGAGTCGTCGGTGCCGAATTGGAGCAAATAGTTAATTTTTCTGTGCAACCATTGGGAGTTTCAACCTCACAGTCCAGGTGTAGCAAATTTGGGCGTAAACTTCTCGCAATAAAGCATTTTCGGCACATTTTCGAGGGCAGAAACTTCATCATCTATACTGACCATAGACCGCTTACTTGCTCTAGCTTCCAATAATGATCGCTATTCCTCTGGATGAATTCAGCGTCATGGCCACATCTCCTAGTATACTAACGATATCAGACTTGTAAAAGGTTCCGATAATCTTATGGCGGATGCTCTGTCCCGTCCAAGTTTTCATTAGTTGTCTACGCCAACCTCATTCATTTGGGTTGGTATTGCGAAGGCACGGAAATGTGATAAGGAAACATTCTGCCACTGGCCATCGTCATCATCTTTCTTGGTGCTGAGTGACCAGCCACCTCTTGAAGATGATCTCATTGGTTGTGACGTGCACAGGAAAATCCAGGCTGTCTTTTGATCAATGCACCTCGTGATTCCTACTCATTTATACTGCGCATCTCATCCCCAGAATGCATGCCTCCTTCAGGCTTATCCCCGATCGCTGTTTGGCCTAATGTGAACAGCGACGCCCTTATTTGAACAAAAAGCCGTTTTCCGCGTCAACGAAGAAAAAGCTCATCAACATGTACAATCCTCTCATTCCCAAACTTCCACTGACAACGAACGTTTTCCCGAAATCTACTTAAACATTGCGGGTCTCTTGCAACCACCCAATATCCATCGTTTTCTCTTAACATGTATTGACTGTTTCACCTGTTGTCCAGTGGCTGTTTCCACAACTAACACATCCAGTGAAACAGTTCCCAAAGCTTTTCTCTATCACTGGATTTCTACCTATGGTATTCTTCTTACAGTCATTACCGACAGAGGAGTACTATTAGAGTATAAATTGTTCGCTGATTTTTTCACCCTGCTAGGACTTAAACATTCCCAAGACTGCATATCACCCTTCGTCTAATAAATTAGTAGAGATATCATAGACAATTAAATGCTTCTCTCATATCCAATTTTTATGCACTTAATTAGGCGAACGCTCTTCCGTTTACTGTAGTATGTATCCGCGTCATGTTAAGGGAAGAGTTTAGTTATTGTCCAGCACATATGGTATTTGGTACAATCCCGCAACTACCTAGTGAGTGCTGCTGTCACGATAGTGATATCAATATCACGGTATTAATGTCAGTTTCACGGCACTGATGCCGTCAGCGCAGCCCTAAGTAAAAATACCTAGGGCCTTGCCGACCTGTCCCACTAACTTAACAAAAGATCCCAAAACATGCATACGTGTTTTTCATCGTTGCGATTCTGTGCTATCTTTAATTTCACCCTGCATGTTCTGGCCCAATTTGTGTTGTTTTCCGTCGCGAAAAATACTTTCTTAGGGACTGGACTAGCCAAGAAGACACTAACTACTGGGCGATTAAAAACAGCATTTTTCGATCAGGATTCTAGGATTAGAGTTTTGTTCACAAAAGCACTCTGTTCTTTACATGATTTCCCATGTGAATGGCGACTGGAACAAATTGCAGACATTTGGCTCTCTTACCCACCACCACCACCACCACCACCACCACTACCACCACCACCACCACCACCACCACCACCACCACCACCACCACCACCACCACCACCACGACCACCACCATCACCACCACCACCACCACCACCACCACTACCACCACCACCACCACCACCACCACCACCACTACCACCACCACCACCACCACCACCACCACCACGACCACCACCACCACCACCACCACCACCACCACGACCACCACCACCACCACCACCACCACCACCACGACCACCACCACCACGACCACCACCAGTTTCGGCAAAAAAAGATTTTTAACCTAATTCGACTAAGTGTTTCTTCTACTTTATCCAACCCTGAGCATTTGAGGGGCTGTTGTTATTTGAGAGATTCGCTTCCTTTTTAAATCAACCAAAGGCTACAGTTAATCTACTATTTCCGTGCTTGGTTTCTTGCAGTAGGTCCTACGATTACTCCAGAACAACCCTGACTTGTTTTGAGTTACCGCTTTTTGACCTTCGATTCCACAAACATTAATCTAACTACGTAATTCACTTGCCACTAACAAGCTAGCTTGTTAAGAAAGATGACATCCCTAGTTTGCTGAACTATGCCGTCCAGGCTTCTGTTCCCGTCGTCAGTTGTTAATCAAGCATCACTAAAGTTGTAGCAGACTTTTTAAAATTCTGTATATTGACTCATCCAAAAACCATCGGAAAGCCAACGCTTATTTGAAAAACAGAATCAAAGTATGTGCAGGTCTTGCTGAAATTCATTCGACTAGCGCGAAATGAACAATTTTCGGTCCAACAAGTGATAGTGTCAAGAATGCAGTACTTAGCACTTCGTTCTTTTTTATTTGGCGAGAAGTGACAAATCTCTGGAATCTTAAGTTATGTTTTCGTGCCACTTGGAAACAGATAGGCAAGAAATCCAACTGATATCCAAACTCTGGTGTCATTTGTAACTCCGAACTCCAAATAATTTTGACTTAATCAGGGAGAACATAATGACATTGATGCACCAATAACTGACACAGGTAGGAATGCTAGAAATATAGAATCAATCAACACTCGGAATTGATGGACCCCGCAACTCTCCTTCAGAATGATTTCCAGCCATTCTTACGTGATATCCATCAACTCCGGGATGACGTTGTTTCAATCCCCAGTTCCAAGACGTCAGATTTCGAGGTCAGTATCCAATATTTATGTAGCCCTGTCAGCCGTCCCGTCGGAAAATAAAACTTGTCTTGGGTAACACTGACGCGTATGCCGTGGTGTGGTTCTGCCAAATAAATATGGAAGAAGTCACCTTACCTAGGGTCAACCAAATCCTAGTGAGCTGTTCTTTTGAAAAGTCTACCAGTTTCATACATTGCATGTTTTCATGAAATTTGAAGAATAATTCTGTCCTCCTCTCCGATGATGAAATTCACTGTAATTATAGCATCGCCTGAAATGATCGTGAAAAACGGTAGATCGTTAGACGGAAGAATCATAGAGGAAGATTACATTTCGAATTCAGGAAACCCGATGATTGGGTCACTGAGCCATAGCGGCTGAAGTCTCCGGCAAACGTGTTGGAGGATCTCGTGGAACTTTACCCGGTAGTCCGACTCGATATACTTGGACCGTCCTATTGGTCACAGTTTTCACTCCCTCCCATCCGGTCATCGACCGATCACGTTTTCCAATCTTCCGGCAATTGAAAGCTCGGAGTGTAGCGCATATCGGAAGATTCAACCTGCGTACATTAGTGTCATGCTTTTCAACTGTCGCAGTCAATTCCATTTCAATAACGTTTTCATTGATCAGGTCCTGCCGTCAAATCCCCGGTGCCTAACATCAGAATTGCTAGAGAAATTGTTACACCATATTCTAGCAATGTTGCAGAGCCACTGGCGTTCAAAAGCCGCTTGCCGTCGTCACTTGCCAAAAATTCTTTATTTGAAGACTTGCAATTTTTTGTCTTCTGGTGTGGACCCCCTATAAGAATTCACGAAAATTGCCTTTCGGCTGATTTATCCGCTGGTGGAATTAATAGCAAAACAGAAAGTAAGGCATAATTGTCACCCAGATTCAAGTGTCTCAGATAGAACTTTTGAACGTTTTCAAGTAGATCTATACTACGTTTCCCAAGCGCACATGCAAGATAGCACTTCAATAATCACTCTTGTTCCACTTTTGGGTATCCGGTGATTCGTTTTCGAGCGCTGGTGGGCATGCGAGCTCAGGGATCTACCCGAGCATGCATTGTTTGACCGGATTCTAATCAATATTCGTTTGCATGCAGTTGGGCTAGATTGTTCGATGCGTGGCACCAGCAGTGGCCTGAAAAGTTGATATTTGTTCGTCATAGCCATTTCTGCTTAAGCCGACCTCACCTCTCTTGAAGCTAAAGACAAGCTCTGCTTTCAAACTGTGCTTTTAATGGACCTTTTGGTTTCCGCCGGTGATATCACCATACAAGTTTGTTATTTAGCTAAAGAGAACGGCATATAGAGAAGGTCACTTGCTCCCATGCTGGACAAATCTGGCTACAGATAGTTCATGGTGAAAACAGACACTCATAAAGTGCACACCATCTCACCTGTTTTTTTTCAACTTCACGACTTTCAAGTCGGATTGACCACCTTGCCACTGGCCACCATGCCTTGGCTCATTCCAAGATTGTCCATCACTCTGGTCCACTTTTGTGCGGTCAAATCACATGTTCTGTCTTTTCTGCTTCTAGCCTCTGATCACAATACGAAAGTCCTGTGCTGTACGGCTGGTCCTAGACGGTGATCGACGATATGAACCCAAGCCAGCATCTGGATAAACACGCAGTTGCACATGGCACATCAGACCCCACATTCCATGGGCCCAACAAACAGTGAATATCCTCGACGGTAGCTGCTCTGTTATATGTCGGTAGACCTCTTCCTTTGGAAGTCTTAAATCCTCAGACGTTAGTTAACCAAAAGTTTTATATATTATCGTAATCACTGTCGAAAAGGGAAATAAGACAATCTTTGACCATAAGTACACGAAGTCCAAGTGATATGAGGTGACCAAGAAATGTTCATTAGAGGAATTATTTCCAAATGCCAAATCAAATGAGGCATAAAATAACAACCACTTAGCTTCTGGCGATTCGGTAATTCACGAAAGCGTTCCCAATCTTAGGACTAACCGGCCGGGGTCATCCCAGTAAGGTTGTGGCACTTGGAGGCGAAGGTCGCGGGTTCACATCCTTCCATGGCCAATCATCTCCGCCTAATAGCTCTCTGTTGACCGCAGTATTCTTCCCGAAAAAGATATGCAGTCTTTTCATTAAAAGTGGAAGTAAAAATGATGATGATGATCAACAGCAAGAGAATTTCACTTCATAAACACTTTCATGATTACAAGTACAGGAAATTTGTGTAATGAGATTTACTGAAAAGTCAGTCAACCTAACGGTTGAATTTCGGTTGACTTTTACAAATGGCGACCAGACGATAAGCTAAGCTTATCAAATAGATAGAAAAATCGTATTGTACCTCTTGCAATACCGGTAACTGCGTCAGACTACACGAACTACTAGCAGTCGGGCCATCAGGTGCTTCAGTACTTCTACTTAGGGAGGGAAATTTTTCGGAATTAACAAGAAACGTCTACCAACTTTGTGAGTGCTCGTCGGAGCCGAAGCAGTGATCTGTTCCTGCGGCTTGGTCCATCTCAAGGTCAAGGTTCCAAGGAAGGTTCAAAGTGCGATAGAACAAACTTTGGTATTTATAGGCAGTATGAATTTTTCAGTTTTCTACCTCAAGGTTACCCCTCGAATAGGCGATTTTTTTCTTGCCTTTCTTCAGTTTCCAAGCACCGGAGTATGGTTGCCAAAATCTGTCTGAGTTAGTTGTTGCTGACGGTCTTAGAATAAAACAGACTAATTCCATGAATAATTCTCATCCTAGAATAAGTTAATCGGAAGGTCAGGATCAACAGCTCACAATTGGATTTTTTGATCATTTTATATTTGAGTACCGGGAGTTGAGTTTATTGTAAATGCAATCGTACTGGTTCTTGACGTCCAAGACTAGTGTCGGTCGTAGCTCAGGCTGATGATTTTCCTAGTCCTAATCGGGTAACTTGTAGTACAGGTCGCATACATTTCATCATCGTCTTCAGTACAGAATGCCACAGCAACTGGTGCTCCATCAAAACTATCGTTTCGACAACTTTGTGAATATATACCTGTCTACTCAGTACATCTGCATTGCGGCGTAAATCATTGATCTGTCCTGGTTTGCTTAACGACTATTTCCGAATGCCGTGGACAGCGTTTGACCTTCATTATTAGACTCTCATTTATCCCCGTTGATTCCCCTATCGAACAGTTAGGTAATCATCACACAATACCCAACGAAATGTTTGCCTCCATGAATTCAGTTAAAACTATTGTCATATTCTTTTTTTAATTTTTTTACCTTTCCATCATTCAACGCCGTCTGAAAATTAGGTCTTGTGTGCTCGTTCACGAACGTTTTTGGTCATTCCACCGGGTCAGTTCTATCACACTTTCTACTCAGAAGAACCTACGATTGAAGACAGCTTTCGTGCTTGTTGTAAAAAGCAAGACCAAAAAGAGGTTCTCTCAGCCATTGATTTGTCAACCGCCACTTGAATCTGTCTCCATATTGCTTATTTCGCGTTTTCATTGAATCGAGAGAGAGAAGGATGAAGTCGTAGAGTCAAAAAGCCATTTAGAAACAGATCGCCTTTACTGATTTCTTACCGTCAGCGCACATTGATCAGTTACTCTGTGGACTAACTCAGCTCGTTATCGCTGAATGACTTCCTATCCACTGAAGTAATCCGCGCGTTTTCGCCACCGTTTTTAACTATGCCCTGAACAATGATGCATCGAATCGACGCCACCCTCGAACAGTGAAAATGTCGATGACCAAAACAGTTTCTACCTTTCCATTTTCATGTTTCGCTACAAAATTTGCGTTTAAAGTGTTCTTTTTGACAATGAATACTTGCAAACGTACTCATTTTTGACGTTTTTGATTTTCTGTTTGAACCAGATAATGTGAAAAACACGATCGGATAATTAGTTTGTTGTTTGGTTCCTCTGTATCAATTTCTGATGGTAGACGACAATTTGCTGTTAACCTACTCGTTCTCCCGAACGACCTATTGAGATCATATATGAGATCATTCTCACCTCCGAGTCCTTGCTACCGGTGTCGTGAACCCAGAACCAAGGGGGGTTTGCCCCGGTTTACTATGTTCGCGAGTGGAGCAAGTAATAAAAATAATACATGCGAAGATGACTTTGCTTTCTTGATATTGTTTTACCTAACTTTTCGTTCACTCGGTTTTTGATTTACCACCTTATGTGAGCTTCCAGTGTTTCTGGATTGTACCTGACAACTCCAGTATTAATAGGATTAGTATTCTGTTCTATAGAAGTCTATTCGGCCATTTCTTTATTTCCCGTTCTACGGTTTCTCATTTAATTTATCAACAGGAGACATTTGTTGACGTCATACTAATAGCGGATAGTCAGTCAAATTTATGATCCTTCATTAATCGGTTCAAATTTCCCCTAATTACTTGACCGTTTTTTGCTGGCTTATTGTTCCCATCGGCTGAACAGTCACCGATCACCGAAGCATCTCACCAACACACGCACACAAATATGAGAACATTTTTTTTCCTATTTTTTGTTTCTCCACATCTATTAACAGAGTCTAACAGACAAACCTCCTCCCAGACCACCAATCGGCTCGAAAGGAAGTGTACAAAAATCGAAATCCGTGGGTTTACCCAAGGACAAAGAAGAAATCGAACGCGTGGACACGAAGAGCAAATCATCGGATCGGGTGAGTGACCGAAGGAATTGGTACGGACTGGCCGTCTACGGCGTAGTTAGGCAAGTTGAATAATTCGCTTTGCGCTTGATAATTAGCATACCGTTTGGCTATTCTCCTTTTGTGATCCGATATTCCTCGGGCAACTAATGCAATGGATTAAAACCAATGTCTGATTTGGGAAAGATAGAAGCCGGTAGACTTTTGAAATATTTTTGCGTGTATTTACTGACAGATAACGCGACCATTCATAAGCAGAGAATTTTTGTTTTTACGATCTTGACCAAATGGAATTCATTTGACAAATTCGAGTGTTTTAATTTTTCCACTTAACCACCAAGTCCCCAGATATAACCTTACTTTTACATTCATCCAGCCGAGCAGACTCGAGAAGTGGCGTATGGTTGACAGGGGAAGGCAATACCTCCTGGCAGATGGTCACATTGAGCGGGGAACGATGTGCCAGATATCAGTCAGCTGAGCCACATTTCGATGTAAACAGGGATAGAACAAAACTCATCCCAGTTTTATCCAGAATCACCTGAACCACTTTTAGGTTTCCTTGAGGGCTGGCTTTATATTCCCCTTCACCTTCTTGGTTTCTGTTCGCGTTTTGTGAGAGAGCAGTGAGCTTACCACGCACTTTCTGTGACATGCGGTATTGAAAAATGTAGGATAAAAACCAATTGTTATGTTACAAGACGGATGAATGTGCGTGGTTTTGAAGCCTCAAGATATCCAATCCTGGGGAGTTTTCGAATGGTAATTTGACCAAAACTGAAGGATTTTACTCAGGTTGTTCATACGGACTATTCGTAAGGTTGCACACCCTTGATAAATGCTTGCCAGTTCCAGTCTGATACAACAAAAGATAATGATATTTACCGTTTCCTAATGACCATTTGCCTTGACGAGGGTCAGCCCTTCATTCTTCAGTACACGACTAATGTTGAGCAGTAGGAGCTTTCAGTGGTTTTTATTTCCGGGAAATAACTTTGAAGTTAGGGGAAAATTATGAGGAGATGAACCAAAATATTTTATGTGCTCACAGGCAAAGGACTAATTTATTGACTGCAAATAACAGTGTACGGTAATCGCATACCAGCTTGCCTAACGGACGTCCTAAAGTCGCAAAGAATCTCTGCTACTAATTCCAATCTCTTCCGTCGGTTTCTTCTGGTCTAGTCCTCCGTATTCAGTTATGAACGGAACTTGGTACAATAAGTGGGTATGTGTCGAGCGCAGCAAAACTATGCTTAGATTTTCGGTCTTATCTTTCCTTCGTCTCATTTCCCCCCTACAGATCAGTTTCACGTCAGCTCGACCACACCACAACGTGCATGTGCATTACTAACGCGCGTTTGATTGCTAATTCTGGCCCAAGAGTTGGCGCGGTTGGACTAGGTATACTCATCCAATACGGCGCTTGCTGGTTATTTTGTCTATCAACTACGGTTATTCCTCACCCATCAATCTCATTGGTACATCTCCCAGATTGAATGTGACCATCTCTGTCACCCAGTTGCTTACCTTGCTGTCGCTTGGCTAACTCAGTGTTCTTGCTTCCGAACCTGCTTCCCAATGGCCAGCTTGATTAGGGATGGCATCACTTTGTGGTTAGCTTATCCCCGTGATAAGGGCTTCATATTCCTTGACACTAAGTTGACGTCAGCAGCTGTTGTGTCAATTCAAGTGATCCGGAGCACCAGAGCCCTGCGATTTTCTTACCCGAATTTTCTTATCTTAAACCAGTAGTCGCATTCACCTGTTTGCTTGACACTTCACAGTAGTTTCAGTGTCCCAAGCAAGGGCATGGAAAAATTATATATATATATATATATATATATATATATATATTAATGCGCACTGTGCCAATGACGTTTCCTGATTAGTGAGATCGGCCGTAAAACGTTGAAATGTCTTGCTTTTGGAAACTAGTACTGGGTTCTAAACCGAGTGTATGTTTACCCTTCACTGGATGAAACCTCGAATTGCTACTGCAACGTTTTTTCTTCTGCACCTAACATTCCTAACCCTTCTCCCAAACGATGGTCCTGGAAGTAGAATTGTTTTCGAGTCTTTTTACTTAAGTGAACTTCTCTTATCTGAACATAGAACACACTTTTACTGTACTACTATGCCCTGAAACTTTGGTATCTCTTTGTTGCGCACAATATACGGGTTTCTACTATACATCAGTAAAATTTCCCATAACATTACAACAACACTGCTCCTCTTTAAAAGTTAGACAATTCACTTATTTGCTTTTCCCCGGGAGAGTATGATCAGTATTCGGTCCGTCCGTGAGTAAACGCCAAAACAATCTGCGATGACCACCCACTCTCCGAATGCTGTTCATGTATCCAAACAATCCATTTTTATCTCTGATTATTTTGAAAAAATGTATGTTTTGCTCTTAATTTGTCCAACTTCCTGAAATAACTACAAGTTGTCCGAAAACTGTATACATGTTTCCTCAGTCAAGGGTAAAACCTCTAATACATCCAGTCTCAGGCCTCAAATCCAGGTCGACCAAGTGGAGTGTTAGAGGGAGATCTTGAGTACGCCGTCTATAGTTACGTAACAACGGCAATGGCACCGCTAAAATTGCTACTAGGTTTTATAACAAACAGCCACGCTGATACCAGTAGTAATACTAATGCTAATACCAATAACAAAAACAGCAGTGAAAGAAAATCAGAGTGACAATCAATAAAACTGATAACAACAATTTTATTTCTTTTTCATGCATAGCAAGGTGTTCGCGCAATGCGGTTGAATGTTCATTAGACTCGATCAAACAGAGAAGACAAATATTGCTAAAGAAGAAAGTTTTTGAAAATTTGTTTTATCAGGGTACTACTAACAGTTTTAAGAAACGTCGATTAATTCAGAACAATTTCCGTAAAAATTACACAGTGAAACGCTGCCTCATCTGATGTTCTAGAAATTTTCATCAACTCATATTAAATGAGAACTCGCTGAGATCTGAAAATCCGGTTGACAAACTCCAATAGAACATCCAAAAACCAAGGAAACAATTCGTTTTCGGACTGAACTGTTCACTTTCTGGTCATTCCACAACGACGTGCAATTTTTTGGCCAACAATTTCATCAAAAGCCTCGTGAATGAACTTTTATTACGATGGTAACCGTGCTCCATCCGGTGAAGAGATTTGAAACTCCAACCGCTTTTGGGCTTGAAAGCATGTGAATCTAGCTCGCTTCACAACGTAGCAATATTCAGTTCTACCAAATAGGCTCTGTTAGCATTCGCTTGACAGGCATAGATATTCTTATTGATTAAGAAAAACACCCGAGAACGACTATAGCTCCTTAGCCAATTCCTTCACATGAAAATACGTGTTGCATCACTTTATAGGAAAAAAGAAACGGGAAGCCCGTGTATTTTGTACTGCAAGTAGTATGGGAACCTTTCCTTATATGGAAATACAATTGAGGTTAAAGCTCAGGAGCTTCTTTTTGTGCGTGCTTCTTTTGATAAGGTTATATCATTCAGCCCTGGAAAGATGCAGTATGTGCAAATGGCTGTCCAGATGTGTTGTGAAATGATATTCGACAATCATGGTGAATCCAGGGACTGACATCTACCATCACTGCATTGCTATGCTCCACACTGGAGGATGATACACAGCTTCAGGTGAAGCAGAAGCCTATATGATCATGTAGTTGGAAGATGTCAGCTGAATACAGTTTGTCATTCACAAATCATGGAGATCTTCCCATAAAATTCTACCCAGCATCATTTTTTTCAGACATGATAACATTTATTCAAGCTCTGACCAAATTCAGGATCACTTCTCTTAAAGGTTCTAGTAAGTGACACTCATGAGCGTTCCGGCAGCTTAGTGCTATCGATTTTTCTGTCGATTTTGGGGAATCGACCGTTGCGATTTGAGCTTCGATTTCGGGAAATTTAGTCTCTAACAAGCGTTCAGGAATGGAATGATTGTTTAGAATGTACTCCTTAGTGCATTGTCTTTAAGCCGCTTCCAAATTGTAAGCCTAAAACCATCAACGCTTGGGAGGATTTGGTTAGCAAAAGTCCTGAAAAGAAGTTTGTGCAAAATACATGAGCGAAAATTCTTCTTTCATCATAGGCGGAAATTCTAACCTACTTCCTACTTCTAATTTAACAGCACAGTTTCTAGTGCAAGCTCAGTAAACGTCAGTTTTCATCTGCTCACTCCCTAAAAAAGTGTTCACGTGATGTGGTTCATTTCAGATCTTTCTGGCTTCCAGAAGAGTAACATGCCCACTTGTAATGACGTCAAGCAAAAGGCTGTCCCCAGCCAGCATTGGTCAATTGGTCAGCACTGAGACATGTCGGACTGGTGGTCGTGAGTTCTGATCCTCTCGACACCGGTTCACTACTCCCTTGATAGCACTCAGCTGAGCGCGACCTTCTTCCTAAAATCGATGTAAATTGGGGCTTTATTAATAAAGACCGTTAAAGATGAAATGTATTAATAAAGTGGTGATAAGGAATTTGGTGCGTTTGCATCAGATCTCATTTTCAGGCAATCAGAAATTTTCGTTTGTCAGAGCAGCGTAAAGTAGAAAATAATTGGCATTTTAGTGCAATGTTTTCCATTGCACTTGTGCATCAGTCGTTGTCACCATGTTTGTCTGAGTGCGGTCAACTCGCAAGAAATCCTTGAATCTTAAGTGCCGATTTGTAAAATCGCATTGGTTCATTATGGCTAAATTGATCGCCACTGATTCTATCCGTTTCTTTCTGATTGATTTTCCATTGTTTCTTTTGAAAAAAATTTGGATTACTTTTGCTCTAAGATATTTGCTGCTTATTGTACCACAGCTTACAATTACCGTATATATGTATGACAGAGCCTCATGGATCGGCCTTGGTCAAGTGGTTTAAATGTTTGACATTCGCAAAAGGCCAAAGCTCTGCATGCCTAATCCCCTAGCCACTTCGGATGTAGATGGCTATTCGTTGACTCCCGACTATTTGCTATACCTGACCTACTGAGATTTTATGTGGTTTTATGTAGCTTCGAGTTCAAAGGTAACTGGTTTCGTCTCCCTGTATCGCGTAGCGCACCCTAGTGGCCATGGAGCACACTTCTCCCACTATACGCATGCATCAAAAGTCAGAAAAAATGCAAGCGGGGCGTGGCTGTTGATAATATATAGCAAGCATTTCAGAAATTTAGTTTACTGTATCCTCAGTCCATTTCACAATACTGACTAACTAATACAGTTTCACGTTCCATTCTAGTTTCTTTTTTGTTTTTTCATTGTAATTATTTTGATTTCTACTGTATTCCTCTATGGCCTTATATGTCGGTCTCTTGCACCATGATTTCATGTTCCAAAAATGTTTGGTCTCAGTAGGCAGCAGGTTTTGTTTCCAATATATTAGACGTAGTTTTCTCCGTTTCTGGCTGCCGGGATTCGACACTGGCTTTGGTTCCCCCAAACTCTCGAGTCTTCTTTATCTTCGCAATTTATCCAAAACAAATACCCACAAGAACTGCACAAATCTTGGCCCAGTCTACACAATAATTAGCAAACCATTCGGGGAACGAAATCACCCAACAAAGTTGAATCGCTGAACCATGTTCACCCTTTTGATTACCTAATGAGTTTAGGATGTGTAAACATTTCCGTTCTACTGTGAAGGCTTTTAGATCACAGCTTTTGTTAGATACTGTTATACAAGCAGTACTGTATGCGTAATGCAGCACAATAAAACGCAACGATGTACTGGACAGTTTGCTTGAAGGGTGTAATTCATTTAGATGGTAAATTATCTGACCCATGGTATTCAAAGATTGTCAAACCTTGGCAGTGGAAGATTGGTCAATTGATGAACTCATTTTGTGCACAGATTTAGCCCAATAAATGTGACTTATGGTTATCGCCTTGGCCATTGCTAATGTCCTCATTCCAAGTGCTCGTAAATTTTTCCTCGTCCGCATTCCGTCCTTTTGCCCTAGAATTCCGCGTCATATCCCAGTCCACCAGGACCATTTAGTCGGGTAGAAAGCAAACGTCATTCCTCCCGAAAAAACTCGAAAGGCATCCAGAAAAAACCTGACGAAATTTGCAAACCCACAGTAGAGACGAAGCAGAATGAGGTGAGTTGTAGATCCCGTGGAAAATATTGGGCTATTTCAACCCAACGTTAAGCAAGTCTCGAACTACTTCACATTTATACATTTTTACTTTAATTATGTAATAATTAAATGTGCCAGGTCTTCCGGTTTTTGTCCAAAGATTTGGCTACCTCCAGCTAAGTTAAGAAATCTAACACAGGCCATAATCACTTGGGCAAAGAATGGTGATTGGTTTCCGTTTGAAACAATTTGGAATTACATCTGCAAAGTGTAGTTTCCTTTTTTTGTACTGTCCATTCTTTGTGGAGAGGAAAACTAATTCGAAAACGAAGAGCATCTTGCGGTTCTGGTCCTTTCAGAGACCCAAAGGTTCAGTTACGTATTTCTCCGTTTTTCATCCGTAGCAAAGGGTACACATACCGCACCTAGTGTGTTAATGTTGCAGAACGGACAACTTGGAAGCCGATAAGCTGTTACTGCTACTGCTAGAAAATACTAATTTGCAAAACACTGCAAGATCGTTTGTTTTATCTGTGTGCTTTCCCTAAAGTCTTCGTGCGTCAAATGGCAGTCGGCCATTCGGAAAACATGAAAAGGACTCTGCCTGATGACATCTACCCCACTTAGTATTCGTGCCCGGCACATTTTCAAAAGCCTGTTTCGTGTATCCCTGCAGAGGTGATATTCATTTCACAATCGTTCGTCCAGCTTTTGCTTTCCAAATTTGGATGGATTGATTAGTTTACCTAAGGTTTTTAATTAGCCTGACGAAGTAACTGTGGTGTTCTTTTGTGTTTAGATCGAGCGGCTGAATTCCGTGAAATTGGTGATACTTTTACTGGTATCATTAGTAGCAGTAGTAGTAGTGATAGCAGTGAAACCACTAATCGTGGTAGTAGTAACGGTATTTTAAAGACGATAACTGATCAGCATGGTGTCACTGCCAGTCCAGCAGCCTCAGTATGTTCCTCACCGAAAGATCGCCACTCCGGTGTCCTTCCATGTAAGTTAAGATCATTGATAACAAGTTAAGTAAATAAAATATCCTTATCCAGTGAAGAGAACGCCGAGCTAATTTGTGATTCTCATTCACTAGAATTCTGCGATTCGGAAGATTTTTGTCTCCTTTTTAAACCGGTAGTTGATGCAAGAACAATGCTTTCACTATTCGAACAACCTCAGGAAGCTGCCGGATTAGAATGAAAGCTCGAGGGCAATCTCTGTTGATCGCCCCCACTTGTTTCATCCGGTCAACCACTACAAGCACCTTATCTATATTTGCTTCGACTTTTGCAACACACACACACACACACTTTCCTCCCCCGGCACCATAACGAATCGGCCCACTTGGAGATTTAAGGAGAGCGATTCACTTAGCCGATAAAAATATCGCTGGGATTACATCCTAACTGATACAAGTCGGTTTTGAGAGAAATGTCATAAAATGTATAATAGAACATGTACACCAATATGACTATGGTGGGGGTTTCTGTATATTTCAATTTTTTGAATTTCGTTCAATCGTGACCTTTGTTATGTTGACAATTGACCGGCGAGACTTGTACCGTGACTTAGGCCACGTTAGTTTTTATGTAACTTTGGAACAGTGTTTTATTTTCACTTTCATCAAATATGCGGCAGCTCAGTTATTACAGTACCTAATGAATAAATGGATGACCTTCGATTTGATGATCCTTCCCGGAGAACACTCGCATGGATTCTATAGTGATGAAACAAACCTTACTTCCCCCTAAACCGATCTGCGCTGGCGTTTTTTTAACTTGTCGTATTTTTGATTTACTTCGTCTAATAATAAAAGAAATAAACTTTTATTTTGGTCACCGCAGTGTCACGAAAAGTGAAATATTTGGTCGACAGAGTGTACACTAGATATCGGCAAAACACTACCAGCATTGCGCCCCCTATTATACGAAATAATCGGACATCACTACAAATTCAAATTCAAATACCAAAGTATTACAAGCAGCAATGGGAGGTGTCAACTACGGGATTCAAATCCGAAAACCTCTCGCCCAACTATATTTTTTTTTGTTTAAAACCGATAAACTGAAACCAATTATAGTCACTTGCTGAGCATAAGAGATTTATGTCCTTTGCTGATGAAATTGAAAACAATGCAGGAGCAGCAGCTAATCATGGAAAACTTATCACGAAATATTAGGAAGATATTGATGTCCATTTAAGATATCAGTCGTGCTTCGGTTCCAAACATTTGCCCAATAAATAAATGTTTAACATAGCATACGGAAATGATGGCTTTAAATTACTTTTCTCTCCCCATTTCCGTTCTCGATACTCATCTAGGCAGCTTGCAGAAGCTCCAGTAATCCAAATCTTCTGGCCATAGACACCAGAAGACATTCCCAGTTGAACAACGTTTTGAAGTCCGATGATAAACAGTCTCCTTCAACAGTGACACGAGGAGATGGAGGAAGTCAGCTGCGGCGAACACGTAGCCTGCCGAGCCGATCAAGTCGTTCGAAGAAGGCAACTCCGTCAGTTATGACGCATGATTCCAGTTCGACAACCCGGCCGCAGCCGAGTGTACGCACTCGCCGGGTTGTGCATGATGCAGAACCTAGGCAGTCTATCGGGCCCGAGACTTCTGAAACTAGAAGTACTAATCTTGACCTGAACACAGTTGATTCACAGTCAAACCTGGTGAAAAGAAGTTCCACTCATTCAACCCATGCATCCAGAACTTTGAGCATATCCAGTAGAACACAGAGCAACAGATCTACTCGAACCGTACAGTACATCATTCCGCCGCAACGACGTAAAAATGAGTCCAAATGGTGCTGTTGTAGCTAGAAGGTGCAAGTATCGACCTGTTTTGTGGAGCCCAAGGATTGCGCCCAGTATCATGAAATCGCCTCTTTTCAGATCACTACGTTCAGTATGCTAGTCTAGGATTATAAATCTGTCTTGCAGTGATTCCATTCCAGTCGGAAGAAATCAGGAGCGACATTTATTCGTAGTAACTCAGATGTAAAACTTTAACAATATGGTGACTTGTGAGAAACAGCGGAACAGTATGCAGCTTAAAAGGAAACCATTCAGTGAACCCCAGTTAGATGTGCATTTTTTATTCCTTTATGTGTACATAGCGATCACCGACGGTGTTCGAGATCTGCCGCATCACTGAACCGTTATCACACTTTCCTAAGTTGGATGAAACCACAATGAGCAAGCATCCTGCGTTTATCATATTTTTGAGATGTGATGGGAAAAGGAGAAGGAAGCATTGCTTCATTTTTACACGATAACCTTTTCACGTTTCAAAGGCTGACAAATTTGTCTTTGGATCATCATTTTGATTTTTTGGTTGTTTTGTCACGCTATTTTGTCTTGCTCAACTTCGCATAAGTTAAGATGCCTATTAAAATTTGTTGGCAGGATGCAGCGAACAAAAACCCTTCCATCCAGCACATACCCACGTGTCACTTTTTCCATTTCCCCTTCCCGAAAACATGACCAAATTCTCATGGATTTGTTCATCCTTGGAATTTTGTATGGATTTCCTTAGTCTGGATAATAATCTTAATGTTGTTAGTAGTTTTCTAGTAATAGTAGAAATAGTAGTAGTAGTAGTAGTAGTAGTAGTAGTAGTAGCAGTAGGAGTAGCAGTTGCAGTAGTTAGTGGGGTAACAGTTAAAGGAAGACGTTAGTCTAATGGATCAAATTGCCTGTAATAATTTGCTTTAACCCAGTGACCGAATAGATCCTCTTTTGTTCCACCGTGGACGTACTTTTACTGCAATGGAGATTGCGCACGGTGAAATGAATTCAGAAGGCCCGAATTTGGAGAAAAACAGTCAGGAGAAAGTAAACACGAACGACTAGAGATCCGATAGAGACAAATTCTACCTTTCGAGGTTTTTTTATGACTCCGAGCTGGGTCAAATCTGAATGAAGGTCCACAAAACAAGACTCGTTGTTGTTGTTAACAGAAGTTTTTATTGCCTCCAGAAAGCAATCACGTTTTCTGACAGAATTTCATTACGAAGTAATAACTATCGTGCGGTCTCCTGTTAGAGTTTTCTAGTAATCTTTGTTACTGAATATGATAGGGTGGTCACGAATATTTCTCCGAGGATAGTGCATCCCTGTCTTAGAACGGTGGACCGAGAACACAATCTGACTTAACACGATGAGGAAAAAATATTTCCACATAAATGTTAGTCCGAGAATCAAGCCAGCAGGCCGTGAGAGTCTGGAGTTCGAGTCTTATCTCTGTCGATCATCGTCACATTCGCTCACCTCTTTTGTGGCCTCGGTCTTCAGTGATAAATATTTTACACTTCTCGTGCAACAAATGAATCAATTAAAAAGTTATTTTTTCATCTGCAAATACCATTTCACAAAATCCAAACTTAGCTGTGAGTCTGAAGGCGCGATGACCCCTTAACCTGTAATTTTGTCAAATGACAATCTAAAATAGGGAAGTGTATGAATTCAGATAAGTTGGGAGAATGCAATCGGGAAAGAGTAATGTTTCTTCCAAACGGTTCTCCAGATTTTATGCCTCTCGGTTTTGTTCCAAGTGGACAAGACGTTCTGTTAGAATTCGTGTGAATATAGTTGCAAAATTCCTCAGTGACTCTCTAAAACAATAGGATTCTTGTTTTACCACCTACGAACAAGCTACTTTTGGCTGACAAACAATCGATCGAAAAGAACAAACGTTTCTGGTAGCCATTCGGTGTTGAACAGTAATTTCTTCTGTTCAATCTATCCAACTAATTATTACTCATTGGTCAGAGAAAGGCAGGTAGATGCATAGGGAGGACGTGTTACTGTGGACCGGTGAAGTTCCAAATACATTTCAATTCATTGCTTAACTATCCAGGAAACTTTGGCATAGGCGGTTCACAGAAACGTATTCTGAGGCTCCAACATTCTTTGGTAGTCTTTTGTTAATGCATTCAAACTGGTCGATTGGTTTGTACCAGTTAGGTTTTTTGGCATCTTGATTGCCCTCTCGACTAACTCTTCACACTTGTCCTTATCACTTACCACAATCACAGCTTTTTCGATTGCTCGTGGCTTTCAGGTTTATTTTATATTCAGCTGCCTCATTTTCCGAGTTTCAAATGATCGGCCCCAACTACTTTGATCCATTCGATCTCATATTCTGAGCCTGTACATCCTCATGTAAATCAGTACACTGTAAATTTATATTTCAGTTGCTCATTTTTCGATCATGCATTGCTCTGTCATTTTTTTCGTAATTGAACTTATCATGAAAACGTTACCACAGCCCGCGAAAGAGCAAGAATTCACATTTAGCTGATTTCCACAGTTTATATTCTAATCAACAAATGTGAGCTTATAGTGTATTTATTGTTTTCTTAGATCGCAAGCGCCACCTGACTGTACCTTGATAAAACCTAAAACAAATAAATAAATTGCTACCGTTAATCTACTTTTCTCTTGCCTCGTGCTAAAACATTCTGCACCTTTTCCCCACGCCATGTACGAACGTTTTCACCGTATTGCATGCTGAAATCGAATAACCTTTGTGTTGCATATATGCTTCTTTAAAAAGTACATTTTGAAATCAAGTTTATTTGAAGATGCTAGACTTCAAGTTCGCCGCGGGCTTTTCGAGTGTGTTCGAGTGAGAATCAGCCTGCATTTGCGGTTGCGGTGGCCAGGAACAGATTGAGAAACCATTCATTTTCTCGGTTAAATTGCACACAACAACGAACAGTCTACTACCTGCTCGATAATTTTGTTCCTAGTGTTGCGGTCTAACACATTCATTTTGACATTCCAAAGTGCACATTGCGCACAAATATGACGAGAGTGTTTGTTTCGAATCCACGGTTTCGACTTTCAGGATAGTTCCAAAGTCATCCAAAGGACATCAGTTTAGGAAAGTGAACAAAGTACGTAGAGGACCTTGCAACTTCGATTGGCCACTGGGTATGTTGGCGGTTTCGATGGAGCCAGATGAGATAGGGTTCACTAGTCACAACTTAGGGGGTGAAAGTCAGATTAATTTTGTCATTTCACCCTGCAGACAGAGGGTCGGGATTGTTACTTTTCTATACACTTACCCTTTGTTATTGGACCGGTCGTTTTCGTATACGTATGCAGGAGTAACGTAGGCATCTAGCCATCTACCCTGGTGTGGATGGAGTGCAAAGTCGCACTGGGGAATCCTTAACACCGCTTCAGATCAATCATTAGGACTGATCTCATGACGAACGTCTGCCCTACTGCTTGGAATGGAGCTTCTGATTGTACCTTTATTCCCAGGGCTCACTCAAAACCGGTGATGTTTGTTATGTTCCTTTGGGACAAATCCCTGAATGTGAGATCTGTGTAAGGTGCAATTTATGTGCGCATGAATAAATATATAAAAATGGAGGAGGTCAGTCCAGACATTCTCTGTCTGACCTAACTGCAAGCTTTTAATGAAGTAGTGAATGAACATGCAAGTTTTGCAGTCGAAAATGTTAAACTCACGGCTGCCGTAAGCGATCGTCTTAAGATTTTAGCGTGTGTCTCACCGCCGCAAATAAAAGTTCACCGAAAATATTTCCTTCTATGTACGAAACAATGTCGTCGTGTGAATTTACGTGGCCCCACAAGTGTGTAGACAAACATTCCGGGACGCTATTTTTCTGTACAAATTTCCCTGTCTTTCGAAAGCATTAGCTGAGCACACATCTCGAACCATTTTGTTTGCTATTATCAAACAATCTTTATTAGGATTTTGTAACTGAAGATTGCTGATTGTTTGATCACTCAACCCAGGGCTTCTTTTACCTCAACTAGACAACTGGATAAATCAACAAATTGAGCTCCGGCTTAGACAAGAAAACCCCTGAATGCTTCATCGATATATCTTTCCTATACGGAGTGAAGTATTTTCACTTGGACACACAGGCGAAATGATTGTTTCCTTTTTCTGCCAAAGAATTTGCATTGGCGAAAAAAATTGACTGATCTTATCAGCTCCAATAATGATCAATTACAAAACGAAGCAGTTTGTTTGCTGGATGCGTGCTGTAATGCTTGGGACTAGGAAAGTTTTCGTCTCACCTGGATCTATTTCTCCACCCGAAATCCTGTCGTTTGATAAATATGATTTCTTTTAGGATTCATCAACGTACGGTGACTATGAAGGTTTGCCGGTAAGTTTTCTTTTCTTCTTCTGTCTCTTGGTCATATTACTTTTGGCCATCGATTCTTGTTTTTTGCTAATGGTGGTTGAATCACATTCATCTTGTCGTTGCTGGAAAAGCCAAAAGTAAATCCACATGATTTCCTTTAGAGGATATACAAAAATTTCGTATCTCAGGATCTGCTTAGAAGATCCAATTTGTCTACTGTAAGTAGTATCGTACAAGGATGAAAGCAGATTTACCCGGAATCACACTGACAGGTTAAGTCGCTATTGTCTCACTTGTACAAGCTTCCTTAATGACCCTCAAGCTGCAACAATTTAGTGCTGCAGTTTCCGCTGAAATTTGATTCGAAACGTTAGGTTCAACATCTATTCGGACTCACAATGGACCCACACCCGTAGATGTATACGTACGCATTGCACGAATCTGAGTGCAGATCATGTTCTATCGGAACCATGACAAAGACTGCAAATAAACAGTGGGAAAGAAAAGAGACACTATATATCATTCAGCATACCTGATATCCTTTTGTTATTCGTCTTCATGTCATCGGCTATCCACTGGGATCCATGCTTATTTTATGGGCTTCATACTATTGGCTTACCAAACCTGAAATAGACGATTCTTTTGTGGGAGTCCCAGCCCATGAATTTGACTAGTAGGGTAATCTCAGAGTCACTTAACTCATTGCGGACCGGTGACTGCTGAGTTCATGCACCCGTTGAACGGGGCTAGATAGGCTGGGTGTCCCTAAATACCGGTGAACATACGGCCGTATGCTTCATGCGCGGTCCATAGTTGGCTGAAGATCAATCAGTCCGGTGGAGAGTACCGGGCATTCGCCTTCATTTTCACGCCTTAGGGGTGCATCTCTGCTACGAGATGGTGCGTAGTACATCCTCAACAGAGATTATTCGTGAAATAGGGTCGCTTGGGAACATTCTGAGAGGCATTCGTCGCTAGTAAATAATTTGAAGCCCGTGAACATTACCCTGATCACAGTGAAACATGGTCATTTCAATGGTATTCCCAAGCCATATGGACAGCTTGTTTCAATATTCGAAAATGTGGAAAACACCAATTTTTTTAAATATTTACTCATTCTTATCAAAATTTTAAGGCTACGTCTTACACAAGGATGTAAGTAAAGGATGAATAGCAGCATTTTAGAATTTCATGTTCCAAGTTACTTCTTTAATTCGTTCAAATGGAGGGAATTCTAATCTTAGAAAATCATTATTTCCCCTTTTTCGACGATACACTCGCGAACCTACAAGAAGAATAAGGTGTTGTTTTTTAGCATTTGGCTTTAACTATGAACGGTTAAATCCCACGGTGTTGCAGGCAAAAGCGGAATAAAGATTTATGGCTCTATATTTTTAACCTTGAGAACATTTGCTTTTCTTACGGGATTCATTTAGTCCATGTCCAAGTAAAAGAATACGATGGCTTAGGCGTCCGTCTTTTTAGCTCACGTAAATAGTTTCAATGGGCACTATCCATATGAAGTGATGAGTTGTTGGTACTCGTATATATCAGTAATAATATTACCACGGTCATATTCTTTTGGTGCAGGTAAACAGGAAATGGAACAAAAGGAACGTTATGGCAATACAGTGCCGCCAAACCAAGATTTGTTTGGTGACACATGAAATAACCCATTGTCTCGGAAAAGCAATGTCAATGCAGTGCACGACTTCTACATTTATTTACACAAGACACGGTTCAAATGAATTTCTAGTATCTGAACACAAATGTGATTTTGCAATTTTGTAGGCTAACCGATAGCTGCTTCACAGCTGATTATTCGTAAGTATCCTGGAAAGCACTGTTAACAATGGTAGTAGTTGTAGTAGCAGTAGTCTTAGTAGTCGTAGTAGTCGTAGTAGTAGTAGTAATAATAGTGTTGGCAGCCCCAGGGGCTGCCGTTAGTACTTAGCAACGTTACGTCAAGCAAGGAAGGCAGTCACCAGCCGATATTGTCCCATTCATCTTGCTTGCCAAAGGTGCATGTTTGTGGCTTTCCCTATACATTATATTCTTTCCATTCAAGTCCACTGCCGTGCGCAGTTCACAAAGGAATCTTCTGGCTGCCAGTTATATGCTACTTCCAAGTAGCAAGCAACAGTAAAACAGGCTGTTAACGCAGTGCAAATCACACAAAACACGATAACTTCTTTGCCTACTTGTTTTTATTATTGTTCCTGGCATCTGAACTTGACCTCGTTTGGACCCAGGCAGGTTTCTTGTAACTGTTGCCGTAAAAGAAATACGCGTAGTTGGGAATCGGTACGGTGTAACTAATCTAAGTATTCGGAAACACTTCCCGCATCGTCGATAACAGAATACTATTCAAAGATGCACTTTTTTTCACTATTGTTAAACTGGATCGGTAGGTCTTTGTTTCTGTTTAAAAAGCAAGAATTCTTGATTTCTTTGGGAAACTTTCCGAACAGTCAAATGTAACTGCGAACGACACTGTAGGGAAAAGGTTATAAGTGATCAACTGCTTTGACGAGCCTGTACTAACTGTGAAACTTAATTCTGCGTTGCTTGTACTTGAAAATGAAGCATTTATTCGATTTTGTATCCTCGTTAGAGCTGAAAAGGAACTGTTTGTAATCTGACAATTATTCAGTTGCCCTTGTTTTCTGAATTCATTATTGCAGTTGGCAAGGAATTCTCCATATCACACCGTTGAAAAGGTATGTTCGAAACACTAAAGTTTTTCAAATTCGTTTACTCCCTTAATTAACCCGATTGGTTTTAAAGACCAATTGGTGGTAGACCATGATGTCTGTCACATTTCCGTCGAGTATTATCCGTAAACCGGCGATCAAATGGACAGAGTGGTGTAATTTGAGTGTGGGTTCGAACTTCACGTTTGGTCAACTACCCCAATGGACAGCCCTCTGGCGGATTCAATGAAACTGCAAATTGAATAATGAAATTCACGTCATGCGCGGCATAAAAATGTTAAATATTTCTCGACCGCTAATGCACCGGCACCCACGTTCATACACACTATACGTATATCACAAAGCCTCGGAATAAAGATTAAACGACCCGTACTGCATGGTTTCGGCGTCTTGATGTCTGATTCACGTGTTCTGCCCAAAGGAAATTTGTCTTCCTTGATTTGGACAAGTGTGAGGCAGCCAGACGCTAGCGTTAAGAAAGCAGAGTAGCGAACGAAGGAAGTTTAGAAATCAATTAAAATGTTAAGTGTATTTTCTACCTTTGAGATTCCAGTGCACAGCCTTTAGCTGACAAACTGGTTGGCATACGTTCCGGCTGTAAAGCCACGTGCATCAGAAATGCACAAATAGCTAATTCATCGAAATATCCGGTCTGTAATGGGCTCCGCTGGTCTATTAATGTGTATACTTGCGGGCTCTCTATAGTTATTTGCATTCACCGTTTATTTGTGCTAACGCTTAATGGCATTTTCTTGTTGTAAACAGACTGCTGCGTGTGCCTCCCGGGTTCTAATCTTCTCATCACCGCAGGTCAATTTTCCTTCCCGACAGTCTTCCTGTGGCCACGACTGTCTAACTGAAAATTTTGTGCATTGTCGCAATGACATTAAACGAAAAGCAAAATAAATAAAAACTTTCTGTCCGATAGTTAAGCAAATTATTTCGCACAAAACCATCTGTCCATTGGAAAATCGGAGTGACTGATCATTTTCGGTGTAAATAAGTTAGATTACTATCACCAATCAAGAGGTATGCAGTGGACTTGGTTGCCAACTCAACGTACCATGTTTCTGATCCCAATAATTGAACCGATCTTACAGCTACAATTTAAAATCTACCTCTGACAGATTAGTGGAAGTAGTTCCAGGGTCTCAAATTGGTAAACGCCAATCTATCCCTTAGTATATGCCAAGATTTTGCATCTAAAATACGACCACCTAATGAAATGAAACAGCTCAAAGAACGTATCTAATTCATCTAGCTCCTTCTCTGCAGGGGCTAAGTTAGTCTGAAGTGAACTCATTTAAATAACACTTGGGAAACTAAAAGGCTTGCTTGGAAATCTGCTGGGCTTTTGGATTTATATAGGTATTTTATTGTTTGAAATCTGAATCCCCCTGAATTGAGACAATTAAAGTTATCTTCGGTGTTAGACGGCAACTCGCAGTCGTCCGGCTCGTTACCACACCTAACCTTCTAGTGCACGTATACTTCGGACATATCATCTCTAACGTGTTTTGTTTTGAAACTAGGAGTGTAGATAAGTAGTTTGATAGTATGAACCTTTTCAATCCCGCTATTTGTGCAGATGAGCTGCGAGATATTTCGACCCGTCAATCATCATTCCACTCCCAAGCATATCTTTTATTGGACCATATAAAGATGTCTGCTCACACGGATAGGTTTTGCTTGCTCATCTACGGATATTGTAACATACAAAATTGCTCAATGAAATTGTCCATGAAGTCAAACTGGAAATTATTTGATTTTCACAGCACCCGTCTCCATTGGCGTGCACAATAGCACATGAACTCCTTTCACATAAGTTCTTCTTGTCCACTGATTTTGAGCTCAACCTTTTGCCCTCCTGCTCAAGGCAACTGGTCCCAGATAGCGAAACAATCCGCGCAGACCATCGAGAATCCTATGCAATATGTTCCGGCATAACAAACCTCAGGAAGCCTCCACGCACGCAAGCTGGAGCGTGAGGAAGAAAAAGAATATAATTCACGATGATCAGCGGGGTGTCAGCAAACTTTGACATTCCTAAAATCAAACGGAATTTGGCCTTCTACCGTTTGCATTCCTGCACCTTGCTAGATACAATTTTGCTTATCGTTATTTGTGATTCTTAAATAGTCCCTTTCCAAACGGCGGTTTGTTTGATTCGTTCAAGTGGTTAAGTCAACAGGACCATCTGTTGACAAATCAGCTCCAGTTACTATGCCGTCCAGTTGATTTTACGTATCCCGTCGCACGAGTTGAGACAAGTCTCACGCATGAGTGTAGTGGAAGTGGTATGTAATAGGCCCGCGCAACAGAGCTCAACGATGAAGTTCACATGTATCACATTCGAAAAGAGGTGGTGCAAAAAGGGCCCAAAGTGAGTCGAAGCCCGGTAGGCGTTTCATCTAGACGCAACCAAATCCAATATGGCATAGCAAAATCCCCTCATTACCGGTCCGCTACGTGGGTGAGGGAATGAACTGGTCATCGCGGTCATGAGACAAGGGTTGACGTAGAACCACTTAAGGTTTCATTAGCTCGGGTTTGGTAACTTGCCCGTCATTATTTGAATTTTGGACGGGCTAACCTCATCTGACCTCAATCGTTTGCACCACGGTCTTTCAGAGACCCTCCATTCGTGGGGCTATGAACAGCCGTGATGATCACAGTTCAGCTTGGTTCGATCGCGTGAAAAATGACGTTATTGTGTTTGAGGCCTGATCAAATAGCCCGAGCATCTCAAATTCAACTGGGCATCGTTCACTTTGGAGATTATGACGCATTTCTGACTGACAAATGGATGGTTGAGCCTGTGTAACAAGCAAGCAGTCAGCATGTGGGGTGATGGCTTAAGGGTTTTCGTTTTGTTCCGGTTTCAGTCTACTTCAGTTATCTTGGTGCACCCTGCACATCACAACTGATTCGCGACTCAGCTATAGAACTGGCAGTGCATCACGGGCCCCACTGTGACGTCAATGAAAACAAGTCAGCGATCTGCCTGTACTTGAAGATACACACAAATGTGACTTGCAAGATGCCTCCACTTTAGTGGGAAAAATAATAACAGACCGTCAGCGGACATGGCTAGAGTCGGTAAAAGGAAACGTGCTCATGTAGATACTAGACTATTTTAGCAGTATTTCAGGAAAATTGGTTTCGCGTTCAGTGAAAGTCGAATCAAACTAAAAGAAAGCATGGAAATTTTGAAAGGTACATGGACGAGTAGAAAATTTCAGACCGCTATCAAAGAGATCACACGGGCGCCTGACCTAGGGAGCCACGCAGTTATGTCCTGATTATTGCTTGAAACGGGGGTTCATTCGTCTGACGTAAGTGAGAGACCCCAATCAATTCCGTGTGGAAAACACAGTAAAAGCAATGACGAAAGATGAAGCTAGGAAACAATTCAGATCGCCGAATGGTCGGAATGTGAAGTCCAAAAGAATTGTGCTTTTAATGAAAACGTGAAGTTACCCAAACCTTGTTTGGGCCCGAGTGGAACTTTGGCCCGATTTAATAATAAAAAAGAGTAAACAAGCGAGAGATGAATGCTGGATGAATTCCAGTGGACAGAGGGCCAGAAGTTAGTAAAAAGAGAACGATATACCATGATTGTTTTAGAAATTGACATAAGACAACACCGTGTGGAAATTCCGTAAGCGGCCAGGCCATTTCAAATATTTATTTATACAAACTCAATCAAGATGCATCATTTGTTACCATTTGCCCAGTGAACGATGGTTAAGTTAGAATCAACTTACGATTAGTGCACACACAAAACGAGGATACTCAACAGTCACCTATACACTATTAATTAGGGAATAAACAGACATGTACAAGTAAATTCCAGTCTTTCAGTGAAGCTTTAAGACTGTTAAGAAGACGTTCAAGGTACTGCAGCAGCTTAGCACTAGCACAGTTTTGCACAGGAAAACGAATTAAAGCCTTCCGCTCGTATTTCATATACTTTAACGGTACTTATCAGTGAACAGCCGTATCCACTAGCCAGGCTATTCGACAGATGATCGCCAGCCACAGAGCAGCTATGTATTCAGTTTGGTTTTTCTCAGCGGGCTAGGATTTTCCTTTGCGGTAGTGATTGTTATTCTTTCTGGAACCACTGAGCATGGAAAGTAATTAATTAGACGTAGACGTAGACAAATCGTGATCTAATATCAGGATAGACGCACTAGGACAAGTGACTTTCCAATGGGTAACCTGCATACGTCATTCTAAAGCAGAAAATCAACACTGACTTAACGGAAGCAACTGGATCATACTTCGGGATGCTTATTTTTTAAAATCACTTCATCTCCTAACCGATGGTAAAACCTCAGGCACCATTTTTACCTGTGACTTGGTGACAATTTTTTAATATGCGCTGACAAGAGATCTTTCGGAAAGTTTCACACACAACTTGAAATGAAAAGTGAAAAGTCCCTTAAGTGTATAAGCTGCTACTGCTTACCCAACTGGAAACATTAAGGTGGCCAGTGGCCCATGGGCCGCAGATATGAATGACCTTGAGAAAAATTCATTCTTCTGGACTATAACACTCGTTCGACTGGACTGCTAGTTATAGCACTATTATCACACATCTAATTAATCCGTCTGTCGGGGAAGTGATCGTAAGTCATTACTGAGGAGTCCAGAAACTCGTTCACTTGTTAATCCTTTGTAGGCTGCGGCCCTCGTCTTGAAAATGATGTATACTGGTGCTTCATTAACAAGGGAAGTAAATAGATAAGATATTAGATGTTTATCAAGTGAGGCTAGATATAGCAAGAAACGCACCGTTTTATTGTATTGTCTTGGAGTTTTGCGTGCATCTGTCCGCATTTCAGTAAAAGGATCCGTTCGCCACCAAGTCGGAATAAACAGTTGGAAAAAAGAGACGCGATTAATGAACATTTGAAATTTACAAGATATTGAGTAGAAAATAACTTATGCTCTGCACTCGATTGGTGAGAATTCGGTTAAGGTGGGGAACAGCCAAGGTCTTATAGATATTTATGCAAGTGTGCATGGAGCGGAAAGTAGAACGTGTCGCAGTATGAGGACGGCATTTAGAAAGACCATTGTTTAAGGGATGGGACGGATCCAAAAGAATTTTATGTGCAGCTATTTTGCACACGAATATATGTATGTCACACAGTTTGGTGTGGAGTTCTTTCAGTGGTATATACGATACACCACTAATGATTGATAAACCACGACGAAGGGTTCTGAAGTCGCTCTTTAGTTAACCAGCAGAAGTGACAGGAGCATAATCGGGGAGAATGGGAAAAATACTGGTAAACAAATAAGGAGATAGGGTTTTGTCTGACCTGGATAGTCTTCTCAGATTTGTTTACACAATTAATGTGAGAAGACCATCTCATTTATTTTTATCAATAATAATTCCTAAGTACTTGACGGGATCTTCCCCAGCGAGTGGATCATCGTTAATAAAATGAGGGTCAACCTGGTAAACGAAACGAGAGAACGTAAATACACATTCGACGCGTTTAGACAAATTAGGAATTAAGCCAGAGCACAGAGAGGAATAAATGAGATNAATCACGAATGAGAGACAAATTGTTCGAAAAGTTCAGAAAATCTGCAGTTTCAGATATAGGCTTTCACAGAGCAACGTCATCAGCATACTTGAATAATTTGCCAGGGGAACTACCCTGTAGGTCACTGATGTATGTTGAAAACAAACAAAGAGAAAGGGCAGCTTCTTGAAGGATTCTAGGATTATTTGCCAACGGGGTAGATTTTTGTCCTCCCAGCCTTGTGCACTGAGTTCTGTTGGTAAAGTCAAGAGGCAATTTGGACAGCCAAACTGTTCAAGTTTCCAAAGAAGTGAAGACCGTCGAACGAGGTGGAATGCAGATAAAAATCTAAGAAAACGAATTGGACAGATTTGATGAAAGCATCCAAGTATTCAGTAATGTTATGAACCAGGGAAGTCACCACATCCAAAGTAGACCTGTTTGGATTATTCGCAAACCGACGGGGGTCATTGGGCACACTAACAGAAGTTGGAAGACTTCTGATGGCGCTTTCTGTTAGTTTAAGATCGTATGACTTCAGAGAGATGTGACAAAAACGTTTGGCTGGAATACTTGGATTACTAGACTCAGGGCTAGGCACCATATTGACTGGTCTCCATCAATCGGGAGTGGACTGCGTGCATAGGCATGCATTAAAAAACAAAATTAAGTGCACCTCTTGAGTGAAGCCGCACCGTACCTTGGGAGAAGTGAAGACATACCGTCAGGACCTATACCTGTGGTTATCTTGGTCCAGCGAAGGAGTTTGAAAACTTCTTCCGCATAAAAGCGTTTTGCATCAGTTCATTCATCCTGAAACCACGAAACTGCAGAGTCACTACGTGGATAAATAAAAATAAGCTGATACTTTCTACATCTGCAGTAAGACTTATTGGTTTTGTTTTGTTTCCACACAGAAGCCGCATTCTTTGCCAGAGGCGTTTGCTAATGCAGCTGAACAGGAGTTGGCATGCATGCTACGAGTCGATTCGTTTTACTTCCTTTGATATTAACTATGAAAAGAATCTGACTTCGTGCGAATCCTGTAATTTGCAGAAGTGAGCCTTCCGTCGCCTTAAGGTCTTCAGTGTTGGTGAAACAATATGGCCATTATAGGGAAAAGTGTTTCTACGGAAGAACATGTGCCAAAAAATAAATTGAGTGTATCTAGAAAGTGATCAATAGTATTGTTTAGAAATCCAAAAGAAAGCCACGATCTTGGATGAAAAGTGATCCAGGAAGAAGAAGAATGTTTTCTCGAGAAAAATCACGCTGTCTAATTTTAATTTGTTTAGACTTCTTCAAAGACCGGAAAGCTGTCTGCAAATAGACTTTAGGTTTTCAAACTAACAGACAGTGATCACTGGTTGATACTGAAAGACGCAGTTGAAAATGGAATAGCTTGGTATGATTATTAGTAATTCTATCTAGGGTGGAGTTAGTTCTGGTTGGGGAAACTGATGGTTCAGTCAAATCAAACAATAAGGAAAAGTGTCGAGGCGTAATTAAAATCACCCACGATGATGTATAGGCTGTAGTACACAGACGAGATCAGGAACAGCAAATAATAATCGAAAAATGACTAAATATCAGTTTGTGTGCAAAAAGGGTGCAATATGCAGGTTTGTTATAATTGTGCTTCTATGCTGAGAAAACTTTGAACGACACTGAATAGCTAGACGATCAAATGAATATGAATAAAGTGGTTCCGACTTCCATGATCAGGAGGAAATTGTGTGGCCAAACCACCTTTGATTTCCTTAACACTGCATTGTCTGTCCAGTTGGTATACAGCAATGCCTTGGATGGATATTGGGGTTTCCACAACGGGTGAGTTCGGCCATGACTCCTGAGTGGGTAATCAGTAAGGACCGTACAGGCATTTTGGTTGGCCAGATGCATCTGACATCAGCCTGCCAACCGGCGCGAAGGCATCTTTTCGGTTTAATGCAAACTCCGTGATGTACTTGCGTAGTTATGTTCAAGGAAGGATAAATTTCGGACGTGTCTAAGTAGGAGTAAATCCGATCGCGAATAGGGGCGAACAATGCTCGTAGCATAAATCACATTCTTTAACTGATGAGGTCACAGCAGCCGGAGCGTAGATGTAGCACACCCAGTCAAAGGGTGCGCTGTTGAGGTAGATAGAAGCAGAACAGAAAAAATTAATACACTATTTTAATCGAACATAACTGTTATTATTTCATGTAATTTGTTAGAGGACCGTGTGCATCTTAAGGACTGCAACCGGGTACATGAAAAAGTTTGATTCTATTTACTGTACTGCAGACTGTTAGCAATCACTCTGGATCAGCGGTAATATCCTAGCGTTTGCAACGAAATTTTAGCAAACTTAACTCGGCAGTTCCGCTCAGCCCCCGAGGAGGGCTGGGTGATCTAGCGGTCACACGCAAGCCTTCCAGACGAAAGGGACTGGTTCTACTCCAGTGTGACTGTATGTACTGTATTTGAGGACATTACTTGAAGGTGAAACTCGTAGCTGGTGCTTCCCGAATGCATGGCTGATTGAACAAACCAAAGTTCGTGTATGAAAAGTGCAGTCTTAAGAGCCATCAATCATGCACATTATGCTCTTAAACATGTGATCCTACGCACGAAAAAGAATGTTCATTTTGTACCTGTGCCCGGTTCCAGAACTTAGACTATACACTGCTTCAAGAAAGTTGTCAAGCCCACTACCGGCTTCTGATTGCGGATATAGTGAATAATGTTGACAGCCTCCCTGATCAGTAATTTCTGGACTCCTTGTTCCAGGAAAAAGAGAAACAGATTTCAGAATGTAAATAGACCCAATTCTTTTTGAGGTATCCGAAAGTTAATGTACTGTCTTTCAAATATCCTTTGTGGATAACAAGCTGACCACCTCGTGTAAACCGCCCTGTAAAAAACAAACAATTTGGATGTAATTGACCAAAATCTAATTTCGCAAAAAAGAATAGGAACGGCGATTTCAAAGCGCCTTGTAAGGTTCCGTATGTGAATCAAATCGTCAAGGAGATATCACTTTGTAATTGCAAAGAAAACCGTCATTAAGTATTGTGGTTTGACAATAAAGGAATATGGATTCGCCTAATTTTACAGCAACTATTTTCGGTACACATTTGACTGCACGCAATAATCAAGCACAACAAAACCCCTTGTATCGCATGCTTTTGCTAGCCTAATTAGAGGACAGACTGCTTGATGCTACTAGCTGAGTGGAGCAATGAACACCTAATGAGAGAGTGTAAAGTCGTTGACATCAGAAGCACTGAGTTTCCAGAACATCCTTTGCAGTGCTACCCCTCCGAAAACCTGTTGGACGTTGTCTTTTGTCTATCCAATTGAGCGAAACGAATTTGTTTCTCTAGCGGATGCACATCCGGAATCTATGTGCGCAGTTAATTCAGCTACCGTAACCAAAATACACATTGTCCAAAGAGACTTAAAAATTGGCATGTCCTGGTAGAACAAGTGTGGTCGATATTTATCGACTGAGGCTCTTGCTAACTGTATCTGAGTGATTTGGTGACAGTCTCAGTTCTAAGATCCATAGTTTTCTGAACCATGGATCATGACAGACGACCGATGTCTCGAAGTGGAAGAATAGATGCCTTTGAGTAGTCGTGCTGAACTTCCTGCTGGTAGCTCTGATGATAAATGATTTGTATACATATTTATACTGCATGCTTATGGACAATTCAAAAAAATTTGAATCCGTATCCGCTGGAATGTTTGTTTTCCCCCACAGAAACATTTCTTTCTCGAATGCATTTGGAAATCAGGGGACAAATTTCAAAATTGTAGCAAAACCACATTCCAATTCTCCGTTTATTCTACTTTTTAGCATTGGAAAGTCTCATCTCCAGCTTTCCCAATCGAGAACGAAGTGCAGTCGTTGACAGATCATGCTCCCATAATCTACACCACAACCAGTCAACTGAGCACACCAGCAGTAAGTCTGCCGATACAAATGTGCTTTTAGACAGTGATTCTTAATTGCAACTCTAGAATATATTCTTTTCTATTCGGTGGTGTTACCGTGCTTCTTCGTCTTTTCTCTTTGTGGGTCTGTCTCGCTTTAACCCCACCTCGTCCCCTCCTCCCTCGGGATGTGTTAACAGAACTTGGGAAAGACGCATCAAATTCGCAATGATCAGAAAAAGAACTATGTGGGACACTCGAACAAAGTTGCCACTTACCTCTCTCCATCCGGTATTGTAACGGTACAAACGCATGAGGAGATGACAGCCACTCTTCCCGGGGTGAGTTTCTATCCTAGGCTGAAGTAATCCTATTTGCTTGCTTTCTAGCTGATACTTATCCCCAGTCACGTCAAAAAGGATAGAGTGGGCTCAAAGAAATTGCCAACTTTACTTTTATTAAATCCGTTCATTTGAACGGCCCGAGATCTCAACCGAGATCACGGGAAGCGTATTTTTCCAATTCTCATGGCCCCAAGAGTAGAAGCAAATTTTTCTATATGTTACATTTTGTCTTAGCCGGTAAATGTTGGAGGCAGTTATGCAAGCGCATTTCTTTTTACCTATATATCATATGTTTTTAACTGAATCCTTGTCAGATACCTTATATAAGGTACAAGCCTCAAGGTATCCCATTAGACTTCAGACTCGGGAAGTATCAGTCTGAAATTGTGCTGAGAGTGGAGTGCATCACTAGTGCATATTCACTGTCGTACTGAAGATTTGAATCTAGATATTTCATTTGAAAGTATGTGTTCTACTGCAGTGTTATCCAGTTCTCGTGCGGTCTAATCGGAAATACGGAGTGGGACTTGGTTTGACGTCGGACACTGTGGAAGTCAGCTATGTCCGGCCTACAATAGTTAACTCCTCGTTGCACTTGAATGATTTTCAGTATTTAGACTGAATGACACGTGAACAAAACGACCCAAATTTCTAATGCTTCCTGAAAATATGAATGCAGTGGATTGAATAGATATACTCCGTAATAACCATGACTTACTCCGTAAGGGAAAACAAAGGAAGGACCAACCATAACGCCGAAACTTGAAAGGATAAAGTATTGCGTTTGGTCTCAGTAGGTCAGATGTTAGATAAATCCTGTGAAAGCAAAGGTGTTTTCTTGTCACTGCTCGTGTATGGCACAGGAATCTTAGTGGTACTGCTTGAGGGAAGCGTATAAGCTTGAAGCCTGGGATAGGAAATGAGTTATCTCTCTGGCATTCTGTATTCAGGATGACAGGCACTAAGCTTATTTAGAACCAATTGTTCGCTTTCATGTTGAGAATTATTAACCTATCGTTTGCATATTGCGTAGAAAATTCGGTATTCCCAATGGATGACGCAAATTTGGACCAATAATAATGATTCGCCGGATGTTCACTATTACTACTCGAATACTGATGCACATAGCCTTCTCTCGTTGTGCTTCCAGTTGTTATATGCCCTCATTGTCGGTACTGATTCGTGTCTGTTAAGCACACCAGTGTCCTGATTATCAATGCATAATTGGTTTAAAAGAGATGCAGTTTTCGAGTACAAGCGAACCAGGCTAAACTTACTCTTTTCTCCCTCTCTCTGTCAGCCTAGTACTAACACACATCAAGTAGCCAAGCTTAATGGGTCATGTCCAAAGTCTTCATCGTACTTATGCGAACTGCAGAGAAGTCATCTATTAGTAGGAGTCCATCAGCGTGCACTAGCAGCCCGTGGTCGTGCATCTCAGTGACGGATGGTTAGAACATCATGTGGTGAAGTTTAACAAACCGTTCAGAGCCTGCCCGGCAGCGTAATGGCTAAGGCGTTCGACTCAAAATCGTTCATCCCGGGTCCGCGTGCCAGTTCGGGCGCGATGGATATGCACTGTTGATGATTCCTAAAAACGATGAAACAGCTGTACAGTGCTTTACTGGTTTCTTAATGGTCAGTTGAGCGATTATACCACGTGATGAATTATTTCTGTCAGTCTTAAACGTATTAGAAGACTAACAGTTTATGAGGTGATATCTGGCCTCTTGTGCATACGTCTAGAAGAAACCCTGTTGATGTGGAGGTATATATGTTTTACTTACAACCTGAGCCTCATCACTAAAACACAAACGTGATGAGATAGATTACCATGACGCACTGCAAAAACGGTATTACGTGACCAGCTCAAAATCATGTAGCTCGTACAGATGCGGCTCATCACGACTTTTTTCTTATTAGCAGCACTGAAGGACCTGTTGTCCACAAACGCACTATTTCCACTGGTCAACTGGCTATCTAAAGAGGTCAAACTGAGACGAATTTCCCAGAAGCAGATTGCTTGCTTGTTCTTCATTTGTGAAAATATCTTTGACTTGATGTCGCTTGAATTTCAGTTTGGATAAACGCATGTTTGTTGCTCGAACCTTGAAAAATTTCTTGCCAGTAGTTATATGGCTTCAGTCGGTTTCCGGAAACCCTGCTCCAGCGATTTGCATTGCAAACTGTTGACGGAGATTATTAAGATGTTTTGCTCATAGACAAAATTACAAAAAGCAATGTAGGTTGTGAATACTAACATACAGTTTTCTAGTGCATTTTTAGCTCTCACAAAGATGTTCCTGGCTTATTAGAATTTGTAAAATGCAGTGTTCTCTACAAAATGCTAATCGTTTATGCCTTCTGTACCAACAAGTGCAGCCTGCCTCTGTCTCGCACGTCACTTCCACTCGAGTGATTGGCCCACAATCCTATGATCCGGAAAATCAACTGAACCTGATGAGCCAACAAGATGCATTCAAAGAAGATCATCGAGCTGTGAGTGACTTCTCCGAATGCCATGCTTTCTTACGAAGAAGTTTCACTTTTCTACTGATCTGGGTGGATATTGAGAGCGAACTCCGAACAAGCGCTGATGGGCTACAAAAATTGGTGTCCAAAATTTCTGATCAGAATATGATTAGTATGAAGTGTGAAATATGATTAATGCGAAGATTTCTGAAAATCGTGAATAGGAATGGATCTCACAAATTTCGTTTTCTCTCTCGAATGATCTGTTTGTGAAGCAGTAAGGAAATCGCTTTCCAGCTTGTTGATAAAGTGTGACACATAGAAATCTTGCACATAGAATAGGCGATCGAACGATAGTGGAAGGGGTGATCTATACTTGCAGAATTGGAAGTAGTGATACCGCGTTTTTGCCGTTCATAGTGATAATCAGTTGACCTACTGTAACGTCATATTTCGCTTTTATCTGCATTCAGAATGCGTGTACCAAGTCAACGTGTTGCACAGCCAGGCAAAATGAAGTGGGTGGAATTGGCAAGACAAAACAAAAACAACGCTAATATGTGTTCCACTTCCGGGTAGTCTTTTATGGGTTTTTTGTAAGAGTATCAGATTCAAACTATCCAGAACTAAGCGGATGACTTATTCATGTAACCACAATCGGAACCTTGAGATACCCTTAGTCTCATTCGCAAGATATGCAAAAAGAGCGTGAATGCAGACCAGTGCAAATAGGTAACTGACTGTGCTTTTTGTTTTTTGGATGAGAATAGACAACCTGGGTAACCAGTGTACTACTCATTTGAGAATATGATGTTTTACCTTTCATTATGAGATAAACTTGCCGCAACTTATGACTTTTCGCCGTTATTCTTCAGTGTCGGGAGATGAGTTTCGGCAGAAAAATTACCGATCGATTTGGAAAGTGTCAAATAGGAGCTTTACGAAACGATTTGTGTGAATATTTACTGATATCTGATAAAGCTGTTTCTAAGTAAATTTCCAAACCGACGTTTTACGGACAGCAACTGAAATTTGTATCTCCTACTCTAATGATTATTTGGCCATTATTCATAGCAATATATTCGGAACTATTTTACAAGCATCCAAAGGAAAAAGATGCTAGTGTTAGTACACCCAACTTCTATGGCCATTTGCCTAAGTATACTTGAGGGTCGTACTTTGTGTTTATGTGTGAAGTCCAATCTTGCATGCATAACGGATATCTACGGCCCGAAATCATGGTCCAGTGAGTTCGACCTCTAGAACACCCCGCAGTAATCCTGACACGCAAAATAACTACCACTGATCATGGCTATGCATTCCAAGCCCTATGGCTTGAATTAAATTGTTCAATGGTTCCGATATTTGACAGTTTCTTTTAAATCATTTTAGGAAGAAAACATTGTTCGAAACGTTAATCAGCCACTCACATACTGTACATTTGAATGTCAAATAGCTGTAAATTTGCTCACGTGACCTCAATAAATTAATACCGGCAGCGGTCAGTATTTTCTAGGTAGCACCAAAAACAAATAAAATACATTAGTCCATTGCATCGATGCTAGTTTTCCCAAGGCAAGACAGTTCCACTTCTGGTTCCCTGATTGCACTCAGAGTTGTTCATGATGATCATCGACATTGTACATCTCCAGTATAAGTCAGACCGACTGACCACACTTGAGATAGGCCCATCTGGTTCAAGACTCTATTAAAGATTGCTTGAAGAGTATACGCACATTGGTAGCGATGTTCTAAAATTAACCAGCCAGTTGCATAGATCATACTGCTCTGTTTGTCGTTGATATGTTTTGACAGATCCATTCGTGAATTCCATCTGCGATAGGTATTTGATGGGTATCAAAAGATGGTTCCGTTGACAAACCTTTCACTTCGTCGTCTCAAAATACGTTATGAGACTTACCATCTTGTAAATTTCAGAACACGCTTGTTGACCTTCGACACTGTCAGATTGACAACCGGAATTCGTCTCAATGTAAAATCGGAAAGCTGTTTTGGACCAATCCGAGTGAAACACTGGTTAATTCCATGGAAAAGGAGATAAGAAATTCTCCTGCTATGGCTGTCATGTATCACCCATGCTCACTTATTATCTTGCTTATTGTGATTATTGAATACTCAGAAGATGAATGATCAGAACACAAGCGCATGTAGATAGACGTACAGACTGACCAGAAGTCCCATAATTTTCTGCTTTCTGTTCCCAACGCCACATAATTCAAGAAACGTAACTGTCATATCCTAATGTAAGCAGTATTTAGTAACAGTTAAACAGCAAATTTCATTACAGCTCACCAACAATACCTCTGTTTCAAACAATCCAGTAGATATCAAACAGGCATTCGAGATGTAAACATTCGACGTAATACGAAGTTCTAATTTTCCATGTATTTCGTTATGCAACATCGACACCCAACTCACCATCAGGAAACCATAAGGGAACTTGACAGGAATCCCCAGTTGTGCACACACACATCGCTCCAGAACGGAGGCCCCCACACAGAATGAGCGGTCATGCACCGAATTTCATAGCTATTAAGCTCACGATGCAGGAATCTAATGGCCTATCAAACACCAAGATCCACATGCGGAACATATCACATTTAGCGTTTTCCCTTGTACCGTTTACATGTATTTCGTGATGTTTATATCCCACCCAATTTTCAGCATGGCGAAATACGAACGAGTGGAAGACCAAATTTAGAACGTCGTACCGTTTCAAGTCATTCACCTGGACACAGTCGAACACAATCAGCGCAGACAAATGGAACGGTCGAACAAGATGATCTCCAAGTAACTTAACCACATGAACATTTAAGTCGTAGTATCCCAAGTGGGATGGTTTCAATTAGAATGTTTCGTGGAGAAAAGTCAAAACAATAGCTTTTGCATCTGCTTACCCATAAAAAGGGAGTTGCTAATATTTGGTCTGTGGATTAGCACAAATTTTCGTATTTATTAAGAGGCCTTCGGAGGCAGTGGACAGCTGGCCTATTCAGCTGATAGCATTCATATTGTATGCCGACTGAAACTTCAAGCCCACACAATGATATCGAAACAAGTAGCAGATCGTCATTGGATTCCATCGACGTCGCCAGCTCACATTATATATATATATATATATATTCTAACCTTTAATATCGACTTCCTAAAGTCAAAACCTATTAGCTCACCCGACTGACTTGGCCATTATCTGAAGCTTAAGTTGCTCATCTATTTTTGCTCTTTCAGCTTTTCTAAGGCAATCTCTGGATAAGATAACGTGGCAGCCAACGGACTTACACACAATGAACTCCAAAGCTATCGTTAGAAGTAATGTGGTCGGTGCAACTATGATGCATGCTGTTGCCTGACTAGTGTGAGGCTGCTTAATTTAGGTCAACATATATTGTTGAAACAACCGGCCACTCCCGACTTTCACTGTAGAAGGTAGTCAACAAAAGCTATCCAAACACTATTCTGACGATTGTCAGTCACCGTACTTTGAAAGACGCTGGATCTTGATCACTAAATGCTGAGATCAACAGCCATTCTCATTCTGATGAACGGTATCTAACGCTTAAGAAACCCAACTGAGATGAGTCGTTTTGGATGATTTTGTGAAACCCGTAATTTCAGAGTTCAACTTGATTTTCCTTATGTCTATAACCCTTGTGACGTTTCAAGTGCACCGAATAAAGCTAACCTACAATGCAATATTCGCATATTTTTCATCTTTGAATTCCATCAGCACAACTTTCCTTACAGAAAGTACAAACAGCTAACTTTTGACTAGCGTAAAAACGTTCTAAAGGCAGATTTTTGAATAGTTTATTCTGAGTAGTGGATATAATCCAACCTGGTAAACCAGTTTGTTGTCTCCCGGCTCGTTACTACACCTAACCTACTGGGACCATTAAGGGGTTCTGTGTAAATGCAAGTGTTACCAGTTAACCCTTCCCGTAGTAGGCTCTAGTTGCTTTGGGTCATACCCAGCCTGCTACCCTCATTCTTCAAGCAGGCGATAGAAAATTGATATCACAACCGATTCCGAACTAGTGACGTCAGTTGATAGTGATAGTAAAAGGAAGAGCATAAGCAACTGTTCATTTAGTTCTTGGACTAAAGGTTAACAACGCCCTCCCTGTTTTTCATCCACAACCTGCAAGTACCCAACTGCATACGATAAAAAGCGCATTCATATACACCCACACACATCCGGTGCACTGTGACACCCGTTAGCTTTTAACTAATGCCACGGATCACTTGGAGCACTTGGAGCAACAGTGCACATTGTACTCAGGATCGGGGCAGCAGGTGACAGAGAGCTGTCAACCGAAATTGCCCGGCCATGGGAGGATTCATGTCCAAATGCAAATACTTTTTACAGTTCACCACTCTCGTCTCAAGGATAGTCACCAGCGATATCCGAAACGATGACCGGTTACTGCCTCTACCTACTGTCCCGTATTACCAACTCCCTAAACCATGCATTTATCAGTTTGCAGGGTTTCCAGAAGCCCCGGAGTCGAATTAAGGGAAGAAAAACGTAGAAATAAGAACGCTAGTTAGTCGGGAACCTCACGGTTCCCATCAAATGCTAGGTTGTGAAATTCTAAAGCAGCAAGTCCGCGTGCGAATTTAGTTTCTGTGTAACGGTTTTCGATAGGCAATCGTCGTACCCAGCACTCGCAAGCCCAAGTATAGAGAAATTTTAATGACCGGCGGTGGTCAACCGATCAGCAACATAGCATTTCAACCTGAAGTTCACCAGTTCGATTTCTCCCACCGCCGATCAGCTTTTGCTCATGGTAGCCATCTATTAGCCACAAGCACCTTCCAGAAAAATATGTATTTTGTAGTTTAAGTAACAATAAGAATAGAAAAGAAAATGACTACCTTGATTACCAGTCTGAGCCTCGCACTGACGCGAAGAAATCGATCACTGGAGAAGATCAAGATCAGTTTTGCACTCAAGATCCATTCGTAACGAACCAATTCCTAAAATATGGTTTTGACTAGGAAATAATGTGCTCTGTTGGAGAGACGTATTTTGTCTTTGATCTGGTCAAAAAGTAAATGCAGACTTGAAGGTGGAATCGACACACGATTAATTGGTTGCTAGTACAGCAGAAATCGTGGTTACTTTGGTGGTATGGTTCATCTAGGAAACTGATTGTTTAATGCAAATGGAATAAATGAGCAGTTGCAACACCATCAATGCGTTAGTTAGTCCTCTTGAAGCTCTGATTTACTGAAAATGCGCTCCCAAATGACATTTTGTAACAAATAAAACTAAGTTTGTAATTGTCAGTCACTTGTGCCTGTCACTGCGACTGACAGTGAAAAAGTGTTTTGATTACCACCAATTCATTTTTCCCTACTGTTTATAAAACAGTTGGAATTGATAAAGCTATTCCGGAAAGGATATTTGGTAGTCGCCGGGACGTCAGCTCATCACATTCTCTTCCGAAAAAGCCAAACTGTTTATGACTACTAATCTCCTCTCTACCCCATAACGGATTCCGCCATTTGGTGGCTTCATTTGATACTCCTTTGAATCGAATGCAATAAACCTACTGTGAAATTCTTTCGTTAACTTATTTCTTGATTTCAGTTAGTGGTTCCAGAATCAACCACAATGACTACTGCACCCCCAGCTGAACCGGCCACAACTGCAGTCAGACCAGTGACGAGAACGACAGAACCAACCACCCAGTCGCAAGCCAACCGACAACGTGTGAGAATGGAACAACGTGAGAAAATCAAAGAGGAAATTTTGAAGAGAAGAGAATTGGAGACCCCATGCACCACCGAGTCTCTCGTAAGTTGGACTGCTGAACAGTACTTCTCGAGGATAGTCAAGCATATTTCATGGTTGCAATAAATGTGCATTTCATTCGTAGTAATTTATGTTGTGCTGTAGTTGTTTAACAGTGGAACCGAGCTCCCTAGTTAAGAATAAGTCAACAATTATTCGTGGTAGTATAAATCACCTGCTAACCGCTTACCTATGTCTATTGGCTTCCAGTGGTCGTAGAAGGCACTAAGTCACTCATTAGTGCAATCATACAAGAATCTGTGACCATTGGTAATGCAGAGGAACAAATTATTTTTCGAGCGATGGAAAACTAAAATACTAACCAAATGGCATCCCTATCGAGCTGAAGTAAAATGCAGTTTTGAACACGAACCACAGTGCAAAGCAAAAAATTCCTAAAGACAACTTAATGAATAGAAACAGCATTTATGAAACATCATAAAACCCTAGAAGATCATTGCAACAATAGTTCCACGAAGTTCTAACGGCTGAATTTGGTTCTTTGGCTGCCTAAGTTTCATGACCGGTGGAGGCGAACTAATGAGTATGGATCTACTTACTGGCCATGTCACCTCAACCTATGATGAAGCGCTTAAGATCTGAATACCAAGCTAAGCGATCGAAACTTCCAAAATATGATCACTTGAGGCAGCAAGCAATAACAAGGACAACCGTGTGTTCATAACTGGGCAAGCAAACTGATAGTCTGAGGTGGAACGACTGTAGTGTCTTCGTTTAGGGATTTTGAAACGTTAGGTGTCTCTTATCCAATTAAATAGTAGGAAAAGAAAACCAATAAGGTGGATGTTAACATTTCGTATTACCGTTCCCAACCGTTTACGTAGAGGAGTCTGGGAACCATTTAATAATAAATTATAAACTGCAGTGAACGACACAGAGAGTTTAAAGTTAGTATCGCAAATGGCATCATCACCGAAGCAAACGCAAAGTTTGTGTTAATATCTTTTCCGTACGAAGAGACGGACTACGCAACTGGATTATCACTGTTTCACTGAAAGACAGTATTGTGTGATAAGGGTTTAAAACATGAAATGGGGTAAATTGTGTATTTGGTTGTTGTCAAATTTTTCGCGACTGATGACCCCGGGCCAAGATCTGGATAATTACTCACTGTTTTGTAATATCCATTTAGCCCACCATTTGCGATTATGTTTTGTCATCCGTTGTGAAAGTCTTGTCTGTTCTGTCGATGTAAATGTCACCGCAATTGTATGTGAACTGGTACACGAGACGCGAGGTAGAATGTGACATCCGATTAGTCTCATGCTGATTGAAAATAATACTTCGGGTGGTTGGCAAGAGTTTAAGTTCTGTGGCTGAGAATCTGCGATTCACGACTGAATTGAGTTTGCAACGCACATCATTGAGAATATGATCTTCCTTGAAGGCCAGTCTGACGTATACTACTTTCTCCATTGTTTTATGGGTTGGGTCACCCTTTGGCTTTTTCCGACCATGGAAGTCAATAAAGTTTACTGAGTAACCAATGCAAATGGGTGCAGCACTCATTCATAATGCCTGTTCGCTGCAATTTATAACTGAATATTATATACGTCACAAATTGTTTTACGTAAGCGGTTGAACGGATTAATATGAAAATGTTAAAATCCGCAATAATGGCCTTTTTTCTCTGCCATTCGACTGTAGTATCGTCTACAGTCTTTTGTCGCAGTTAAGTCCAGGGTTCACCAAATCGTTTGAAGCCCCTTAACGTTTGATCTATTAGATAAAGAATTTCACTTATTTTGAGTAGCAGCGAACAGCCTCCGAGTAACGCATAACCTCAAACCGAAAAGGAATTCGACTCACAGATTTCTGTTATTATTGGTCAATGAAATTCTACACACGGGATGATCATACTTCACTATCCAGCCATAAAGTTGTCAGACAGTGGAACGAAATTCCGTGTAACAAAAACGGAGCACTGAAAATAATCAATCGAAAATTCTTGTCCCATTGTTCGACTGAAAGGAATAAGTTGTGTTCCCAGTATCAGGTCGAACAAATACGTTCCTGTGCGTGGCTGAAACCGACCTCCTCCATGGCCAGCCTACATGGAGCTGCTGCGAATCGAAACTGGATTAAAACAAGACAAACTGTGCTCAGTCTGGGTATGCCGCCATCTCACAGGAGTTTCAAACCATTCTCTCAATACAAAAGCTTAACTTTACGGAGGCATCCAGGGGAAGTTAAATCACAACCTATCGACATCAGCAGGCGTCAATTCAAGATTGTCTGTGTGGTATCGACAGGGAAGTTAATAGCTGTGAATAGGTATGGAGCTTTCAATGTTCTTTAATGAGACACTGGTAATTACTCAGCAACAGTTGGTTAGACGTGATGTTCTCGATCGACAATCATGCAAATATCCAGTCTGAAACATGACGGCGAGAACAAAAGCTAATACTACTACTGCTACTACTACCAGTGATGGACCCGGACTGTGTGCCAGAGCGTATCACGTTCTTGAACGTGCCCGGAAAATACAACCGAATGTCAAATATGGTAGTTTTACTAAATTACAAACAACGGAAATTCCTCTCACAATGATGACCGCGACAGGCAACACAAATTCGGACATTAAATTAAGCGGATTATTTGTGAGACCCAGCTGATTGAAACTATTTTCGACGTAACACTCTTTATTGTTTAATAATACTCGATTTTCCTGAACACATTCAAGTAATTAAGGAAGGAATACAACATCGCATTGTGATAATGATGTCGCATCTACAAACTGTTACTATAATAAATAGTGAATAAAAAGTTCCAAAAACGATTTATTGCCAACTAGATCAGTATCTTTCCACATGTTGCATAAGACACTTAAAACAAACATGCCCTCGGTTTTTGAACTAGTATTCTTTCTTTCCATATCCGACTAGCTATCTACTGAATCGACAAAGTCTGCAAGATCCGCTATGACGACACCCAGTTCAGTTCCGGTGGATTCCACCCAGACCAGAACAACAAGGAATCATCAACGTGGTTCGATCCAAGAGCAAACGAGTGAAAAGTATGTCTCTAAGGTCAATGAGGGAGAAGAACTCCATGTGGGCCACCAGAGTACCCCAAGTACAAATCAGCTCACAGCCGTTATAGTACGTAATATACTATTTCTGTGTTCGATCTACTCCGATAATATCTGAATCAAAGGAAGCAGTCGCGTGCAGGAAGAGCTATGTCATTATCAGTGCTATTTCGTGATTATCTTAAAACTAATCAGAGCGCTACTCGACAGATTTGCTCCGATCCTAGTCGCATAGGCATGAAAAGTAATCCATTTTGCTAATTCTAAAACTGTGACCAACGATACGGAATATTTTTTCGTATTTGTTTCATTCACCCCAGTCTGACTGTCGGAAAAGTGTACGATGGTTTCAGCCTAGCCAACTTTTATGACATACTTTGCGCATGAGTGTAGGGGAAGGGACATGTCCCAGATATTGAGACCACCCCATGAGGCGGAACGACCGCCAGTCGCAACCCTGAAACTTGGATTGACATAGGACCACATAAGGTCTCAGTATGTTAGGTGTACTAACGAGCCTGAGTACTGCGACTTGCCGATCACCACCGAAGTGACCAGCGGATCCGGGATACGGACATCTGACCTTTAAGTTGACAGACGCTTAATCCCATTGATCAACGCCGGTAATTCTGCGCTCACACAAGTATCCGCATTGTCCGTAGTGGTAGTTGATATTAAGCCTGGAAATCACTCAGTCCATTCTACTTCCCTTGTGCATGATAAATTTCCAGTAGCAGCGGGTTGAATGTGATTGCCTTTTTAAAGGGTTGTGGTTTTCCCTTTACTTTGTCGGTTTATTCAGGAGTTGGATGATGATTACGTTCTCCAGATAGCGGCTGTTTTATATTCTTGTAGAAGAACCTCCTTTGAACAGGCGAAAGGGGGAAAAACCTATTTTCGTTTTGGTGACTTCCTTATTTGGCTGGTTTCGCTGGACCTGCAGCTTTGTGGCGCTTATTGAACCACAATAATAACTCCCATTGTTATGTTAACAAATGACGATTTCGGGATGGAAGGCAATAGAAATGAAAAGAATACCACGGCGATCACCTGAAGCGAATACAACCATGATTAAGTAGTGTAGGATCAAAGTACATGCAGCTAGTATCTGACAGAACTAATGACTCACCATTGGGAGTCGGATTCGAAGCCCGCAGAATCGAATAACATTTTTCCCTATCCAGAATTTGCTGACAACTAGCAATTTCGTGTTTGGAATGTAAAACTTAGACATATTTTCCAGTGTCTCGTCTAACTAAATTTGATCACCCCCAAGCCACATCAACTGGTCACGTGAATTATGACATTATTTTTCTGCTCCTGAGATACTTGTAGAAAACTTAAAAGTTGATTTTGAAAACAAAACGGCAGATGATGGGGCTAATTTCCATCGATTTGATAGATGTTGTTTGCAATGTTTAACTACTTCCGTTCCATTAATTAGAACAACAGCACCCCCATCCACACAGCCTGAACGAGCCTCCATTATCCACAGCGTTTCGTATTAGCAAAAAGCATAATAGAAACAACAAAGATGCTTTTCTCTTTACACCTCTAAACCAAAGTCACTTGTTATGATTTGTCCCCCGTGATAAGTTTTCCGGGTACAATTTAGATTACCAAATATGAATTAGTAAAAAAGATACAGTCGGATCTGAGGCCGAAAAAGTAGCCTGTCCTTGAAATGTCGTTTTGGAAATTATGACTGTTTTATCTAAGGCTGCGTTAAATAAACACTGCAGAATGGTGCATACAGAAAATACGAATGTGACAAACTAGAACAAAAAAGCCATTTTGTTGTCGAGCGATTTGCTAGCCAGTGGATCATGAAACGAGTGAATAAGAAACTTGCTACCCGTAGGGGAAGATAGTTCAAAGCCGGTCTGAGGTGAAACACAAAGTTGTCTGTTGAACCACGGCCCAACGGCACGGTTTTAGGCAATAGTTGTCAACACTTTGATGACTTTATGGCCCGAAGAGACAAGTCCGAGCTCGTGACCGTTCATAAAGGTGTACATCTGTTAATTCCTCCCAAAGCGTATCGGATTAACCAATACTTCTGTTCGGCGGACGGGCACGCGTACTCAGGATGCCAGTGAGGTGTGTCGCCATAAAACTAGCCGTGTCCAGTTGATACGCGGGAAATCATTTCAAGGCCTACTTCCTAAACGAATTATTTGACAGGTCTGTCAGTCCCGTTGTTTGTTTTTCATAGTGATCCTCTGCCACTTGTAAATTTGGTTTCTGAGAATTTATTTTTCAAAATATCAAACAGGTTATTGCGAAATGTGATCTAAGTTGTCTTATTTGAGCAATGATTTAAAACAATAAGCCTTGATATTTAACGAGTTTGGTTAGCATCGACGGGTGGAATCGCGATCTTCTCGGATCGCAACTTTATGGGGAAGACTTATAAGGCATTTCGTCTTATTTAGTTAGCGAAATTACTCAAGTTGTCATTTATATTGAGACTGTATCGTAAAGCAGTGTGGTGGCCTAGATGCCTCAATGACTCAACGAGATATACAGAATAGCACATCTCAAGTCAGAGATCCAATAATGTCAGGAAAGACAATGGGAAGAGATCAAACGAGGTAGTCTACTGGTCCTCCGAGTTGGGCATTTATGTGAGCCGGCAATTTAGTCAGAAAAAGTGAATGAAAGAAACGTGGATCCCGGCAAACGGGCTCCCACTCAGTCACACCCAGCCGCCTAGCGGCCAGGTTTTGTTAGATCCAATGCCTTTGGTTGCGAACCCTAGTTGTTCCCCTGTTTGGCGTCCGGGATTCCTAGCAGTACCTGTCCTTGATCTTCCATGAAACACAATACCAAAGAATTGAATTGGCCGTCAGGACTGCGCTGCTTAATGCGTCCAGCGGGGTGGGTAATGGCAAGTATGCTTCTGCTCAGAGTTCACGTTCTAGCTAAACCCAGGAGGTCAGACTCATGAGTCAAGGGCTCCGGTTAGGATTGCTGAAGCAAACCACTTCCTATCATGTGAACATTCTCGAAGTATCAAACACACAAACGCTTCGCACCATCCGCTACATGGAAAACGAACATGTAATAAACTGACTCATTTGCACTAATTTATTTTTTAAAAGCGGTCAGGCTCATATATCCTCTCTAGTAACAGTGCGGATCACAGTGGCCGGTCACTAAACGACCATACAAGGATTCTTTTTGCTCGCTTCACATTAAAGAGGACGCAAGAAATTCCGATATTCAGCGGGGCCCGTTTCCTACGGGGCTTAGTGAAATCATACTGAGCCCTATAGTCAACTAGCGTGATAAGATTTTCCGTCCAGCTGACGCAGTAATGAAGCGCAATTCAAGGTTTGCAAAATCAAAATAACCGTAGCAAACGAAGAAGAGGACAAATCATCCATTGAGTCAACCATCTGGACCAAGTTTTTAACTTCATTTGGCGTTACAGTGTGATGCAAAAGGCACTATAGATTCCCTCCTATCAGATGCTGGCTGATGGAGGCGTTTTGGCAACTGCTTACCTTTTGTGTGACATCTAGACATCTCTGGATACTGACTGCCATAGTGAACAGTCAAATTATAATATTCAGTCGTTTTGATTCTATCAAGCTGAACAGGATTGTTTGCTTCCGGTGTGCTATTTTCTTCCGTGATTGAAGCTGACCACACTATTTTACTCCTGACAGAAATTACTGAACTAAAGGAACACTTGTTGACACTGACGGCTTTCGCTATGGGCATCGGGTTCATTTGCTTTTGAGGTTATCTGGTGTGAGTGTCAATATTTGTGTATTGGTTTTTCATTTTCGAGCATTATATTGAACTTCTATTTTTTACAAGATGCACGAACTCCTAATTAAATCTAACGGTGCAATCAGACATTTGACGCCATACTTCCTCTTTCACCGTTCTAACTTCCAGAGTGAAGAACAAATCAGAAGCGGCTCAGTACGACACAAAGGAGCACAATCACGAACGGAAAAGGGATCTAGAAAGAAAGAGGTAAGAATGGAGCAAGTAGCACCAGCGGTTCCTTGTTATGGACTTTCTGCTGATAAGCCATTAAGGCGTTTGGTCTTTCCACCTGAACAGCAGAACCGGTCACACAATTCCTCTTCATTTCTATACCTTTTGTGCACTGTTTTGGTATCCGTTATTCTCGAAGTTGTCCATCAAAGGTGTAACTGCAACTGATTGTCATATCATGCAACGAGTAAAATCAATATCACCTTCTGTTACATGTTGATCTCAATAGGCTATTTTGTCTCATTAAACCTCAATCAGCAGCTGGTGAGGGCGTAGAGAGGTAAACACTTATCCCAACAGTTTCGCTTTCGAGAATGTTATGAATAAGCCAAGATTTTGAAGTCACCAATCATGTTGCGCACTCAAACTCTGGGATATCGACAAATTCATAAAAGAATATTGCGCACGCACCCAGATTACGAAAAGTCCATAGCGATGGATGCTTACGGGCTAACGTGATTTGTGCGTGCATCTGTTCCCAACAGTCCGATATCTCTTGAACGAAAAAATTCTATGTTCCTGTATTCTTAGTTTATCAACGCAAACCCACGTTCATACAGAACAGTCGTTGACGGCACTCTAGGCTTATTGATACAACTGGCCTCCGGGACTTTGATTCCCATAAGATTGTTGATCCAATTATTGATCAACCGCTCGATTGTGGTGGGCCGTGCGCCGATCGGTGTTGAAAGTCTTCCTCACATTGTTCACTAATATCCCTATGCGACCTGTCCAAACGCCTCTGGGTGTGGCCATGTACCGCAGCTGGTAGAATGCACGCCATGCTAGAAAGTGGGTGTCATACGTGTCTGCGTTCGAAACCCCCTCGGTGTTAGTAACTGTTCACATTTAGATCTGGTTCAAAAGAAACTTGATATAAAACCAAACAAGTGTGTTTTCTCTGACGTTTTTCTTCTGAGTTCTTTATCAGCACTGATCACATCAACTGTCGTGGACGTCGTCACACTCTCCTATTTTAGATTCCCATGTGTGGTTATCTACACAATTTTGATATGCGTAGATGGCCACTATCGTCATACTATATTAATATAGAGGAAAACAAACCGCTTCTAAATCCATCATAAACGTTTTCACCACAAGTAACCTTATCCAGTTTTAATGGAATTCTAAAAAGAAGCTGCATGCTTCTTCTGCTTACCTAGTACGTCTGATAATCTCCTTGATCGTAGTCCCTTAAACGAGGGACATTTCCGACACATCCAAGTAGTCGTAAAAACAGACATACTGAAGCAAAAAACGCAGACAATAGTAACTTCTTAAATATGATAGAGATATACCACACAACTCTCTCCTAATGCTCTTGTGAGCATCTTATGTCGCCCTTAAGTGTCTTCTAATTGTCCTTTTCGATAATCTGGTTCAAGAACGAATCTCCAACTGGATCATGTTGTTTTGAAGTTAGAGGTGGCCAAATGCACGCTAAAGACTGTCGTCGCTCATTAAGAGTAATAAATCAAAGTAAAACAACCGCCAGCCATTAATCCAACTATTACCAACTACTAGTATGTTCACTGTTTTTTGAACCTTTACGATTGTATTTCCAACGTGGTCAACGGAACGACAATCATAGAAATAGCTAGCATTGTAACATAAACCTGTGCCTTGCGTCGGTCTCGATGTTTCAGAGTCACACTGCAAAAGTAATAAATCACACCAGGGGTGTACAACTTACTCTTCCAACCATTTGAGATGGCACTTTGCGTCAACCGTGAGGCAAACAAATACTAAAACAGAAATTCACGCCATGACTTGAGTAGGACACCTTGGTTTTTAGCAGTCCCAAATTTGAGGAGATTACTATTCATCTATTTTGGGGGAGATTTAAAACGGAATAAAAAAGGAAATAAAAGCAATCACCTAAAAACACCGAAAACGAATCCGCCAGGTCAAAATCGGTTCACAGTGTGTGTTGGACGAAGTTGTGTACACAGTTGGTAATGTACGGATACAATATTCAGCGTGTCGTGATCCATTTTAGATTCAGTAGTACTTGTTTACCTCCAAAAATCCTAGCCGATAGTGACCTCATAACTTTGAATTTTTTGATGGAATTTATCATAGTAATACGATCATTGTACACACAAATTCGTAGTGGACCGTAAGCATAAACCTTGACATACATTGAACCATTTGAAATCGATCTTTATGAGTCACTGAGAGCATACCCGGGATTTTCGCTTTCATCTGGAATAGGTGAACTTGTTGACCAGTATGGCCTGATCTTCGCTCATCATAGATTGAAAAAACGCAAATACGTCTTTGATATCCCACTTTTATTACTATATAGACAAGGTACATCATTCTTCCGCAGGTTGAACAGCGCCAGCTGAGAGCTGTCAGGCAAGGAAGTTGATCGGCGGCGGAAGGATCCGAATCCACGACCGCCAAATTAAAACACAGTGATGTTGCCCATTCCATCAGTGCCAGTCAAAAGTTTCTGGGTGATACCATAAAGGAGGATATTTTCAGTTTTGCGGAAAGAAATAGTACCATACTCTCCGACCCTTTCCCGAGCACTTATGGATTCATGAGAAATTTATCTCGGTTCGGTCAAGCACCAGTAAAAATAGGGTATCGCTTGTTCTGCAAGAAACAATGAGACGGTGCATCATGGGTTGACTGGCTGATTGACTGAATTAAAGAAATACCGAATCTTCTTCTAAAGAATACAAAACATCAAAATGCACACAAACACATAACAGTTGACAAGTCCGCTCAACCGTGATACGCTATCCCCAGGCCAATAAAGTACCAAGAACACAATCGAAAGCTTAACTGCCGTACAACGGAAAATACTTCCAGGGATATGTGAGACTCAATTCAGGCTTATTTTCAATCTGAGAATGAAAACATGGAGAACCTTATGAATGGAGGCAAACTGCACACGCGGCTCAACATTTGCGGCGTATCATGACCCACTAGAATCGGCTGTCTTACGAATTTTTCATGACATTTCACAGATGAATGCAGCGGAAAGGGGCATGCCACATAGACACTAGGATCTCTTTCTTATTCAACATGTCTCTTCTGTCTCCAACCCAATCTGTTTGCCCCTTCTGCCTACCCACAGTGTCCCCACCGACAACATACCCGATACTCGCAACGATTTATTGTCAAGTATTTCAGTAGGTGATTTTCAGTCTGCTAGCTTACATGTTCTCAAGCCTCATCAGCCTCTTACTCTCGGTTCATTCTATGTGCACATTTTAATTCAGGCTGGCCAACAGGCGTATTTAGCTCTGACAGTGGACTCACTTTCGATTGACGTCTGTTGCGTCAGTGAGACGAATTCAGGATTCGAGTAGAGTAATTTAGCTAAGTGCACCCGCACAATTCAATAGACGAAGCAGCTCAAGCTGTGGTTCAACGCGGTGTAAGAGTAATCTTAAGCCAGAAGGCTTTTACACTGGGTCCCGGTTAACAGTCGCTTGTGTGCCGAGAGACTGCAGGGATCAGTCGGCGTCCGGAAGGATAGTAGTGTTACGCGCAGCTTATTTGTCATCTCGGCATCTATCGTTTAACTTACCTTGGTAGCTGCTTGTCGAACGACGGTTGAGATAAACGCGCATATATTGAAAGCGCAAGTGGCCTACGATGGATTGAAGCACCTTTGCCGTCCGGTTGATATTTCAATTAAGTTGAAAGATCGTGTGCATTGCGCTCAGTTCTGTTGAATCGGTCCGAGATTTGGAGTACGCGTACCGGAGATATTCGTTGCCTAGAGGTTTTCGATCACCGATGTCTGCGCAGTATTGTTAGGACTCGAGGAAGTGACCGGGCGAAAAATGTGCAAATTAGGAACCCAGTAGTAGGTGCCAATCCTGAGAATACTTTGTTTCAGCGCTCGCTGGCTGGGTCAAGTGTTGCGTATGCCTAACACTCGTCTGCTATGCCGTGCCCTATTTCGCGTCCCTCCCACGGAGTGGAGGAAGCCATGTGGAAGTCAGCAGACGACGTGGCAACTTGGGATGAGAAAATGCACAGCAAACTTAAGTAGAGTAGGCGTCTCACGTTTATGTGGTTGGAATCCGAAAGACCAGTCACCTAGTTGGCTGAAGACATTGAAGGGCATGGCATTTAAAGATGAATAATGGCGATCGTGTTGTCATTTATTGTCGAATAAGAATCGTTAAGGTAAGGTGGGTTTTTACAATAAGACTGCGTTCCATGTGTTGGGTACTGCTACTTTTTATCTTTTCCCACTTACGTAGCTCCACTTCCTGTTCTCCATGCATATTCACTCATTTGGAAACATAACTCTGGGGAAAAGTCCGTGGTTAGTGTGGTTTGTTTCGCTGTTTAACACTGAACGATGATGATAATAATAACTAGGGTCCATTACACAGTAAGGGAGAAGAGACTGCAACCATGACACTGAAAACTTGGAGCTACACGAAACCACATAAGATCTCGTCAAACCAAGTGTGGCAATGAGCTGGATGACATCCAGTTGGCGTCTGCAGCCAAAGTGATTCGCAGATCTGGGACTCGAATCTCTGGCCTTTTTCGGGACATGCTTAATCCACTCGGCCACTGCCGACCAAGTAGCGACATGTAAAATAATAGGCAACCAAATCAGTGGGGGGCTGAAGCAGCATGATGGTTCGGATGAACTGGACAAGTCCGCGATTCACCCAGTCTGCGTTATCTGGCCACAATCGAACTGATCCATTTTCATTAAAAGTTCTGTTAGTCTTCTGGGTTACACTCATTCTAGTATGGTCCCCTTATTTTTTTTCTCATCTAACCCGACACCAGTTCGATGCTACTTCCAGCCAAAGGATACTTTGTCTGCAGCCATTACACTGGGCCTATAAAGATCGCTCCTTCATTTTCAAACAGTACATTATACCATACCTTGGCTGGGTTTTTCGTTGAAAATCCCTCCAAAGAGAGAACTCCCACTTCACAAAGCCGACAAACTTTATTGGTCTTGAGAGCAGTCGTGTTAGGAGAATACCGTACAAACTATTTTATAATATCCCGGGCGCCTCACGAGAGCCATCCACATATGAAAATTGAAGAGGACCAAGACCAAGCGGAAAAGGGAGCTTTAATTTGTGCTCATTGTAGACCAGGACAAGATAGCATCGTGAAGTTTGTTCCGCAACTTTGACTTCCATTGAGTAATTGCTTGAGTGAGAAATTCCGCAGGAATTTTCAGCTCAACATATGTGAATGCGAATACTTCACGTGAAGCCCGCTTCAAGGTGAAGAAATGCAGCAACTAAGGTCAAGTACCTCGATGTTTTGGATAGTGTATAAGGCACCGCATAATCCAAATTGACTCAGAAATTCAGGTGCGCACTCGAAAACCTAAAGCGCCAATTCGCTCACCAAAAAGTAGAAATTTCGAAGGAGTGCATTGATAAATCGCACGTCGGTATCGAATGTCAAGAGTTCGTACAAGGAGCAGGAGATAGTTGTATCGATCGCACATAATAGTTGCAGCTTTCGCTTGGAAGTCCCCAGCTGGGAATCTTTGCCCGCTAATTATGACGTCAATATCACCTTTTGTGACTGCATGCGCGATGCTTCCACCCTGACGGTCAATAGGCAAAAACTGGTTCGGCTAATAATTTTTTTACTAAGTTCTGATTTGAAAACGGCCTACTGAGAAAAAGCTAGTAATTAAGTGTATGATGCGAAAACAGACAGAACGAAATAATGTTCCAGTTGGCTAGTAGTAATGAGTTTAGCGTGGAATCCATGAATTCATTTATATGGATGCTTTCGAACAATGAGTTCCGTGCTCGCAACAGCAATTCTGACATGCTTCAACGGTGATCAGCACGCAGTTCAATATTTTTATGCGGCCGCGCATCAGCATATCATTGCCGAAAGAAAAACAGTAGTTAGGCTGCGTAATTTTCTATCTGTCCCTCTCCTTCCTATTTGTCAACACACTGACAATACGATCGAATACCGCTTTCGATGAAGCTTAGTTTCAAGCTAAACGACCAAGTTTGAATTGAAAATCAAAACAATAGTGCTTCAATAAACATCTGAATGAATTGCAACTCAGCTTCCAGTCTAATCTGATTTCGGGTCTCTTCCCTGGCCTGTAAATAAGGTTAATTGGTTACCTTAATTATCCGCATTCACGTTATTTTATAAAACCTCTCCGTCGCAAGCCCAAGTGCATCGCGCTCAAGACTGAGTTATCACCAGACGTGACAAGTCAACTATGGACCAACATGGACTTCAGACGGATATTGATCGCATTGCAAATAGGTCGATGGAAGAGAGAAACGGGAAAGAGAAATCACTGAGTTGCACTGCGGACTATCAATCAGCATTTAAATTTGAAACTACACTGACACAAATTGTACCAATTCACAAGAAACCATGTGAAAATCAAAACATATGTTAACCGTAACCACAGAGAACGAGCATCAGGATCGAATTTATGAAGCATGCCAGGTGAAAGCGGACAAGTATGAACGAGCATGATATAGATTTTACTTTCTTATTGCCACTGTTCAAAAGGTAAACAGGACATACCCCGCCGTCACTGATTATTTTGGCTCCTCTTGATTGAAACCACAGGTAAGGAACAGAAGTAATAGTTAAATTATCAGACCCTCGGCCAAAATATGCCTCCTTTGTTCAGTAATACACCTCCACTGTGTAGAATCAATTTCAGCAATGAGCATGAATCCTATCGGTTTTTTCTTGATTAAATAAGTTAAAGCTTCACAGAGAATAACAAATTAAATTATAATCTGAAATAAACTACCCATCTTGAAGAATATACATACGGCCACCTTGGTCCAAGTGCCATTTAACTCCATGATTCGAAGTACTAGCAGTCTGCATTAGCCACCTTCAGCTGGGACAGCGCTTACGGTTTAGGTGGTCTGTGGATTATCTGTTCAAGACTAACCGAAAGTGCTACACTGGGTTTGAATCAAACGATCGTGAGATATTTAAAATATGTAAGATATTTGTTGCTGTTAGAATGTCATACGTCTCATTGATGTAGTGGCAATAAGTTGATGCACCGCCGTTCTGACAAATGACTTCGTTTTTGTAGCCTAGTGATCAGACTATGGAATCACCTCAGTTCACTGTAGATAGCGCACACTACTCGTAGTTATTCAGCAACCACCTGTTGTGATTGCATAACCCTGTTTCTGGTAGGCAACCGTCGAACCTTTCTACTACCATTTTCACATATGAGTGTGTGGGAAGGGTGTAACCCAGAGCCCAACTCACTAGGAGGGAAGGGGGTCGAAACCGTAACCCTGAGATGTCGGCGTTGGATAGCTGTTGGCAATTACCTAGATAACCTTTGGGAACTTGAGTGGGTCTACGCTACTCCAGGTTTCAGGGTAACGTTTACGGGTCCCACCCCTAGCCAAGTAATGCCTTTCAGGCTCCCAAAGTTCTACTGCTTGTACATAATGCTCGCCGCGACAGATAGCACGGTGGCTTTGAAGTGACTACTCTGCTTTGTCATTCACATTTGCAGGCTTTTGAACGTATAATGTGCACACATGCCCACAACATCCACATGATAGGAAAAACTGCATGTATCAAGCTGCACTACAGGCCCAATTTTTGGCCAGGGATATACCCTTACTTCTTTCTTCATTTCAACTTGTCTAATATTCGGATACTTGGTGAAACCCTGTGTGACTTTGCAAATCAATCACAGTAGATTGTGACAGCTATCTCTATCGATCCAATGCCTCATCAATAGACTAGCATAGGTACTAAATGGCTTGGATCCGGCCGCCAATACAATGATTTAGAACTTCACTAATCAGTGACCGTAAGACGTTACTGCTTTTTATTTTAGAACTACCGATCTAAACATATCTGATTGCTGCACAGTATAACACTGATGATTATACCGCATTAATTACAAATCACCAATTGATAGATTGTCATTCTTGTTTGCAAAAGCACTCTAACATGCAATCAACTATTCTGCTATTTCCATGAAGCCTGCAGTTTCGAAGGAACGCGTAAACTATCCCGCCGCTGTCAGCGACCTGCCTCGCCAGCCCGAACCGGTGTATGAAAAACCGAAAAAACAAACCAGGTGTTGTGCATGTGGCCCAAATAGGAGACGGGAAAAATCAGGTAACGAACCTGGGAGACGCCCATCCCCGTCGTCAAGCCCGCTCCGATCACGGACTGGAAAACCCGATGCAAATATTGCGACCGAATCCGTCGAGCATGGCAATCTGATCGGGAAAGTTTACAGTCAGCCAGACGATGTTTATGGTTCCGAAACGTTTGCTCTTCAAATGGGACCGGTAACCGAAAAGACGAGCCAGAGGCGAAGCGTTACCACAGTGGACGCAGACGCACGCCGTAAAAAAGGCAATAGCGAGAACAGCGCAAGACCTAATCGCCAGAATCAGCAGAAAACTCAAAAAGAGGATGATGGCAAGTCATCACACGGGTGCTGTATCTCCTGATTCTACAAGTTTTACTTTTAGGCGGTTTAAAACATACATGAAGATGTGTCGTAAAGTCCGAATGAACTTGTTTCCCAGAAGAAAATGTTCACGTAAAACCGCTGCACCTTTTGGCCGGATAAAATGAAGAATGCTCTATGTTTCGTTGCATGAATTATAAGTTCTCTAATCGTGGTTACTCAATTTAATAGCGAGGAAAGGGGACCGTGGTACTTGTCGCCTCAAAGGCTTGAAATACAGTGGCACCGCAAGATATTTCCTGCAACTGTAGATCTCGTGAAAGTTTTGGCAGTGATAAAAGGATGATGATATGAATATCGCAGTCAGCGATTGCAACCACAGCTGAACCGTTCAGACGAACTCAGATTAGATAGATCAAGGAAAGCACAATCACAAATGGGTGCTCGTGAGCAGACAGAATACTCAGTGGGAAGATTCGGAATTTTAATTGTGGCTTTACGGCTCCTTGGGTGATTTCGCCACAAATATGTCTCAACGTCGACTGTTTCTTCTAAACTAGGATTTCACACGGCACACCAAGAGACGGTAACCGCCGTAATGACTGAGTGGGAATGATGAACTATCTCCCCCATTTCCGTCAAAACTCAGGAGCACTGATTAGCTTTGTGAATCCGTGAATAACTGAGGTTTCAATCAAGGGAAACATGTGGACACTGAGGTACAAGTTCCAAAATGAATATTCAAAAATAGAAACGCAATCGATCAAAACGACTGGCTAGATCCTGCGAAAATCAAATCGGAAGAAATTTAAGCAGTTAAAGCATGTGCATAAACCAAACGGTGATTATTGGGGGAATAACCATGTAGTATGCACAGCACCCTCGAGGTTGGCAAAGAAACGATGCCAACCGAAAAGCTAAAATTAACATGGCGCGGGGAGTGCTATTAGTTTGAAACCGTGTAGATTGGAGCCGAGTACTGTTGGAAATAATTGCAGATAGTTAGATGGAAAATGTAACAAACAGAATCATTACAATAAGGGATCGAAATTCAGGCCGTGACAAACAGAGCAATTGACAAGTGAATTATGGCCAAAATCTGCAAAAACAAACGCAGCGTGGTGCGGAGTTAGAAACACGATGCAAAAATCAATGAACACGATTCGATCGCTAGCCAGATGGAGAGCACCAACGCATCATATCGAATACAAACTATCTTTAGCGCACCGCATCCGCAAGGCTAGAACAGAAGCTCTAGAGATAGCAAGTCATTGTCGCCGACTCATTCTCACACTTAAGCTATTTGGACCTTGTGTGATTCTGTGCCACCCCAAGTTTCATGGCTATCGGAGCTGGTTCCTCCGTCTCTCAATGGGGTGTACCCTGGCGGCTATAGAGCATACCCTTCCACCGTAATCACGCACCAGCCAAGTGACAAAACAAAGAAAGCCAAATCGTCCGAACTGACTGGCTTCCATTTGACAAATACGGCAATAGTAGGTCCATGAAGTCAAAGTGGTTAACCGTAGTAGGATCACTAAGAACCACTGCTAATCACTGGGAGGTTTTTACGAAGTCACTTGTGGCGTATGCCACACTCATACGTAATTTTGGCGGGTGACCAGAGACCCTAAGTGAAATTTCTTAACACCCTTTGAACTGACCGCGCAGCTCACCTGATGAATTACACGCAACACGATTGAGTCAGATGAGCCCTTAAGTCAGTTCGGATCCCGTTGCGATCAATAAACTGTCACAAGTTTGTGTAACATAGGGCCCATTGAAAGGCAAGCGGTGGTCGCACTAACTGACCTACCACGTTCAATAAACTGACATTCGCAAATCAGCCTAATTTGCATTACCGTGTTAAGTCAAAACATGCTTGCCCAGAAGTTGATGTGAGCATTAATCCTTCATGAGAACAAGTAAGGACTTTGGTACTGTTTACACCTTCTCCCCTCAGTTCTTCATTAGTAACCTGAGATTCAAAATCCAAGGTGATTTTCACCCGGGTTTCCCACTTAGGAATGACTAAATGTCGTTCAGCTTTTGAACATTGGTTCACCAACCGGATCAAAAGACAGATTATTGTGTTGCTCGGATGGAAATCGGTTCCGTCAATATTTAGGAACCTATTAATTCCGAACAGAAGTGTTCCGAATATGGTTGCATAAACATCTCAAAAAAACAGTGGCAGGACAATAGTATATCGGCATGTAAAAAACTATAGAGACAATCGAAGATTTCGAACGCAAATACACCAATGACCGCGGTATTTAGCTACATCGCTCGAAACGTCCAGCGTCTGGTCGCCACCGTCCACTTAAATGGGCCACCTAGTGTTGAGTCGGTGTTGGTTGGTTGAAGCGGTTGAAGCGGTAGCCTAGAGATGCTGCCCACTCGCTTCGTTCACCTTTGTCTACCGTTGACATGTGGGCTAAATCAGCGACCGTTTCTACTGGCTTGTGCTGATTGGTCCCATGATCGGATCGATAAGTATACGTGGCCCAGATCGACGCGTCTGTTTATCGATCTTTCCGAGTAGTGTCAAGCTTTGAGAAATTGCCTCGAATACTTTGTTCTGCTATGAGTGATGATCCTCATGTTTTCGAATTTGAGATTGACCTTCTTGGTCTTCGTGAACTGAAATTAAGGAGAGTGAATCGTGCCTTTAGGTTGCCTACTGAGGCTCATGGACCCGCGACCCCAGTTTCTTTCCGGTTTGTCCCGCGTAGCTTTTCGCATTCGATTTGATAGACAACGTTAGTTAGATTCCTATCGGTTACCCGTACTTCGGTCTTGGATGGAATCTTCCGTATATGGCACAAATCCGAGTACAGATGATGCGCCGCCGTAACCATCGCAAACAGCGAAAGAAATGAACGAGGAGAGAAACGGAAACAACACATGCCAGTTCTATTCTCCATCTTATCACCCACGATTCTTCCGTGGACTTCAAACACTTCGGTCGCCAAAAGTGACAGGGTTGGCCTCGAGGACCCTACCCCGCATCTTTAATCAAACTACCTAAACCACAAGGAACCAGGAAGACCTGATGGTTACGCAAACCATTGGGGACCGGTGATCGATGGAATCGTCCATACAGCCTTCGGATGGGGATAGACATACTGGGCACCCAGTAAAACCCTCTTCCACGGATGCCGTTGAACATAGAGCCATGTTTCGCACCCCGACCGTGGTTAGTTTGGAATCAGAGTTCAGTCATCTTCCGTAGACTCATTATCAATGATCAGTCAACCCGGTGGAGGGCGCCGAGCATTCGCCTTCGTCCTCGCAATTTCGTCGGAACAACTTCAGCAGGAGAAGAGTGAGTAGGACTTCTTCAGCAGAGATTATCTGGAAGCACCTGGAGACCGTTCAGAGCGAACATCCGACTCGGAGCATCAAACACCTACGCCCGACCATTCTAGGGCATTTGAGGACCCACTACGCCGTGCCGAACCTGAATTACTAAATCTCTCCACTATGTTCTAGCACTGCAACTGAATCACCAAAACTGCAAACAAGATCGATGCTAGCCATGATTATTAAAGAATACCTAGCAGGATCGCCGATTCGCCCAATAACAGCACTTGAGTCTTAGGTATACGCAAAGAGCATGCTTCCAGTTGCATCCCCAGGATGCAAATAGAAGGAAGACTGCCACATTGGGAGTTTCCCGTGATAGAGGACGAATCATACTTATCGAATAATCGACCGCGAACAAGTAGCAGCAGTGGGGGGATGTGATGGGTTTTCATGTTGCAAGCGTTTTTCGTATGAGATACCAGGGGAATCCGTTAGGTGCACTACGACCCGCCATTCAAAAAGGCCCTAGTCCATTACCTCGTCTCGAGCACTGTACATAGCACAAGTACACAAATCGAATTTCCCAGTTACCAACCTTGATGAAACCTCCGGACAGTGTTAGATCAATCAACTAATATAACTTAAAGACCCACGGATCAGGCAACCGGTCACCAGCACCCAACGGTTTGTGAACGCCATATTTTACACTGCTACCTTCCAGATCAGATCTTTCGACAAAATGCTCGGGGTGGGCCCTCACTGAGATAACCTCCTGTTTTGGCCCCGGCAGCCAAGTAAAACAAAGCCCATTTGGGAGTCATGGATTCCGCGAACATTCGACGAGGTGCAGAAAAAGTCTGGAAGGGTTAACATACGCGGTGAACTCCATATAAACGTCTCCTTTTTGTTTCTTCTCACTCTCTCTTCCAGTGCGTACCTTTTTCGCCGTGTTCTCGATGGCTCCGAGTCGGTAATCGGATGTTTGCTAAACACAAACAATCACCTACATCGAAATTAAATCAAAAGGATTTTCTCCCACGCCACAAAACGTCTCATTCCATTGATTACGTAGCTGATGAATCTGATGACCTAATCATTGGTAACTCTCCCACCTTTTTGGTTGAGGAAAACGAAAACTACGTTCTTTTTTCCAACGGACCACCTTTTTCATAAGATAGAGCATGTCAGTTACAGTATGCACAAACAGCTAGACCGTGTTGTTACACCTGACCATTAGTGGTGCCCCGGGGGATGTAGACCACAGGCTGGCAATGTACACGTCAGATAGACAGGAGGGCAAGAGAAGGATGATCGAACGGAGAAAACCAATCGTCAGGCAGCAGGACAGACTCCGACGAGTGGGAGACGGAGACCGAAAGAAAAAGAAAGGAAACAGGCAAATGGAGACAATAAGCGATTGACCTGGAGGCAACTGATTAGTCGTCTGTGTTTTGCCGAACCACTTGTTTAACCGTACTGATAATAATTTCCAATTCCTCCTCAGTTTGGCCATCCACAGTGATATTATCCGTATCCGTGCCTGAAATGAGAACGACAAAAATTTAGTACTTGCTGGTATCATGAACGAAATTCGCGGAGGCATCTTGCGGATGCCATGAGCGCAAGCACTGAAAATTATCACGCGGTGATGCAACTAAAAAAGCCAAATAGAGGTGCTTCATACAGTGTAAAATGTGTGTGAATAGAGGCACCATGTTTCGGTATTATAGGAGCGGATAAAAATACGTAGAATAAAGGGAAAACCAGTAAGTTTTGTCTAAAAAGTTGAAATGAATCATATTGCGTGTTCCAATCAGTCATGGTAAATCTAACGATAACACTCTTCTGCCTCGGGATTAGCTTGTTTACTAGGCAAAACCGTTCGATTAAAAAGATGATGTCGATCGTGACTAAAAATAAGGTGGGAGCAAACGAACCCTCACTCCAGACGGCGACACCTCAAGTCTGCCTTCTGACTCAAAACAAGTGGCATGTGCCTTATCGCACCCTGATTTTGGGCGGAGCGACACGTCTATCATTCGTCCATGGCTCATTTATATGGACCAGTCAAGGCCTGAACACAATCCATTACACAACGAGGGGTAACCAAATCTTCCCGAAGGTTGTTGTTTACCAATTTCAAATGGAGTCCGATAATTCCATTAGCTAACATTCAATTCCCTTTGGAAACGCAGCTATTTTGCGGTTTGCAACAGCTAATGAGGCCTGTCTGAGCCTTTAGATCTTCACCTTGGTCGAATTGGGTGCCCAAGGCTCTGAGTTCGTTACTAGTCCTAAACGCCTCTCCAAATGTTACCAAATGACCGGCGTTTCAAACATCCCTGTTGAAAAAGTTCTACACACTGGGTTATCATTACGTAAATGTTCCCACTAAATTGCGAGAACAACGGCGGATACCTACCGCTCTCCACCGGTTGACTGGTCACTGACAGTCAATAAAGGGAGTTGCCCAAACCTCGATATATCGGATCGAGTCGTCACAACAAACGTTATAACCCAGTGTATGATTTCTAACCCCCATGTAATGGGATTTTAGCGCATTATTTCTCATCTGGGTAGACTTTTCGCAACTTGTACCACTGGAAATCCACCTGTTAATCTAACACCATTGATTCAAATGGGAGGTTGCAGTCGACGGATTCAGATCCGTGGCGTGACCTATTACGTGGTTTGCCATTTTAGACCTCAGGATTATGACCGGCATTAATCATGACATTGCACAATCCTATTAGCTCTCGTTTTCGCACTCACTCCACGCACTTGCAATGATTAGGAATCCATCAAACTCACATATGTTCGCGGGTCGAACAGCAACATTGATTCTGCCCCTAATTTCTCCTCTGGAACCCAAATCTCCCATCATCAAATATTACCTACCTCCAATTTCCCAACTACACCTTTCATTCCCCTTTTGCACCCGAAGATGTCGGTGTTTCTGTTCTTCAATTAGTTGTCATCTGTGGTATACAAAACCCAAACAATCCCAATAGTGAAACTCAAAACATTCTGTTAAAACTGATTCTTTTCCTTCAATTAATACTTTTATATGGTTTGTTGCTTCCCCAGCAGCGTTGACTCCTCCATTTCTGATTCCTCATCCTAAGACATCGAATACAATTGTCACTAACCCCAAATGTCACGTTAGCATCATCGGAAATACGAATGTCCTTAATCGTGAATAGACAGTACATTTTTCAAATACCTCGGTCATGGGGCACGAAGCCGAGCAGTTTGCTTTGGTCACCAATTTATCTCAACCAAGTGACCACACACGTATGCTCGATCGATCTGGTGATCGTGCTCATACTCTCGATCTTATCCTCACTTTCGTCCCTCTATTCAGATATTTCCACCCATCCTAATTCATGACTCGTCGGACCAGTGTTGCAACATCTTCGGCAACTTCACTCATCATCAAGACATTTTGCGCCACGGATACAACACGCAGGACGATTTTGCGACTTGGCAACCCCTATCGTTGGAATGATTGCGATTTTACTTTCATTGTTTTTATGTGTTCTGATATCCCCCAAAGGATGAATTTTTTAACCCCCACTTTACCGAACACGAAAAGTCAGAATCCCCTAAATGGTTTAAGCACATACACAGCTGTCTTGTTCGTTTGAAAAGAACTGCATTTCACCGCTGGCGCCGCTAGTCCACTTTCGCTTCCCGCTACCGCTTCAGACAAGCTAGGAACAGAGGCTAGTTGACCACAAGAGCCAAAGAACACTTTGTCCGCTACAAAGCCGAATGCTTCGTTACATTCGCTGAACACGCCGATTACCTAACCAAAGCCGCTTAGAAGTTCTCGCTCTTCCATTTTTTTCATGTTCGCAATATGGCTGTTGATCTTGTTTGCGGACAACACCAGGAAGTTATCGTTTATCCCCCCCGCTTGCTTACAGTTTCACCGTACCCAGTTATCTTTCGTCTCTCATAACTTTACTAATCACCCTTTCACACCTCGGGTTGTCATTGAGAGAATCCGTCAGGTGTTACGCTCTCAGAATGTGCACAAACCACACGGTCCGGACAGTACTCCACTAATCGCCCTCAAAACGTGCCCCTGAGTTGGCTACTGTCTTACGCCGTTTCTTCTACCTTTCCGCGTTCCTATCCTCCGAATTAGATAAAAACTCGCCGAAATTTCCCCGTTCCCAAGCACTGCGATCTCACTGACTCAAAAAAAGCCACCTTCCGTTTCCCTAACACCTGATATTTTTAAGCTCTTTGAAACCATCATCTCCGATCAACATATACCGTTTCTCGAACGCGAAAACGACTACCGATAAAACGCCAATAGGAATTTTGATAAGGTCGTTTCTCTAATAAACTTCTAGCCTTTGACTCACAATCCTGATTGGCTGCAGTCGATAACCAAAAGGAAACACTTGGTCTCGCTCGACACCTCCAAGCACTTAGACCGAGTTTGGCATGAAGGCCTACTGGCAAAACTGCCTACGTTCGGATCCTCTCCAGCTCTCGCATTGCGGACATCAAGTTACCTTAGTAAACTAACCATTCAGGTCCAATTCGGCGGGGTTCTATCTCAGTCGTCCGCATGAATACTGGTTTCCTCCTCCCTAAGGTTCCGTACACACATGCGCCTTCTTTTTCAAATCTATTAGTGATCTTCTATCCAATACATCCAACCCAGTCCACACGTCTACTGATGCCACCTTTCATTGTTCCCTTTCCTGCCACACTCTCCGCCATGCAAATAGCAAAACCGATCGGGGCCGCAATGCCATTAGTGTGCTGTTGAATTCCGAACGTGAACTCACCTTCCCCTGGGATTCCCGAAACCATGTTGATTTCAGTGCTACGAAACTTCCTCACTCTGTTTCCTTCGAACAGTATTCCTTCACCACTTGTCTGTTTCGATAGAACAGATCCACCACTCTAGAGATTCTATCTCTTCTTAGCTTATCTATAGCTTCTTCGCTGTTGATCCGCGTGCCGGATGAAAAGTTCATTTCCTATTGCGCACCAGCCGCTTTTTTTTACTTCCATTCATCTCCTACTGTGCGAAGCTCAAACCCGCCCATCGCCAGAATATTACAGTCGTATATGGTGTGCGGGTTCGTCCACTTATCTTCCTCCACTTGGTCTGATTCAACGCAAGGCCATTCGGCTAATCAATGACCTTTCCTAAACATCCAGTCTGGAATCAATAGCTCATTGTCCGGCGGATTGTTCACTGTACCTTTCCCATAGCTACTCGTTTCTTGCTATTCAGAGCTTTTTTGTCAATTATCTTACCTTTGATTTGTGTCAACCTACCCGGTACTCAGACTTCTAGCGACTCTTACTGGGTTTGTATTCAAAAGTATAGGACTTTTCCAAAACTGCCAAGCTGTGGAACACCATCACTCCGTGTTTTCCCTCTCACTTCCTCTCCCTATTTTTAAAAGGGTCAAACTACTGGATCTTACGTGAATGTTAACGAGCATCCCATCTTACAGCAAGCCACATAAATATGAATTTTACTACATATCCTGTAAATCACATTATATACAATAAAAAAGCAATATAGAAGTGATTCTCCAGTCTCGTTATGGCTGGTCACTACAGCATCAGATGGCGAATCCGTCACGTCTGATCCATGGGGTGTTTAGGACCTACAATACCTATCAAACGGTTGAGATTAGGTTGTTAGTTTTACCTCGCAATTTAACGAGGTTATAGGATACGGTGTTTCGATTTTGCTCAGCAGAAAACTACGCTTACCACGAAGTGCGATGCGCTCGGCCTTCTCGGATTGATACTGTTTGAGGATGGCATTTTTCCAGGCGGAAAATTCCGACAGCAGGTGCTGCCGTTTCTCCAACAGATCGCGACTTGCCTTCGATGCGAGCATCTTATCCTCGTTTGCAAAGTGCGTATTGTATTTGGACATATTTTTCTTGATATTCTACAAGAAATAAAGCAACAACGACAGACAAGTAGTAGTAGGGAAGTAGAGTGCGCAATGAAAAATTGCTACAAGAAACACAATTCCTCCGAGGACACCATGAGGATGAACTGAGTTCAAAAATGTGATATACCTGAATTGCTCGCATCCAGAGTCTGATCCTAAGTTCTACTGACCCGCTTTTGTTGACGAACATCAGCCAATATAGAGAAAACATGTCATTAGAAACATGAAGAAAAAGAGAAACGATAAGAACGAGGACTTTTACCTCCTCCATCCAGCAGTTATCACAATCCGTAATTAGTAAATATTCGAAGGACTACCCGACTCAGTTTAGTTCAGCCCCGTTTTTTTAAGTAATTAATCCTGCATCACTATGTTTTGGTTACGTTACCGTCACACAGAATTGCCTACTAAAAACAGAGCCAGAGAAAGTGAAATAAACTGGGACGTAGTGAGATGAACAACTGTATCGAAGAAGGGAGATTTCAAATACAAGAACTCCACTGACTACGGTATCGACCCACACGACAATGTTTTTAAAGATGGTTTGGAGATGTGGTGGGTCCCAACCCTATAGTCTAATTGCATCAACTGTCAAGTTCATTGGTGAGGGTTTTCATTCTTTCCTCTTATGATTCCACACGGCCGCCCCTCTCTTCCAACAACTACCCACCTCGGACAACAGCGTACAACGAGGCGGTCGTTCTGTGCGAGTGCGCAAAACATGTCCCAACCACCTTGACCTATTCGGGTTCAGTCTCTGTTCTAAGGACTGTATCCTAGTACCCAATACCTTACGCCTAACTTACGAGTTATTGGCAAAATTCTCTCACCATATTCTACTACAAAGAGAACGATGCTCGAACACCGAAAGTTTTCACATATCTGTTCTCAACGGCCATGTTTCGGAGATGCATAATTGCATCCACCTTATTGCTTCTCCGTATGCTCCACCTTTGATCGATAACCGTATGTCACGCCGACGCCACAGGTGCCTCAAATTAGCGAATACCAATCGGGTCTTCTGTATGCGCGAAAACACTTTTTCGACATGCGGCCATCAGTTGAGATACAACTACTCAAGTAACTAGGTCTGCCCATCTCATCTCTACGGGAACAAGATTCGGCTTCGAGCCAATTTAGTCTTGCAACAGTAATTTGCATTTCGAAGGTACAAAACGCATTCCAAACATACCCTCATTATGGTTCAGACGATCGAGAAAAACTTGCAACCTACTCGGACCTTCACTCAGTAAAACAACATGGTCCGAATTTTCTAAGTAAGAGAGGTTGCTGTTTGAGAAAATATCAATGCTTCTATTCTCAAATGAGGATAAGGCCATTTCCATAATCACTTTATTGACATAAAGAAGGAGGAGAAGTGAGAAGGGGTAACCCTGACAAAGACCAAATCTCGAGGTTAACTCGAGTAAAAGACTGTAAGCATGGACTCGGCTTCAGCAGTTCAAAAACAGATTGAAAGTGACCAAATATATTCTGGCCCACACTAGTGAGTGGCAGCAGGCACGTCTCTGCTAAACTAAGGTGTCTCTGAAAAAGTTAAAGCTTTGAGATGATGCTTATTGGTGGACCACAATGAAAATGTCAGCGCCATAGACAGACCGGAAGAACTATTTCGTCGGTATGGATATGGGAAATTTTCGGCGTCTAAAATCTCAACTACCTCAGTCACGTCATCCACGACGCATATCCATACCAAAACGACTAGAAAAGCGCCATACCATAGTACAGTTACATCAGGATATTCGCTCAAATCACGTTTGTGTCAAACAATTCGAACTTATATGGGCCTAAAAACATGGCCGTCAAAAGCATAGCACTTTGATGCAACAGAAGTGGCAAAACCGACTCACCTGCAACTGTTCGGGCGAGAGTAACGTTGGTGGGCGTGGACGCCAGGCGAATGTGCGAAGACCATTAAGCGGCATTTTGTACAGACAACGACCAACAGAATTCCAGAACCACACGCCGTTGTCATTTTTCTGATAGAAATTGCTGACCACTGTGGATAAATACCGTCCTGTCGGATCCCAGTGAATCTCACTGACCATAGGATGGTCGCCGTTGGCCAACGAAATTCCATCATTCGCGGAAATGAATTCCAAATACCCGTCAGCACTGAAATAACAAGCACACAAAATCATATGGAAAACAGAACGGGAAGGGCATGGAATGTGGAGATTGTTTGTACATGTTGTTTGTTGAATAAAGCTTTCATTCTGGGCTCTCGAGTTCTGAGTTGGAACGTTGCGAAAGTATCGTAAATCTTGAAATTTCGGGATGATTACTTACCTGGACAATCGACAATATTATGAGCCCAGATTCTTGTTTTTTGTCCCCAGACGACTTTTGGGCGGCACTACTTCCTTCATCAATATGATAATCCTTGCTCCCGAAATCATGTCAACAACGGCGATTAGTGCATCTATATGAACCCGTGTGCATTTTTTGAGATTTTAGTGAACCATTTTGATTCTTACGATATATCTGCCGCAAATGAATTCATTTTGGGCTGCAAGTGATATGTCTTCTTGTGGTCGGTGAACTTTTGGCCGCAGCACTCCGAGAGTAATTCATGATACCAATGATTAACTATTGGGTTTAAGTTGTTAAGGTTTCATCTTGAGTAGTTTTCTCAATGTATTAAAGGACCAACTACAGTGTTTCCTGTGGTCATCAAGCCACAGTGCATGATTTTTTAGCCTTCGTTCTTGATGATTTTTAGCTACCAACCTTTGTTGTTCACGGACCTATTGATAATCGTTTTATTGAGCGGCATAACAAAATAACGTTTTAAAGCAACGGAAAAATCTGAGATTTTGTTCCAAATTTTTTTTATAAATCCCCTGTTGCGATAGCACTTTCAGTGTGTTAGCGTATGGCAACCATATGGGGCACAGTGAAGAAAGGAAAATCGCTAGAATGTAATGTAGCAAGCACCTGCAAATGATATTACCAACTCTTAACTGTAATTCCGTCAGCAATATTTCATAAACTGCTTCGAAATTTCGCTAGACAATTCTTGACGATTAAATTAAATTTATTGAAGGGTTCTTCTAATGGCATAAGGAAAAGGTAATATGGTGGTAGGCACCGAATCGAATGTCCGGGCTGTAGAGTAGCTATATTACGCAGTTTATAGATCGATCCATTATCAAAAATGAAAACAGCTGGATGGTCATTCAAAATGGATTTCAGAGTTAAGTGAGTCACCAAAGTTGTCAAATGGTGGACGACCGAATTGGTCCTATACTGGCGAAGCCACCCAGGATCGCATAATATATATATATATATACCGTGAGAACCTTCGCATCAGTTGGTGGACCTGCAGTAATAAGCCATCGGACGGCTGCCGGAATAGCTGCGGGATAGGGTGACGCTGAGGCCTGGGTAAATTGTGCTTGAAAGTGCTCCGCCCAACGTACAAGATGTCGCTGCTGGTTGCAGACAGGCGGACTGCCAGGTTAACAGGTCGTTTAGCTCGCATCCAATACGTTCTTACTGATAGCTCGGATGAGGTGAAACAGCTTGCGGCAATTTCCCATGGCGGCAGCTCGTTTCATCTCCAAAGCTCGTTGAGGCCACTAGATCTCGCGATCCCTATGCAAGCTTGCACGGAGTTCACATATTGTTACGAGCCGTGTCTCATTATACTCACTACCGGCCGGGTTGGACTGGTACGTTCCAAGAAGGGACAAAGACTCAGGATAAATCCAGGGTGTCACAACGCGACGGGTCAGGCCACAACTTACCAAGCTAGCAGAATGTAAGACATTCTTGTTAAGCAACCAATGCTTATTGATGTTTTGAGGGGGACAAGTTCAACATTTCAGCCGGCGTGGTTCAAAAAATTGATGGGCGAATCGAATCAGATAGCTTGTCGTAATCTAACGGACGATGCAGTGTGCGTTTTGAGCGCCCAACAATGCACGTAGACAGCTTAGTGCAAACTAACGCGTGATCGGAGAAGAGGGGAGTGCTTCGGTACGACCAGCAGTCTTGCAGAAAGTCATACATAGCTAATGGCGATGCGGTCTATTTGAGTCTACCACTGGCCCGAAGAGGACGGACGGCAGGTGGCGTACCGGCGATTAGAACGCCTGAAACTAGTACTAGCGAGAAACAATTGATGGCCTGAGCACAAACCGAACAACCGTTCCCCGTTTTCAGAACGAGAGGAATCGAGACCAAAGGGACCTTCTAGATGTGCCTCATATGAGGACAGCTGACCTACACTAGTATTTATGTTCTCTGCCAAAATCGCGATGTCATCCCGAAATGCTGTACGTAAGAGGTCGTGCAGCCTTTCATTGGAAGTCCCCTAGAGTGCATCTGTGCTGCAATCTGTTGGCGTTTAGGCTGAGACAACAAGTTGCGTCTATCCGGAAGACGGTTATTTACTCTGCATGAACCTCTAAGTTTCACGGCGCAAAGCCGAAGATCCCTTTCCAAGCCAAAATTCACGAGACCATCAACACTGCCGTTCCTTGATCACGACTTCTTATTCGGTGGGCTTGCGCCTACCTTATTCACAGCGAGGCCAATAAATTGAGGAAGTAACCTTGTCCACAATCCAAGGACGTGCACAAAAGCATTCCTCTCTGAAAAGTAGCAACATACCAGAAAGAAACAGTGAAGATCGCCCATCAATACGACGACGTAACAAAACAATGCGAACTTTATCTTGGGCTCATGACACAACGAGACTGCACCTTGATGTAGTGTGACGGCTTGCGTGCCTCCATGACCCAACAAGCTATACAAGATGGCTTATCTCAAGTCGAAGATCTAATCATGCCTGGAAGGTCAATGGGTAAAGGCCTGACGAAGTAGTCTCCTAGTCCTCCAAGTCCGGTGTTGATCTGAGTTGGCAGCTCAGTCAGAAAAACGAGTGGAAGAATAATTGATCCAAGTAGATGGGCTTCCAATCAGCTATACCCCGCTGCCTTGCGGTCAGGTTCTTGTCAGAACCAAAGCTTTTGGTTGAGAACCCTGATCGTTCTTCTGCTTAGAAGCTGGACTCCCTAGCAGCACCTGTCCATTAATCCCCATGCATGACATGCCTACAGAGAATTCTATACTGCATCGGTCGTCGCGCAGGATAATCAGGACCGCGCTGCCCATTGCATCGAGCGCAGGTGGGGTGGGTAGTGATAAGTATGCTACTGCTCAGAGTTCCCTCTCTTTTATTCAACCTGTCTCTTCTGTCCCCAACCCAATCTGTTTGCCCCTTCTGCCTACCCACAGTGTCCCCACCGACAACATACCCGATACTCGCAACGGTTTATTGTCAAGTATTTTAGTAGGTGATTTTCAGTCTGTTAGCTTACATGTTCTCAAGCCTCATCAGCCTCTTACTCTCGGTTCATTCTATGTGCACATTTTAATGCAGGCTGGCCAACAGGCGTATTTAGCTCTGACAGTGGACTCACTTTCGATTGACGTCTGTTGCGTCAGTGAGACGAACTCAGGATTCGAGTAGAGTAATTCAACTAAGTGTGCCAAACGTCTCGTCTAGATATTCCCTTCGCACTTCAGGAGACGAAGCAGCTCAAGCTGTGGGTGAACGCGGTGTAGGAATAGTCTTGAGTGAGAAGGCTGAAGCAGCCCTTCTAGACTCGATCCCAGTCAACAGTCGCTTGTGTGCCGAGAGACTGCAGGGATCAGTCGGCGTCCGGAAGGATAGCAGTGTTAAGCGCAGTTTATTTGTTGCCTCGGCATACGCTCCAACAGACTGCAGCACTGACATGGAGGAAGACGAGTTTTACGATGACCTCGTCACCCTTGTTCGGAAAAGCTAACGCTCTGACATTAAAGTGGTAGCAGGTGATTTTGATGCACAAGTCGGAAAACTTAGTGCATCGGAGTCCTGTTTAGGTGGGCGATGCGCCCTGCGTGCTCAGCGAACAGATAACAGAGAGAGACTTCTCCAATTCTGTGCAGATAATAACCTATGCCTCTCTAGTACGAATTTCCGACACAGTTCGCGTCGTACAGTAACATGGCGCTCTAACTCAGCAGGGACTCTGAGTCAGATCGACCATATTGCAGTTGGCTACCGTTGGCGCGGTTCTGTCCACAGCTATAGGTCGTACTGGAGACCACGCACGTCGAATCGGACCATGCGTTAGTTTTATTGCGATTTTTGCTGCAGCTCAACGACCATCGACGCAGGCCACAAACCCGACTGACTGTCGAACGTCTATGTGATTCGGCTGTTCGCAACAGCTACGAACAGAAACTATCCGAGGAACTAAGAAATTTGACGAGCAGCAATGCGGACGAGCAGTGGGATCAAATTAAGCAGGCTGTGCATTTGGCAGCAGATTTCGCCTGTGGTCTTAGATTTAGCGTTCATCAAAGAAACTGCATCCCGCAATAGTCGCTGGGTCTAATGGACCAAAAACGCCAGCTGCTCAACTGCAAGGAAGCGAACAAGATGCGTCGACAGTTGCAGTGTCAGTTGACCATAAGCCTTAGGAATGATCGCAAAAGAGAGAGATAAAAACTTAGTGCAATCGGAGTCCTGTTTAGGTGGGCGATGCGCCCCTGCGTGCTCAGCGAACAGATAACAGAGAGAGACTTCTCCAATTCTGTGCAGATAATAACCTATGCCCTCTCTAGTACGAATTTCCGACCACAGTTCGCGTCGTACAGTAACATGGCGCTCTAACCTCAGCAGGGACTCTGGAGTCAGATTCGCCCCATATTGCAGTTGGCTACCGTTTGGCGTCGGTTTCTGTCCACAGCTACTAGGTCCGTACTGGAGACCACGCACGTCGAATCGGACCCATGCGTTAGTTTTATTGCGATTTTTGCTGCAGCTCAAACGACCATCGACGCAAGGCCACAAACCCGACTGACTGTCGAAAACTCTTATGTGATCGGCTGTTCGCACACAGCTACGAACAGATAACTTATCCCGAGGAACTAAGAAAATTTGAAACGAGCAGAATGCCGGACGAGCAGTGGGATC